>JAULJL010000007.1:24413016-24823016 GCA_030761205.1 Fremontodendron californicum
GAACTGGATTTGCCCTTAATTCTAGTAATCTGAAATCACTCAAAGAAACTTGTGAAAAACACTAAATTACATAAAAATATAAAAGATCATAAACACAAGTAGACTAAGCAATAATAACTCGTATTTGACACAAAACAATAATAAAACATAACTAAAAACTATATAATTATACGAGTTATCATTTACCTACCATGTTTGCATTTGCATGACATTTGATTGAGTATTTAGTTTGAGTATACCAAGTGTTTGTGAAAATGCCATGCTTGTTTGGAATCATAGGTCATTCGGCCACTCCATGTATTCTAGCATTATGTGTGCATTTTTGCTATGTTAGTTGATAGGTTGGCATTTGCATGATATTTGGTTGAGTTTTTGGTTTAAGCATGCCTTATGTTTGTGTTATTGCCATGCATATTTTAGTTGTTAGGTTTGGTTTATTTTGCCATGCATGTCCATGCATTTTTGACCTAGGTTGCATTAAATGCCATGCAAGTTCATTTAGGTCTAGATCACTATATTGATGCCATGCATTTTTTCATGACATTTAGGTTTAAAACCATGCATTTCATACATCATATTTTCTGTATTTTTCATGCATTTCATGTTCATGCCACTTGACTAATGACTTAGGCCAATTAATGGTTCAAAGTCATGCTCTCTTGAGCACACTTGTGGAAAATTAAGGTTTGTCAAATTGATATTTCTACCTTTGTGATTTTTTTACTTAGCCAATTTTTGTCTAACTTTTAAAAAGTCCCAGCTACTGTTTGTGAGTTATTTTGTGAGTCTTAAATATTTTTACTTTGATTTTAAACGATTTTATCAAAGGCAAAAATGTATTTTGGCAAAACAGTTTTTTCACCCAGTACTCGTACTTTCCTGATTTTTCTGGGCATTCATCTTTAATTAGAAAATTAAGCTGATTTTTTCCCGTGTAATTTTACGTATCCTGAGTCTCCAGTATTTTTTTTTAGATTTTTTTTTTTATTTTTAAAATAGGGTAAAAAATGGTGGCTTAAAACTGGACAGTAGAGTCGGAATTGAATTTAAAGAAAAATCATTTTTGTGTTTTGGTTAAGTTACCTAGAGGGAGCTGATTAGGAAGTTTAGCTACTGACTTTGGGTAGTTTCTAAGCCTTTTTAGACTCTAAAAATGATTTTTTAAGTCTCGGGTTAAGGGTGGTCAAGTCTGGGATTTTAAACTTAGGAAATTAGAGCCATTTAAAAAAGGTTTAGCCCAGTTTTTATTTTTAATCTAAGCTTTTCAAAATTGTTTTCAAACAATCACAAAGTATTTTAGTTTTAGAATATTTAATTTGACATATTTTCCTAAGGTAGCCGGATATCTTTTTAGATATACGGATTTCCTCAATTAAAGGAAAAAATACATTTTCATGCATTGCATTTTCCATATTCATGCATTTTATATAATATGTGATTTTTGCTATGATAATTTCTATGATATTGTTTTGAGTTATGTTATATTGTTTATTATATGATTTGGAATATTTCATGATATCCTATACTTTTTATTTAGTTATTTTTGTCATATTATTTAGCATATACTATGTTCATGCATTATTATTTTCAATTTTATTTTCATGCATATTATATGATAGTATTATTTTATATTTTATGTCATTTAAATTATATGCCATATCATTCATATTTGCCATGTCATTTAAATTATTTCATCTCATGTAGTATATATTATGTTACCTAGGTCATTTCATGTAGAATATATTATGTTACCTAGGTCATTTCATTTAGGATATATATTATGTCATTTAGGATATTTTATTTCATTTAGAATATATCATATGACTTAGGATATTACATTTCATATAGAATATATTATGTCACCTAGGTCATTTCATTTCATTTAGAATATGTCATATAACTTAGGATATTTCATTTCATTTAGAATATGCTAAGACATTTAAATCATATCATATCATTTAGGGTGCATTATATTATTTAGATATTGCTATGTCATTTTATTTATGTCATGCATATACATATACATATATTTTAAAATGTTTTCAAAAAGGTAATGATTTTCAATAAAATAAAGATATTCCCGAGTTAAAATAATTCATGAGTTCTCTGCCGGGTTTAAGAAGATTATTATCCTTTCACTGCCAGATTAGATTTTGATTATACAAACAATACTGCCGAGTATGATGCATGTACTATGGGCCTTCGTGCTGCAGTGGACAGAAAGATCAATGTATTGGAAGTTTTCGGAGACTCAGCCTTATTGATTTACCAGCTACGAAGAGAATGGGAAACCCGAGATACAAAACTAATCCGATACCGAGAACTCATACTGAGTTTATTGGAGGAGTTTGAAGAAGTGAATTTCAATTACTTTCCTCGAGAAAAAACCGAATGGCAGATGCTCTGACTACTTTGTCATCAATGTTTAAAGTGAATGAAGGGGCTGAAGTTGTGCTAATAAAGATGAGTATATATGAGTATCCTGCTCACTGTCTGACTATTGAAGAAGAAGCAGATGGCCTTCCTTGGTATAACAACATTTTGCAGTACATCAAGAATCAACAGTACCCAGAATAAGCAACAGAGAATGACAAGAGGACTCTAAGAAGGCTAGCAATGGGATTTGTGTTAGACAGTGAGATTCTCTACAAGAAAGGAAAAGACCAAGTCTTATTGAGATGTGTCGGATCTGCTGAAGCTCAGAGATTTATAGAAGAAGTCCATGAAAGGATATGTGGCACTCATGCTAATGGTCACATGCTTGCTAAACAGATTATGAGGGCAGGGTACTATTGGCTGACAATGGAAGGAGATTGTATCAATTATTCCCGGAAGTGCCATAAATGCCAAATCTATGCAGATAAGATTCATGTGTCGCCATTGCCATTACATGTCATGACTGCACCATGGCCCTTTTCAATGTGGGGAATGGATATGATCGGGCCTATTACCCCGAAAGCTTCAAATGGACATCGTTTCATCTTGGTGGCCATAGATTATTTCACAAAGTGGGTAGAAGCTGCTTCCTATGCGAATGTAACAAAGTCGGTGGTATGCAGATTCGTTAAGAAAGAAATCATATGCCGTTACGGGTTGCCAGCAAGAATTATTTCCGATAATGCTCTCAATTTGAATAATAAGATGATGAGAGAAGTGTGTACTCAATTCAAGATCACACATCATAATTCGGCACCTTACCGTCCAAAGATGAATGGCGCAGTAGAAGCAGCTAACAAGAATATCAAAAAGATTGTCGAAAAGATGACCAATGTGTATAAAGATTGGCATGAGATCTTGCCTTTTGCTCTTCATGCATATAGTACTTCGGCCCGCACATCTACAGGGGCAACACCGTTTTCTTTGGTATACGGGATAGAAGTAGTACTACCTATTGAAGTTGAGATCCCTTCACTTCAGGTTTTGATGGAAGTTGGCCTAGAGGAAGCAGAATGGGTTAGAGCTCGTTATGAACAGTTGAATCTCATCGAGGAGAAAAGATTGAAAGCAATTTTTCACGGGCAGTTGTATCAGAAAAGGATGATTCGAGCCCATAACAAAAAGGTTCGTCCTAGACAGTTCCGAGAGGGGGAGTTGGTATTGAGGAAAATTCTCCCTATAGTAAAAGACCTGAGAGGAAAATGGGCTCCAATGGGGAAGGAACCTATGTGGTAAAAAGAGCTTTTTCTGGAGGAGCATTGATTTTAACTAGAATGGACGGGGAAGATTTCAGAAATCCCGTGAATGCTGATGAACTGAAGAAGTATTATGCTTGAAAAAAAAATGTGTCTAATGCTGTGCACATGGAAATTCGAATGATTCCAAGTGTAAAAATGGAAATTCTATATATATATCTCCCCTGTGAATCACTTTTCAAAGAAAATATTCATGCTTGATATGATAAATGGCTATCTTTCATATTCCTTTCACTAATAAGAAATTATCCCCTAGTCACCCCTTTGAGCCTTAGGAATTATTTCTTTCTTTAAACCTTGATCAAGGATCACCCTCTATACTAGAGGGCAAATGCGAGGAAAAATAATCAAAAAAATCATGGCTAAAAGAAAGCCATCGAAAAATGTGGCAAATGAAAGCCAACAAAGCAAAAAAAGAAGAAAAGAAAGTCCAAAAAGGGACAAATGTTTTAAGAATGAATTCTCCTCAGGAAATGATCCTTGATCCAATCACCCATAAACACACTTTGGGCCTATTTTATCCTTTCTTTCTAAACCAAAACCTTGGCCTACATTACGTGCTTTATAAGCCCATTTTGATCAAGCATGGATATTTAATTTGAAAGGTTATTCTCAGAATTCATCCCATCTTTTGAATTGTTATTTTTACCTTGGAAGCATTTAGAATTTTCAGACGTATGGTAGAATAAAAAAATGGAAATAAAAAAAAGAATGTAAAAAAAAGAATTTAAAAAAAGGTTTAGCCCAGTTTTTGTTTTTAATCTAAGCTTTTCAAAATTGTTTTCAAACAATCACAAAGTATTTTGGTTTTAGAATATTTAATTTTACATATTTTCCTAAGGTAGCCGGATATCTTTTTAGATATACGGATTTCCTCAATTAAAGGAAAAAATATATTTTCGTGCATTGTATTTTCCATATTCATGCATTTTATATAATATGTGATTTTTGCTATGATAATTTCTATGATATTGTTATGATTATGTTATATTGTTCATTATATGATTTTGAATATTTCATGATATCCTATGCTTTTTATTTAGTTATGTTATTTTTATATTCTTTAGCATATACTATGTTCATGCATTATTATTTTCATTTTTATTTTCATGCATATTATATGATAGCATTATTTTATATTCCATGTCATTTAAATTATATGTCATATCATTCATATTTGCCATGTCATTTAAATTATTTCATTTCATATAGAATATATTATGTTACCTAGGTTATTTTATTTCATATAGAATATATTATGTTACCTAGGTCATTTCATTTCATTTAGAATATATCATATGACTTAGGATATTACCTTTCATATAGAATATATTATGTCACCTAGGTCATTTCATTTCATTTAGAATATATCATATGACTTAGGATATTACATTTCATATAGAATATATTATGTCACCTGGGTCATTTCATTTCATTTAGAGTATGTCATGTAACTTAGGATATTTCATTTCATTTAGAATATGCTAAGACATTTAAATCATATCATATCATTTAGGGTGCATTACATTATTTAGATTTTGCTATGTCATTTTATTTGTGTCATGCATATACATATTCATATCTTTTAAAATGTTTTCAAAAAGGTAATGATTTTCAATAAAATAAAGATATTCCCGAGTTAAAATAATTCATGAGTTCTCTGCCGGGTTTATTAGGGAGGATATCATCAACTATCATTAATAACGGAATATCTTCTTTAAAAAGAGAATGATTCGGAAAGTTTTCCAAAACTAATAAAAATTTCTATATTTTGCCACGTTTGTTGGAGAATATAGGAAAATTTTGAATTTATAAATTCCGGATCATTTTCAATTAAAAATGGAATTATTTTTCTTTAAATTGGGAATTAACTTGAAATACTAAATTTAAAACCGACTTTTTTACCGAGACTTGAGATAACACATGATTAATAAGGTACCGTTTTATACGGGCGTTGTGGGGGTGCTAGTCCTTCCCCACACGTAACTGAGTCCCGAACCCATTTCTTTGATTTCCCTGGTTTAAAACGCAGACTTGAAATTGGTTTTAAAAATGTTTGAATTAATTTTTAAAATATTTTATAAAATCGGTTTTAATAGGTGGCCGATCAGACCTAGCTAAAAAATATTGGGACTCAATATCTTTTTCAAGGTCATTTTCAAAAACCTTCATTTTTCTAGAGGAATTAAGTCGAATTTTTCTCGGTTTTTTTCTAATGTCACGCTTAACGAATAATAAAGTCTTGCGATGAGACTTGTTATTTTTTAGGTTGCGACAACCTATAAATAGGTGCTTTGTGATTATGGGAATTCATTCAACTATTCACAAGATTCAACAATTCTTAAGCTCATTTTCTTCCTTTGTTGCTCTACCTTTCTAAGGCTATTGTCTTATCTATTCCTTCTACTCTAAAGCTTAGGAATCTGTTATTGCAGAGAGAAAATTGAGTCAAAATCGTTAAGTTCGTAGACCTTGAAAAATTGTGCAATTCTTCAAGGTGATGTTGTAGAAATCCTAGGAGGCAATTGCATTGAAACCGTGTGCACCATGTAACGAGTAGTTTCGCTTTAAGGACAAAGGGTTCAATCCTTGGCAATAACGTTAAGTTTTTTATTCTTCAATTTTGTCTTCTACAAGTAAGTTCTCTGAAATTCTATTTAACGGCATGTTATATAATTATTGCAAGTAAATATTTTCAACAAGGTTTTACAAATATACAAAATATCTCCAACACAAATTAAAAGTTAAGAGTTTATTTGGATGAAAATTAAAAGTTAAATACTTATGTGGATGTAATAAAAATATAAAAATTTATCTATACAAAATGATAAAGTTCGGAAACTTTTTTATTATTTTAGTCAAAAAATTACCAATATATTATATGGTATCTTTAATTAGACAATTCTTGTATTAGTAGATTTTAGGGTTGGATAAACAATAAAATGTAAAAGCATATCATCTACAATTATTACAGTACAATAAACCAATCGTAATTTAAAATTGTGAGATTCATCAAAATTTTGTATGAAGTCGATATTTATAAGTGATAGATCCCTATTCCCTACATATTTTTTTTTATTGTAATTGAATAATTGCAACATTATAATGAAAAATTTTACAGGTAAAATGTAAAAAATAAAAATAAAAATGCGGTGCATGTTCTCTTGGTGGAGCCTAAAAGGATCACATGAACTTTAAAATTCATTCTATTTTCGAGTAAGAACTAATGAGGAGGTGATGCACATGGAAACTCCGAGGTCCCCAAGAAATAAATAAACAGAAACTGAAAGTTGGGGCTCTTTCGTTAGGAGATTTCGCCGACAAGAAAATTATCAGTGATCCAAAGTTATACTACTTTCATACTGTAATGATCCGATTATAGAGGATTACCAGATCTATGGATAACTTGTTGGTTACGGCCGTATAGTTATAACTTGTTTGTTTAATTTTGGATACAACACGATTACATGACACTAACGCGATATAAAAAATAATTAAAACACGATACAAAACATGATATGACACGAAAAAATAACACGAACACGATACGAATAGGCGAATATGAAAAAATTTATATAAATCGAATTATTAACATGTCAAAAGTTATATAAACATATAATACCTTAAACACGATTATGATATTAAAAAAAATTATACGAACAAACACTAATACACGAATTTTCAAGTTTACTATTATTTTAAAAGATTCTTAAGTCTAAAATGTATAGATTACTAAATTAATAATATTTTCTTTGGTAATAGTAAGTGATAATTATTTTTGTAGGAAGTTCATAATAAACAAACTCATAGTTAATTTTGGTAAGTCTTCTAATAATTATCTTTTTTTTTTTTTTTTTTTCAGATCATTGCGCCAAAATGTAAGGTTTGCAATTCAAACATATTGTTTAAAGATTTGGGAGTATAAGTTTACATACTTAAAAAAAAATAATAATAAATGCACAATTTGTATTAGATATAGTGTGATTTAACTTTTTTTTAATTATTTTTTACTATGAGCATAGATTAAAACGATTAATATAATAATTAATGTCAATAAATCTATTTGATTGAAAATAAAAAATAATAATTAAAACAAATGAGAGCTAAATTAAAAATGTTAACGAATTTATCATGTCAAAATATGAATTTTACAAAGAGGATCAAATAAAAAACTTAGAAGAGGCTAAACCTAATTTTATCATATTTTAATGTAAAAATGCAATGAATTTTTAAAAAAGTTAAAAAAAAAAAAAAAACCTTAGGGGCCAAGACCCTGCTATCCCCCTAAATTTGCCTTTTTATCACTACCGATTACTCGGGAATGATATGAAAAAACAAATTTTATAAGTATTTAACTTTTTTATAAGCATTTATCTTTTGTGAAAAGTCGGACAATCATATTATCGAATACTTTAGCAATTTTCAATGATTAACAAAAGAAAAATATTAATCAACGCCGACATTTAATTATTTATTTCTTGAAAATCTTGGCTTAATACATCATGGGTCAAGCACTCAAGCCTCCCGTAGCAGGCGACACTCTCAACCCTTATTTATCTAATAAAAGGGATTAAGGCAAGAACAAATACAAAATTAAACAAACAAACAAATTAAGACAAGAAGTCTTAGCAAACAAAAGTACAAAACACTTAACCCTAAAGCACTCGAAGCGACATACGTTTACGTTTGATTACCGTAACTTACGTCTATCATATTGTCGCCATTCTCCTTTATTTAGTTGCCCTCCCGATAGCTTTTAAGCAGGAACTTTTTGGCTAAAATACCTTCCGACCACCCTAGAGTCCAATATCTTGAAAGCTTCCTCAAGTTTGATGCATCGAGGTGTTTTATACTGGCTAATAGAAGACCCTTTTGATATGTAAAAGTCCATGAGCGAATCAAACGTTCCCTGCTCGACCACCCTTATCTCTAAAGGCCCAACTGTATTACCTTTCCTGCAATTTTTATATAAATAATTCAATGATTCTTCCACGCTGGAGCAACACTGCTCTATTATCATGGGATTCAACTCTGGAAAGTCACCACTTCCTTCAATATTCTTAAGCTCCCAGAACAATACATAGTGCCCTGGTAATGTTGAAACATCAGCATAGCTAGTATAGTCCGCCAAGGCTATTTGAAACGGCTCAAGAAGGAGCTTTGCTCGAGTCATTGCCTCTAACAATTCGTCTTCACTAGTTTTCTCAACATCAACGCTTAGAACGACATCTTGTTTCCGCACGAATTGAAATTGAGGGGCATTGTTATGAAAGCCAGTTACCCTGAGAACATCTCCAATTTTGTATCTATTTAGACCTGAAAAATTATAAAAAAAACATGAGAAAACAAAAACAAACAATATCATATATATACTGAACAAAAAATATAGTATATAATGATTCATTATCTTTATCTAGAAATGATAATTATTGCTTTTAAGCCAGGTAGAAAAAGGAAATTTCAGAATTTATATTACAGCAACCAAGCAAACTAGGTTCAAAATGAGATTTTTGAAATATAAAAAATGATGCATTGAATAAATTGAGTGGTACTCCAGAATATTTCTTGTTGAATAAGTAAATTATACGGGATTAAATGAAAGTTTTAGAAAACTTAAATATTATTTTGAAAATTTGAGGGAGCCAAGTGGCAAGTGAGAATTAAATTGAAATATAAACAAAAGTTGATGGGCCAAAAGATAATTTTAGAAGAACTGGTGCCCTGGATCTGTCCTTGCTTGGATGGCTGCGGGCAAATGACGACACACTAGTCAAGTTGTTTCACAAGTTTGTGATTTGAAGAGAATCTATTTAGTAGCATTTTGAAAACAACAAAAGTATGCAATTATTGTTATTTGAATAATACTTATAATTATTTGAAAATTTGAAATTCTTTTTTTTTTATATCCTTTTAAATATATAAACATATAGAAATTTAATTAATTTAAGTTTAGTGGCATTTTATTCTTACAATTTATGTAATAGATCAAAATTAAATCTATTTTTTAAAATTCATCTTTTCAAAGATAACATATTTCCTCCCTTAGACTAAAACATTATAACACGTGATTCAAATATAAAAGGGAAGAAGAACTTACCTGTAAAAGTTGTGATAACAAGTTCATAACATTGACCAAGCTTCACATTCACGAGTTCAACGGGTTCAATTGCTTCTTCCTTGTTTTGTTTTTGTGTGAAACCCTCATTAGATCCAGTGTTGGAGTAGGCTTCTTTGGTTACTTGTTCATGGTCCATTACAGGGAGGAACTCGAAGTATGCCACATCGGGAACAAGGGTGTAAGATACATCAGAAGGCTTGCATAGAGGTTTCAGATTGATTCCCAAGAAACTCTCAGAAGAAGCATAAGGCAGTGAAACTATAGGGAGTCCACCACAATAGAATTCAAGTGACGGAAGATATTGGGCCATAGAACCTGTAGCAATTACATCAATGTTCTTTGCTTTGGGCCAAAGTTTCCTAATTATTCCCTCCCATGATTTACTGTTACATGCATCTTCTATTAAATCAGCTTGTTCTGGATTAGGGTTAGTGAGCATTAATGACAAAGCATTTTTGCAGCCAGTGTCAGTAATCCAATCACTAAGATGACCTGTTCTTAGGTTAGAGCAAAGCTCTCTCCAATTATCTTCTAAGAATCTAATAGCCCTAAAAAGAACAGAAGCGAAGACTGCACCAATGCATACAACCTCATCTCGTTGTAATAGACCACAAAGAAATTGGCAATATATGCTTTGTTTGCTGTCTAAGCACAAGATTGTCGAAAGGGGGCTAGTATAAAGACTGGACTCATACTTTTCAAAATTTTTGCTCTTGTGGTAGCTTGATAGGATAGGTCTTGCTGGCAAGCCCGATGGAACATAAATATCTGGTCTGACAAACAACAGTTGCATCTGTTTCCCCTTCTCCAAGCCATCCACAAACCTGTAATTTTGAATATGTTTAGCCATTAAGCCTGCAATCTAACAAGACAGAATTGGAGCTTATATAATCAGGGTTCTTACTTGCTGGCGACAGACAGAGCAATGCTTCTGCAGTATGTTAATTGGTCCAATTGCTTGTTTGTTAAAGGCATCATCTTTGCCTGTCCTCTTGAGGTGCCAGAGCTGAATCAAAGAACAGTTGGTTTACTATTTTTTTATGAAGAACTTAGGATCAATTAATAAGTTGTAGTTGATGAATATTTTAGGAATCAAAACAACAAAAACAAATAAAGTTGTAGGTACCTTAGTGTAATTCCAGTGATGGGTTCAGCTAAAAGAATATCTGATGGCTCTCCTTTTACAACAATGCGCTCTATATAAGGTTTAAGATCATCGTAATTCGTTATAGGAACTTTCTTCTTGAAAAGTTCCTTGTCTGCATGGCCGTCGAGGAACCTCTTCAGATATTCAGTACCTGCATTTTTTGATAGTATCTCCTCCAAAACCTTTTGCTGAAATTGATCAGCATTTGTCGTCAGATCCTCCAAAATTTTCCAGCCTTCCTCGATATTGACCTTTGGTTCCATCAGATCAGGATAGTATTTGATCGGAGATCAACCCAAGGTCTTTCGAGGCTGTGTTGAATTGTAGTTCAAAACACGAAGTGGCAATGCTTTTTATATGAATTTAGATTGATGTAATAATTCAGATTTTGTTTGCTTGGACTTTTATTTTATTTTATTTTTTATTTTTATCTTTTACTTTTTAGTTTTTATTAAAAAATAAAATAATAATAATAAAACACAAACTAAACGAAAACTTAAGAATTTGATCCAACTAGTAAAACTTGGTATGCTACTAACTATAAATGCTGTTGTCTTATGCAAATTAAACCTAATTATATCCCCTTGGATCCAATGACTTAAAACAAGCATGTCATTTAAATCTTAGTGTTTGTTTTTTCTTTTTTCTTTTTTTTTTTTTTTTTTTTTTTTTAATTTTGGCGCGACCTACCCTTTAACAAACATGTAATTCTTTTTTCAACAATTTGTAATCCATCTCATCAATTAATTGAATCTAAGTTTTTTCATTATTATTATTTTGAGTTTAACTTCGAACAAGCCTGTACACACTTTTTTTCCTTTTTCATTTTTTACAATTTTAAATATAATATAAAAATACGATATGAATATAATACTTTAAATAAATATAAAAATATTATAATAAATATGATATAATATAATTAAATATGATTAATATATCTAATTCGATATAATTAATACATATATTTTTATCATGTTACAAATTTTAATATATATAATAAATTATGTTATATTTATATTTATATTTATACAATTAATAAAAAAAATATAAATAACATGTGCGAAAATACCATATCTACTCATTAATAATACAACGGACCTTGCTTAAACGCAACAATGTGTTCCTTTTTTTCAACAATTTCGTTGTCATATTTTGGCTGATTTTGGCGCGCAGCCCAAGACAAATCGTTTTCATTTTTCCACAAACGATGGCTATCGTTTTTTTTTTTTTCTTTCCTCACAACTTGATCCAAAAGACTTTATGAAATTAATCTTCTGGTCAGACGGTTGTTCTTTTCTTCTAGATGATATATAAAGAATAAACCACATGTTATTATTCATTGGAATACGTTAGCTGGTGTATATGTACATTGATATGCTATGATATTTATTTGATAATCTTAAAAAAAATGATTTTTTTTTTGTAGAAATATTTATCAGTGTTTAATGATAGTGTTTAAAATAATATTTAAAAAATTAAATGTACAATTAATGAATTATTTTTTTATGAATTCAATAAAAATAATGCATTAAATATAAAAAATACTTTTAAAATAAAAATTAAATAATTATTAATAAGTGCCTATAAAAATCTTAAAAATTTATTATAATACAATAATTATAAGTAATATATAAAATATTTATTAAAAATATTTTACTAAGAAACGTCTTAAGATCAATCTTTAAGATTTCTATATATAAAAAAAAAATCTCATTAACCGGTGTCTATATTAAATATAATAATTGATAGTTAATTTTGATAATCTCCAATGCATTAAAAGATCATATTATCTAATATATTAACTTTAAATAGTTTTTTTAGAACACTCCTTAACAAAACTTTAATTCTAAAAAATTTATAATGTTAATTATATATAATGTGTAAATTTTTAATTTGATGAAAATAATAAATAAATATAACATTTTAAACTTTATAACTATTTTTTTTTGTCAAAAACTTTTTAAATATCCATATTCAGTATCTATAAATACACATTAATCGAACTCTTATTCATTTCATCAAATTTCAATTTTATCCATAGACTCTTGGTGTACTGATTGCCCAATTCTACAAGTCAGTGATTGAATACCCAAAGGTTTTTCTCTTCAAGGAAGTGTATATGATCCTATTATAAAAAAATAAAAATAAAAAAGAGTCTCATTTTTTTGGGGCATATTTTGCACAAGGCTAATAAGAAAAGAAGAGATTAATTGATACTTGAACTCTTTAATTATTGGAGACATATACAAGAATTTTATGATTTTATTTTGGATGCAAAAGTAATTAAAAACCCAAATTCACTACAAACAAATTGCCATATAGTGACGGTCCAAAAAGCGTCAGTAAATCTTCAAAATCCGTCGCTAAAAGTCCTAAAACCCTATACCGACGGTCAAAATGACTATTCCGACAAAAAATTAAGCGACGGTAAAACCCTCGTCGGTATAGACCGACGAAAACGGTGACCGTCGGAATAGGATGTATAACCTATACCGACGGTTTTATGCGTCATAATGTTACTACCGTCGGTATAACCTATGTTGGGGTAGCCCCTTTTACACCTTACCTATACCGACGGATTTTGTATCCGTCGGTATAGATATCGCATCTATACCGACGGCTGTTGTAGCCGTAGGTATAGATACCGTATCTATACCGACGGATTCTGTAGCCGTAGGTATAGATATCGCATCTATACCGACGGCTTTTGTACCCGTCGGTATAGATACCATATTTATACCGACGGATTTTGTAGCCGTAGGTATAGATACCGTATCTATACCGACGGATTCTGTTTCCGTCGGTATAGATACCATTGATATACGTATATCGACGGTTTTTTTTTTTTTGTGTCCGTCGGTATAGATTAAAATGTAAAATATACAATTAACCTATAGCGACCGTTTGTCGTAAATTAACTGACGGTTTACTCCATCAATATACTATACATTTTTTTGTTGTTATATGAACTGTCAGTATAGAGGTCAGTAAAAATAATTTTTTTTCATATTTTCAATTACTAATGTTGATATATTTATAATTTAATCCAAGATAAAAAATCCATTATAAGAAAGTACAAAAACCATTATAAGAAAGTACAAAATATTTCATAATATTAAAAATAAAATTACAAATAAATTGTCTTAATTATATAACTTTTACAAGCTAAATAGAAGTCGCAAGCTAAAGTCATAATACAGTAAAATAAGCAATCCAAATCTCATGAATATTCCTATCGAGCAACATCTGCATAAAATTGACAAATATTAACCAATGTGCAGCAATTAAGTAATGAAGTCAATATAGAAGAATAAAATAATCAAGTAGTTTACCATCTTCATTTTCATTTTCAGCAATCTGCATCATTCTTAAAAATCCCTCCCCCTACACAATTGATTGTAAATCAGAATTTCAAGAAGCATTGATCCAGAAAGAATTAAGCCTGACATGAATTCAGGTCATGTTTTCCATGCATAATCAGAAGCAAGAGTGATGCCTTTTGTTTTGCACAATATGCTTATAGCTAGAAGATGCAGTTGCCCACCTGAAATCTATCAATCAAGGGTATTGCACCGGCAAGTTCTGCTGGCATTGCCATGGACAATGTACTTGGTGTACTGTTATAAACGAGAAGCAGAATACAAACAGTTAGAAGTGGAAAATATTCCTCATAAGCAAAGAATATATATATATATGTGTTTGTGTGTGTGTGGTAAACAACAAAGGAAGACCACCAATTCTTCCTTTTTCTGTTCTCAAGGGAAGGGGATTTAGTTGGGGCAGAGAGAAATAAATACAACTTTCTGGGAAAGTTAGCGGCTTACTTGCATATATATATATATATATATAGAAGCATCAGATAAATTTGATATGACAAATATGGAAGATAAAAAGGTCACAAGCTAACCCCATAAAAGGCTCGATTGTAATATATAGTTTGGTTTAAAATACTAAAAAGGTACATACAAGGGAAACTTACGGAGGTGCAAAGTTGGAGCCATCACTGTCGTAATCGTCCCCATTTGAAACAGAAGCAGCGCTGTGGAAAGGAACATCTTCATGCCCATTGCTAGAGCTGAAGGAAGACCTGCTTGCTCTCATACTTTGGGTCATGGATGGCAGCGTGTCAATGGTCATTTCACGGGAATCTGCCCGATGAAAACCAAGGATGCTCTGCTCCTTCCTTTGTGCTCCTCAATTATATAAGGACTACAGCAAGAAGTTGATTTCTGAGTAGGGATTACACTACTCAAGCCTAATCATAATATTTATCAACTATAGTCTACTGTAAAACCCTAAAAAAAATTTTAAAAATATAAACAAAAAGCGGAGATCCACTCAGAAGAACTGCATATAAACGGGGTGATAATAGGTGGAATCTGCAAACTCCTACTGCAGTAATGGCATTGAGCTCTAGTATATATCTGAAATCGGACAATGAACTCTTGGATCCATCCCACAAATTCATTAAGAGATTGAAAAAAAAAAAAAAAAAAAGCTGATTGATAACAAAAATCAGAATCTTAAAATTGATAAAATGGGTGCAATACGGAGAACGTAAATAAGGGTACCTGGCAACCCAAGGAGCAGAAAACAGATTGAGAGATCTGTTGGTGAGCTGAAGGGAGACCGAGAAGGCAGCGTAGAAGAAAATGAAAATCTAAAAAGAAAGACAATGGTTATAATGTGATGCAGAGAACTCACCTTGATTTGAATGAGTTATGGATTTGAAGCAGCAAGACAACCAAGGATTTGAAGGAAGAGAGAAGACTAAGGAGATGCCCTAAGCCTGCGTCTGGATGGAGGCTAAAGCAAGAAGAGAAGTAAAGTCAAAATGCTCAGAATGTCGATAGAAGCAAAGTAAAAAACAATCAGTCCGTTTAAAATGCCCTAGGGTTAAAAAAAAAAAAAAAAAATTCAGTCTAAGGCTCAATGGATTTTTTAGTGCGAAAATGAAAGGATATTGTGCCCAAATAAAATGGACTTTTACTGACGGAAAAAAATAAAAAAACCGTCGGTAAAAGATAGCCCTATACCAACGGTTTTTCATTAACTGTCAGTATAGATATATCTATAGCAACGGAGATTTTGTGCGTCGGTATATGGTCCGTATATTCTGACGGTGACAAAAATCCGTCGGAATAGACACTTTTTACCTACGGAACTGACCGTCGGTATATATGAGTGTCAGTATAAACCCTAAATTTGCTTGTGGTGTATATACCAGCGGTTTTCTACTGACCGTCGGTATAGGTATACCTATAGCAACGGATAATTTGGGCGTCGGTATATGTTATGTATATTCTGACGGTTAAAAGAATCCGTCGGAATAGAAACTTTTTACCTACGGATCGCGACCGTCGGTATAGATGAGTGTCAGTATTTTACCATTTGTTTGTAGTATATACCAACGGTTTTTCTTTGACCGTCGGTATAGGTATACCTATAGCAACGGACTAGTGGGGCGTCGGTATATGTTATGTATATTCTGACTGTTAAAAAAATCCGTCGGAATAGATACTTTTTACCGACGGTTTAGACCGTCGGTATAGACAACCGTCAGTATATGGCAATTTGTTTGTAGTGATTGCACATAAATAATTGTAAATGTAAGCAAAACGCAAATTGCTTGTACATATATTAATTCTTTTTGGTGTGTAAGCAATAAAGATTATGATTTTATTTTATTATAATAATTAATATTTATTAAATATGAAAAAGATGAATAACATTTAATTGCTAAAATTATTATGAAAATAGATAAATAATGAGAAATCAATTAAATAGCATTTTATCAAGTATTTGTCACATAAAATTCATTCAAATAAATTAAGTATTTTTAAAAATTTACATTTATTAATATAAAAAGTTTTAATGAAATATGAAAATTTCATAACGTTAAGATCTAATTATAATAAAATAAAAATTCCTAATTTTAATTCCATTAAAGTTATTTTTATTTTTTAGCCAAATTTGAATGCTTATTTGAATATTATTTAAATTTTTATATTAAATTTACATTTAAAATGCAAAACAAAAGATTTTAATTAGTTTAATTTAAGTTTTAATTCGTTCGAATGCTTAGGAGGCGTTTGGTATGATGGAATGTGCTCACATTCCTGAAAATTTAATTGGTAAGAAGCAGATTCTCATGTTTGATATGGTACATTCCTGGGAATATAGTTTTCCCATGAGAATCACATTACCATGAATCATGAGATTGTGTTTCCTTCCAAAAAGGTTGATAAAGTTACTTTCTCATGTGTGGGAAAGTTCAAATAAAATTTTGAGACAAATTTGTTTTTTTAATCTTATCAAAAGAATGATAAATCATATTAATTAAAAAATCTTGAATATCAGAAGGAAGAAGGGCCAAAAAAAAATGAAATTTTAAATTTAAATTTAATTACATAAATTTTATTTTTTTAAATGTTTATTTTTATTTTTTTAAAATTTAATTACATAAATTTTATTTTATTTTATAAAATATTTTATTAATTGAATTTTAAAAACAAAAATTACTTCGTTCAAAATTTTTAGAAAGTCTTTTTTTTTTTTAATCACAAATAAATTTAAAATAAAAGGATCTCATCAAAAATTGATTAAAAACTCAATTTATTACCATATAAGTTTTAAAAAATAAATTAATATTTTTGTTTAAATCATGTACATAGCTTATTAAAGAAAAGTTTTAATTCAAATGTAATGATTATAATATATATATATATATATGAAAATAAAATTATAATATTAGTTATAAAATCTAAAAGTTACGGTAATTTTAAAAATTATCATCACATTTTTAGAAAAGTGTTTAGTGAACCAAACGTGTCAATGTAACTTTCTTAGAATTTTCATTATCACTTTCTCATGTATACCAAACGTTATAAGATTATCTTTTCAGCAATTTAATTTTCAAAAATCACATTCTTATCGATCATATCTCATTAGAATCATGAGACGGGAAAGCATCAAACGTCCCTAAAATCAATCCTAAACAAAAATAAAGAAAAATAAAGTCATCAAAAGTACAAGAGACGCGGAAAATGACAATGAAGAGATGAAGACAGACGAGTGAAGAGTGGTTGCTAAACATTAACATGTAACAGAAGATATTGTAAGATCCGATCTCTTACTTCCTGCGCAAACCACGTTAGAATACTGTGTAAAATGTATTACATTTGACATGTAACCTGTAGGTCTTCATATTCAGATGATTGGGTTAGGATCCGGCTCCTTCCAGAGCATTAAGAACTGCCCAATTCATTTCTAAGTTGGTGAATAGTGCTAATAAATGATTGAGATTTCTTTTTTTAGAACTGCCCAATTTAGTTTGGAAGATATGGAATTTTATTTGATTTCAAATATGACATGTCGATCACTACAAGAAATCTCATCATATTTGTTAGACATATCAATTTTAGATACCATACGAAAACATGATACGCGAATGATATGCTTTAATCATGTATGAATTTTATATAATTGTGTTTCATGTTTTAATTGTATCGACACGTTTAATACACGATAAATTTTGTGTCATAAACGTGTTAAACACTGACTAAGACACGATCAACTAATCGTATCATAAACGTGTTAACGTGTCGACACATATTCATTAACACGTTTAAAACACGATAATTTAATGTGTATTAAATGTATGTTAAACGTGTAAACACGTCTAAATTAACTTGTTTAGCACGTTTATATATATATATATATATAACACATTTAATTTTTAATACAACATATATAAACTATAACATTATTTTAAACTTTAAATTATGAGATTTATTTAATATATAGTTAAATAAAAACTATTTTAAGTATATATTTAATGTAATAAAATTCATACTAATTTTAGTTAGTAGTAATAATATGATTGTTAAGGGAAAGAGAAAGTAAAGCAAACTTAATTTCTCCTCATATAATATCTAATATCTTTATAACAAAAAAAAAAAAAGAAGCTAATTTAATTAGTATAAATATCATTATAAGATAATAATATATCATTATCTTATTAATTAATTAATTGATTTGTAATTAAAAAAGAATTACTTAAAAAAGAATTTGTGAATTAGAGTGTGAATTGTGAATAAACTAATTAAGCTTTGGCTTATGCATGGAAGAAAAACTAACAATTAATAGTAATATAAGTTTCATATTTTGAATCTCATATTAATTAAGTATTGATTTTTTAATTTTTTGATTTATTTCATTTTCTTATATAAAAGTTAGTAGTATTATTGTTAGCATTATTGTAGCTCAATAGTTAGTACTTACTAGTTACTACTTAATAGTATGATTTTTAATATATTTTTGAAACAACTTTTAGACATATCACATATGTCTAAATAAATAAATATTATATTAAAATTTAAAATTTAAGATTAAGAATTCTCATATACCCTAATTTTAATCTATAATTTTCTTTTTAATTTTTAATTACTGTAACTCGTGTCGTATAAATTTAAATTTTGTTGTCGTTAGGGGTGTAAATGAACCAAGTGTTTGTTGAACTGTTCGTGAACAAGCTTGATATGAGTCGTTTATGTTCGTTTATTAAGTTAAACAAAAAAATTGAACAAGATTTTAAGACTCGTTTAATCAACGAACAGAGTTCAAACACTAGTAAGCTAGACTCGTTTATGACTATGAATAAGCTCGATAAATTTTTTGTGAACAAACTCGATAAAACCTCGGTAAAAGTTCGATAATAGTATATATATATATATATTTTTTCAAGTAGGTTCATTTTAGCTTTAATATCTTTTAATACAATTCAAATCATGATTTAATATTTATATCATTGTAAAGTATGAATAATTTAGATTAAAAAGGCTTCATTTATTTTTTAGGATTATGATTTTGTAATAATCTTTTATTTACTTAGAGTTGGAGTTATGATAAATTCTTAAACAAAAAGAAAATGAAAAAAAAATTATTCCTAACTCTTTTAATTTAATCCCACATAGGTGTGAAATATAATGCAAAGAAGAAGTTGAACTTATAAATAAGCTCTTTCTCTTCACTTTTTCGCATCTCAAATCTTTAAGCTAGTTGCACATCAGAGGGAAATACAAAGCAAAGGAGAAGGTTGCTTTATAAATAAACTCCTCCCTCTTGTATTTTTATTAGAATTGGCTTATTTCATTTAGGTTGGTAAATCATAATTATTCTACATTCAACCTTGCATTTGACTCATTGCTGCATATTTATTAGTGTTAGCTTATTGCTTATAGGGCGGTAAATCATAATTATTTAACATTCAAAGTGTTTGTGTTTAACATTCAAATTATTTAACATGGCGAAGATTGTGGTCCATGGAGCTTCCGGCAAAGATTCGAGTGATGTTTTGGAGGCTATGTCATGAAATCTTACCGGTTATGGAGAACCTACGTCGGAGAAAACTGAACACAAATGGACTATATTTTCGATGTGGAACTGTGGAAGAGACTGTATTACATGCCATTCGGGACTGCCCTGCAGCAGCAGAAGTGTGGGAAAGAGTGGGTTTGACATGGAACTTTCCCAACAACACCATGAATACCTTTGTTTGCTGGATCGAGACACTGTTTAATAACATGAAGAACAATCAACTGCAGCTACTCATGACAACTGCCTGGGAAATATGGCATGACATAAATTGTGAATTGCATGGCGAACCAAGGCGGGATCCCCAGACAACAAAGAACTTCATGACAAGGTACATCACCGAGTACAACGGAGCACAACCTCATAAGCTGGGTAACAGTATTGCAAGGAATCAACGATGGCTCCCACTAGGCTTAGGGGAAACCAAGGTCAACTTTGAAGGAGCTTTTTGACTCTGGTAGTAAGTGTGGAGGAATAGGAGTGGTGGCCAGAGATGACAAAGGAGAAATTTTGAGAGCATACTTTGCTAAAGTTTGTAGCATTCTGGACTCGTTTCTGGCAGAAGCAACAGCAGCTTTGCAAGCGTTAGAGTTCGCCAAAGATTTGGGACTAACAAAAATCATTTTGGAAGGAGACGCACTAGGGATTGTTCTCAAACTGAAAAGTATGGACCGAGACTTATCTCCAATTGGATCGATTATAGACGAAGCAAAAGCTATAGCAGCAAAATTTCTTTCCTGCAGTTTCAAGCATATAAGAAGGGAGGGGAACAAGGCTGCACATAGCCTAGCAAAGCAAGGGTTGCTTAACATAGCTGATAGGGTATGGGTTGAGGATTGTCCGGATGTGATCTCTACTATTATCAGTGATGAATGTCACCATGTTTAATTGAATGAAGATGATTATTTCTCTCTAAAAAATAAGTATAATGCTTTTAAAGTTAGAGTTATGGTGAATTTTGAAACAAAAACAAAATGATGAAAATTTTCTTCCCAACATTCTCAAACCCATATTGGTGGAAAACTTAATTTAAAGGGAAGTTGCACTTATAAATAAGCCTCTTCCTTTCTTCTCGGAGAAGGTTGCTTTATAATTGAGCGCATCCCTCTTGTTTGTTTACTATTATTTTAATCCCACATCATTGAAAAACATGTGGAAAACACAAAGCAAAGAAGAATGTTGCTCTATAAATAAGCCCCTCCCTCGTTTACTATTATATTAATCTCCCATCGTTGGGAAGCACAAAAGCAAAGAGAATTGTTGCTCTATAAAAAAGCTTCTCCCTCTTCCTTGTTTAATATTGTTTCAATCTCACATTGTTGGAAAACACAAAGCAAAGGGGAAGATTGCTCTATAAATAAGCCCTTCCCTCTTGCTTATTTATTATTGGTTGATTGTTTTATTTATTATTGTTTGATTGTTAGAGCTCACTTATGATGCACTCCAAAAATTATATCTTAATTAAAATCTTGCACTAAAAATAATATCAATTGTAGAGTATAGTAGAAACAAAGGGTCGAATTCACAAGGATTGATGTCTAGTTTATAAATCATTAGTTTAAAATTTAAATTCAAGAATAATAAAGGAAAAAAGGGAGTTTTTTAAAGAGTTTTAAAAATTAGGAAAACAAGAAAGTAAAAAGAAAGTAAATAAAAAGAATATTAAATATGAGAAAAACATGGTTAAGAGGTTATTCGCCTCCACTAGACATTATTGAGAATCAATATCAGATTTATCAACATCAATTAACAATCAAAATTATCAACCGTAGATAACAACAAGCTCTGCTACCCCAATCTTTCCTTAACTTGTCGTTAAATAGAATAAGCTCTCTATTTAATCTCTAATTATCAAACAACCTAGAATAAGCTCTCTAAATTCAATTTGATAACAGCTTTATGATGAGAAAGATAGGTTGATCTAAGCAACAAACACATAAGCTCGGATTATTCAATTTAGGTTATATTCCACTCTGCAATTAGCGAAAACTCTAACATAATCATTAATCACAAATTGCCAACTATGAATAGGAAATCAAGATAATTACACGGATCAAGACTCCGAAACTAGCATTAGACAATTATCAAGATCTATCTAGTTGTACACCTAAACAAATCAAGATAAAGATCATGAACAATTCTTACGGAAGAACATAATCAACTTTGATAGAAAATTAATGATAGATAAAATATAAAAATCAATTACAAAACATGTCTAGGGCTTTGAAATCACCCTTAACCAAAGAGAAGTTTAGCCTTGCATAGGCATAGTTAACATAAACATGAATATTAAAGAAACTAATAAGAAAACTAAAATAAAACTAAGAGATTAAAGAATAAAAAGAAGAATATTGATAAATAATCAAAAGGATATCCTAGTTGGTGGCTCAAAAGATGGTATTTATAGAGATTTAAAGCCTTGAAAACCCTTTCTTGCTGGTCAAGGAAGCTAGGAGGCGAAAGAGTTCAATTTTTGGCAATTTCTGAATTTCTAGGAATTCTCGATTTTGGAGGCAGTAGGGTCGGCGACGCGGCGCCAACTTCCAACGCCGCAGCGCCAACCTTGCTGACTTGTTGGTTTTTTGCTTGCCGAGCTCTCTGACTTTGGTTTCTTGGCTGCTGCATCTTCTCGCACTTCGTTGGCTGATTTGGATGACCATTTTTTGTCCGATTTAGGCCTGTAAACTACCATAGTAAAGGTATTCAAGTCAGCTTCGAAAGTCAATAGGAAGTTTCTTCAAATAAAGACTTTAACATCATGATTTCTTAGCAACAAGCTCTGGAGGTCAAATCTGCCTGATCACTTTGCACTAAGAATTTGATCTTTTTGACTCCCAAGTCTTCTTCCATCTTATGATTGTGACTTTATAAGCTCTTTAACATCATATTTGACATGCTTTGACTTCATATCTTCCAAAATATCTATAATTCACAAAACCATAATAAATGTGAAGGAACTTAAGAATTAAAGCACAAAGTATAAGGAAATAATATATGAAAATGTATGAAATTAAGCAGTTATCAAATTTCCCCACACTTAGTCTTTTGCTAGTCCTCGAACAAAATCAAATAAATACAAAATAAGAAATCCTAATCTAGTCTACTTTAAATAAAAATGAGAGACAATCATTGAACAAGTCTTATAACTAATCAATAACTTAAAGAGTTTCACAAAGAATAATGCTTGATAGTAAAGGGTTTGAGTTAAGCTAACATTAACATAACATATCTCAATCAAAATAGTGCATGTTCAAACTTAATCTCAACTTCTCACATGGGATACTCTCATGATTTTCACTCTTTGAAGTAGTGGTAAAGTGTTTACACTCAATCAATCTCATGAAAACAGTTCTATCATATGCTTGCTTGTCCACCTATTCTCCACTACTTAGATCATGCAACTTCATGAATCAATAGGTCTTTATTCAAGGTTGTAATGGGGCCAAGGGGTAATAATATGGTCAAAGAATAAAAAGGAAAAGATATCACAAAGGTTTCAAAGACTTCATAGAATTTAGAGACAAAATAAGATTTTGCAAATAAAACGTTTTCAATATTCTTTAGAAGTACCTAATCACATAGGCTAAATATTTCATGTTGAGCCTTTGCTTCATTCTAATCAACTTTGTAACATTCTTTTCTTTTCCCAAAAGTTCAAGAGATGATTCATTTTTTCTTTTATTTATTTTTTTACATGGGAAAGTATTTTTACAATGTTCCCTTTCTTTTTCTCTTGACTTTTTTTTTTCTTTCCCCCCACACTTATTTCTTGTTTCTAACCCAAATTATCAATAGATCTTTCTTGCTTATGCATATATGTCTTAAAACATGTAATCCATCTTTAGAACAAGGTTAAGAATATAAGTACATTTAGGTTAGGTACAAGATATGGTTACCAATAAAATAGCTTAATCAATATAGGCTCAAATTGGCTTACTAGGGGGATGTTCTCTAAAACATCAACAATGGATGGCTGTTTGGCCTTGGTTATAATCCTAATGCCTCTATCATATTCATGTTATCACATATATCAATATAGCCTCAAAAAGGTTTAAAGCAAGTTCTAGAGAATCATGTAATCATAAGAGCACTCAAGAAGGAAATTAGATTGATATGTATAATGCATCAATCATATAATTCAAAACTCATTAGGATGATTATACAAGTCAATATCAAGTCTAAACATGCTTCTTTCTCAATCAACATATGATATTAACAATAGCTCATGAAAAATAGTAATGTCAAGCTTAATTCTCATGAAAATCTTACCACTAATAATCAGTTACAGACTTATTCAATTCATATCTCATCATAGTATGGGAAGTAACTAGAACATACTAAAAAAAATAAAGACTAAAAAATAACACAAAATAAACTGAATAAAAGAAATCCTAAATTCTTCCCCCCCACACTTAATTCTTACATTGTCCTCAATGTAATTCTATTATCCAAAATGAAAGAATCATGTGTAAGAGAAAAGAACAAATAAACAAAACAAACTAAATAAAAACAATAAAAGATAGAATGATGGAGAATAAGGAATAGCAAATCTGATTATAATATGTGATCTCCATCCTTTTGTGTTGCCTCCCAAGAAGCGCTTGGTTTATTGTCCTCAGCCCAACTTAGACCCATGTCATCATTCTTCAACATAATTCGGCTCATAAAGTGGTAACTCCTCGACATCTTGCATTGGACAATTCTCATAGTAAGGCTTCACTCTATGGCCGTTTACCTTGAATGCTTTATCTGTCTTAGAACTTTTGATTTCAACTGCACAATGAGTAAACACATTAGTAATAACAAAAGGTCCAACCCAACGAGAACGTAACTTACCTGGAAACAACTTAAGGCGTGAATGGAAAAGAAGAACTTTTTATCCAACAACAAAGTCCTTTCTTGATATCATCTTATCATGGAACACCTTAGTCTTTTCCTTGTAAATCCTAGAATTCTCATATGCATCATTCCTTATCTCCTCAAGTTCTTGTAAATGAAGTTTTCTTTGCTTACCTGTCTAATCCATTTCCATGTTGCATTGTTTGATAGCCTAATATGCCTTATGTTCTAATTCAACCGAAAGATGACAAGGCTTACCATAAACAAGTCGATAAGGAGACATACCAATAGGTGTCTTATATGTTGTCCTATAAGCCCAAAGTGCATCATCAAGTAGTGAACTCCAATCCTTCCTATTAGGATTAACTGTCTTTTCAAGGATGGACTTTACTTCTCGATTTGACACTTCAGCTTGCCCACTAGTTTGATGATGGTATGATGTGGATACCTTGTGTGTGATGTTATACTTTCTCAACAGTGCTTCCATGGTCCTATTGCAAAAGTGAGTACCTCTATCGCTGATTATGGCCTTTGGTGTTCCAAACCTTGTAAAAATGTTAGTCTTGACAGAATCTGAAACAACTTTAGAGTCATTAGTCCTAGTAGCTTTTGCTTCCACCCATTTTGAAACATAATCAACAACAAGTAAAATATAAAGATTACCAAAAGAAGAAGGAAAAGGTCCCATGAAATCTATGCCCCATACATCAAAAAAATTCAACAATAAGTATTGGAGTTTGAGGCATTTGATTTTTAGCACCTAAATTACATGTTCTTTGGCAACAATCACATGACTTGCAAAGGAGGTATGCATCTTCGAATAAGGTAGGAAAATGAAATCCAGAATTGAGTACTTTCATAGCTGTTCTTTTGGATCCAAAGTGTCCTCCACATGCATAAGAGTGACAAAAGGTTAGAATAGAATGGAATTCAGATTCAAGTACACACATTCTGATGATCTGATCGACGCAATGCTTCCAATGGTAAGGATCATCCCAAATGTAGTATTTGGCATCGCTCTTGATCTTATTTCATTGGGCTATGGTCAACTATTGTGGCAACTACTTAGTGACTAAGTAATTAACAATAGCAGTATACTAAGGAGTTGTTGTGCTCATGGAAAATAGTTGCTCATTCGAAAAGTTCTCATGCAACGATAGTGCATCCTCTTCATGAACTAAACGGCTAAGATGGTTCGCAACCAAGTTGTCCTTACCTCTCTTATCTCTTATCTCCAAATCAAACTCTTGTAAGAGAAGTATCCATCTAATCAACTTTGGTTTGACTTTCTTCTTAGTCAACAAATACCTAAGGGCTGCATGGTCAAAAAATACAATTACTTTAGTACCAATTAAATAAGAACGGAATTTCTCTAAAGCAAATACAACAGCCAAAAGTTTTTTTTTAAGTAGTGGAATAGTTCAATTGAACATTATTAAGAGTTCAGGGAGGCATAATATATGGCATGTGAGGCTTTGCCAACCCGTTGGCCCAAAACAGCTCCTATGGCATAAAAACTAGCATCACACATGATTTCAAAAGGTACATTCCAATTTGGTGGTTGCATGATAGGAGCTGGTGTCAAGAGTCCCTTCAAAGTTTCAAATGCCTCTTTGCATATATCATCAAAATGAAAATGCACATCTTTTTGTAACAGCTTGCAAAAAGGTAGTGTTATCTTTGAGAAGTCTTTGATAAATCTTCTATAGAAACCTGCATGTCCAAGAAAAGAACGAACCTATCTCACATTTGTGGGTGGTGGTAAAGAATGCATAATATCTATTTTATATTTATCTACTTCTATTCGCTTAGAAGAAATAACATGGCCTAAAACTATTCCTTGTTCTACCATAAAGTGACATTTTTCCAATTCAATACAAGGTTAGTTTCCATGCATCTTTTAAGTACAATGGTAAGGTTCTCTAGACATCTATCAAAAGAATCACCATAGACACTAAAATCATCCATGAAAACTTCTATGATGTTCTCTACATAATCTGAAAATATACTAACCATACACCTTTGGAATGTAGCTGGTGCATTACAAAGACCAAACGGCATACGCCTATAAGCAAAGGTACCAAATGAACATGTGAAGGTAGTTTTCTCTTGGTCCTCCAAAGCAATTGCAATCTGATTGTAACCTGAAAATCCATCAAGAAAACAATAATGAGAATGGCCAGCTAACCTTTCAAGCATTTGATCAATAAAAGGTAAAGGAAAGTGGTCTTTGCGAGTTGTTGAATTAAGTTTGTGATAGTCAATACAAACTCGCTACTCTGTTTGAATTCTAGTAGGAACAAGTTCATTCTCATTATTTTTTACAGCAGTTACACTGGACTTTTTAGGAACTACTTGGACCGGGCTCACCCATTCGCTATCCGAGATAGGATAGATCACTCCAACATCTAGGAGCTTCAGTATCTCCTTTTTCACAACCTCCATCATAGGCAGGTTCAATCTTCGTTGTGCCTCTCTTGTTGGTTTTGACCATTCCTCTAACAAAATCCAGTTCATGCACATGGAAGGGCTTATTCCCTTGATATCGGCAATTGTCCAACCAATTGGTGTCTTATGCTCTCTAAGCACCCGGATAAGTCTCTCTTCTTGCAAAGGTGTGAGCTCTTTGACAATTATGACCGGTAGTGTGTCCTTTTCACCTAAGTTGTATAATAACATCGGTATCTTCTAATGGTCCTAGATTTAATGAAGTATAAATTGAATATGGCATGACATTGATAGATGCTCCTAAATCTAGCATAGCACGTTCAAACCGAGTGTTACCTATTTTACAAGGACTGGTGAACATACCTGGATCATTGCATTTGGGTGGGAGTTTCTTTTGAAGACAACTGACACATTCTCCCCCACACTTACCTTTTCATTCCCTTTTAACTTCCGTTTAGAAGTGCACAACTCTTTTAGAAACTTGGCATATCTTGGCACTTGTTTGATAGCATCTAGTAAAGGAATGTTCACCTCTACTTTCCGGAAGGTTTCCAAAATTTCCTTTTCTTACTCCTCCTTCTTGGACTTTGCTAACATGCTAGGAAAAGGTGAATGAGTTATATAAGAAGAAAAAGATGGTTTAGGAGTTACCTTTTTTAGTGGCTCATTGGGATGTGAAGATGATGCCATGGTGTTGTCCTCCCTTTGAGCACTATCTTTTTGTGGTGTCTCAAGTTGTTTCCCACTTCTTAGAGTTATGGCATGTGCATTTTCTCTAGGATTCACTATAGTTTGAGAAGGTAATTTCCCTGAATCCCTTGCTTGTAGTTGGCTTATCGCTGTTGCCATTTGTCCCATTTGAGTCTCTAATTGGCTCATCCTTATTGCCATTTGTCTGTTTATTTCCCTTGTTTCTTGTTGCATTTGGCTGTTTGTTTCTTTTATGTCCTGTTTCATTTGCAATTGGTTAGTAGTAAGGGATTTGACAAGATATGCTAGAGACTTACCTGAATTTTGTGGTGGTGGCACTTGCTCTCGGGTTTGATATGGTTGTTGCATTCTTTGCTGAAAACCCGATTGTCTATTATCAAAGGGTGGAGGAGCAACTTGTGATTGGTTCCCTCCATAATTAAAGTTTGGATAATCCCTCCATCCTGGATTCTAAGTGTTTGAGTAGGGATCATACTTTCTTGGTTGGCCCGGAAATCCACCCATAGCATTAACATGTACATTTGGATCATCTTGAAGTGTTGGACATATATTAGTTTGGTGCTCCATGTTTGAACATATACCACAAGCCTTAATTTGTTGTATTCGACCTACAGCCATTTGTTCCACAAGAGAAGTCAGTTTATCAAATTTTTGTTCAAGGGATGATATACTTACCTCATTCACTTTCTTTGGTTATGGTGGTAGTTCATCTCTGATGGTGAATTGTTGTGAGTTGGCTGCCATGTTGGAGATGAGAAGTCTAGCAGTTTCAGGAGTTTTATCAACTAGCGCTCCCCCACTTGCTGCATCTATCATGCGTCTCTCCATGGGCAAGAGACCTTCATAGATATATTGGATGACAGTTCTTCACTTATTTGATGGTGTGGACATGATGCATAAAGTTTCTTGAACCTCTCCCAATATTCATACAAGGACTCTCCGTTGTATTGCCTAATCCCACATATTTCCTTTCTAATGTTGGCAGCCTTAGATGCCGGGAAATACCTTTCCAAGAATGCTTTCTTCATACCATTCCATGTAGTTATGGTCTCTGATGGTAGATAGTAGAGCCATTCCTTTGCCGAATCAGCTAAAGAGAATGGGAAGGCTCTCAACTTAATTTGCTCTTCCATGATTCTGGTTGGTCTCATGCTAGAACAAACTACATGGAACTCCTTGAGATGCTTATTTGGATCCTCTCCTGAAAATCCATGAAAAGTTGGAAGAAGATGAATCAACCCAGATTTTAATTCAAAAGTTACCTCAAGATTAGTATATTCAATTAATAATGGTTGTTGATCCAAATTCGGAGCGGCTAGCTCCTTAAGAGTTCGGTTGTTTGCTGCCATCTCTCCTTGCTCCTCTTGGATATTTTGGATCAACTCTTCGTTTGTTCTATGGTGGGAAGCTATGAATTCCCGAATTCTCCTAAGTCCTAAGTGAGGTTCTTCTTCTTTGGGAGATTAGGACATTCACTGAAAAAGAAAATAAGAAAATAAACTAATTAAAATATAAAATAAGAATAAACCAAATAACTAATAAACTAAATAAAGCAATCCCCGACAACGACACCAAAAATTTGATGCACTCCAAAGAGTGTATCTTAATTAAAACCTTGCACTAAAAATAATATCAATTGTAGAGTATAGTAGAAGCAAGGGTCAAATCAACAGGGATTGGTGTCTAGTTTATAAATTACTAGTTTAAAACTTAAATTCAAGAACAGTAAAAGAAAAAGGGGTTTTTTTTAAAGAGTTTTAAAAATTAAGAAAACAAGAAAGCAAAAAACAAGTAAATAAAAAAAATATTAAATATGATAAAAACATGGTTAAGCGGTCATTCGCCACCACTAGACATTATTGAGAATCAACATCAGATTTATCAACATCAATTAACTATCAAAATTATCAACCGTAGATAACAACAAGCTCTGCTACCCCAATCTTTCCTTAGTTTGTCGTTAAATAGAATAAGCTCTCTATTTAATCTCTAATTATCAAACAACCTAAAATAAACTCTCTAAATTCAATTTGAAAACAACTTTATGGTGAGAAAGATAGGTTGATCTTAGCAAGAAACACATAAGCTCGGATTGTTCAACTTAGGTTATGTTTCACTTTGCAATTAGCTAAAACTCTAGCATAATAATTAATTGCAAATTGCCACTTATGGATAGAAAATCAAGATAATTACATGGATCAAGACTCCTAAACTAGCATTAGACAATTATCAAGATTTATCTAGTTGTACACCTAAACAAATCAAGATAAAGATCATGAACAATTCTTATGTAAGACCATAATCAACTTTGATAGAAAACTAATTATAGATCAAATCTAAAAATCAATTACAAAACATGTCTAGGGTTTTGAAATCACCCTTAACCAAATAGAAGTTTAGCCTTGCATAGGCATAGTTAACATAAACATGAATATTAAAGAAAACTAAAATAAAACTAAGAAATTAAAGAATAATAAGAAGAATATTGATAAATAATCAAAAGCATATCCTAGTTGGTGGCTCCAAAGATGGTATTTATAGAGCTTTAAAGCCTTGGAAACCCTTTCTTGCTGATCAAGAGGCAAAAGAGTGCAATTTTTGGCAATTTCTGGATTTTTGCAGATTTCTCGATTTTAGAGGCAGTAGGGTCGACGCCGCGGTGCCAACCTTGTTGACTTGTTGGTTTTTTGCTTGCCGAGCTCTCTGACTTCGGTTTCTTGGCTGCTGCATCTTCTCGCACTTCGTCGGCTGATTTGGATGATCATTTCTTATCCGATTTGGGCGTGTAAACTACCGTTTGAAAGGTATTCAAGTCAGATTCAAAATTCAAGAGAAAGTTTCTTCAAATAAAGACTTTAACATCATGATTTCTTAACAACAAGCTCCGGAGGTCAAATCTGCCTGATCGCTTTGCACTAAGAATTTGATCTTTTTGACTCTCAAGTCTTCTTCCATCTTATTATTGTGACTTTATAAGCTCTTTAACATCATATTTGACATGTTTTGACTTCATCTCTTCCAAAACACCTATAATTCACAAAACCATAATAAAATGTCAGGGAACTTAAGAATTAAAGTACAAAGTATAAGGAAATAATATATGAAAATATATGAAATTAAGTACTTATCAACTTATTATTTAAGGCCGGTAAGTTTGAAATTTTTTTAATTGGTTGTGTTTATTTAATCGTGTTAATCGTATCGTATCGCGTGTAACACATGTAATAAATGTGTTGTGTTCATGTTTTAGATTTTGACATGTTTGATTATTCGTGTTGTGTTTGTGTTTTAGATTTTGACACATTTAATTATTCATGTCGTGTTCTTGTTTTAATTATTCGTGTCGTGTCTAAAATGAGATACTACACGAAACACGACAAGATTATATGAATTGCCAGGTCTAATATTTGCCTTCGTCCCCTGAATTAGGTATTTAAATAAAAATAGATTTTCTTTGCCACCATTTGGTGTGCTCTTTTAATGATTTTTTGCCATGTGTCCATATAAAAAATGTTAATTTTTAACTATTTATAAACAAGAGATAACTTTAGACACGTGTTAAAAAAACATTGAATGGGCAGAAAGAGAGCACTAAACGGGGTAGAGAAAATTTGTTCTTTAAATAACGGCAGTAACGTAATGTTAAGGTCGTTATTTTGCGATTTCAACTCTCTCCATCGTCAATATTCACTACATTTTGGGTGTGAATGTTTAGCAGTCCGTAGTGGTTAAACTTACGACTGTGAATCACATGTATATAGATTCAATTTACAACTTATAAATATATACTTTTTTATAAATAAAAAATCATAAACTATTTTAAAAGTTATTAAAAAAGAATTTTTATGATTATAGTTCTAATTATTATGTTTTACAATAAATTGTGTAAAATGAAAAAAAAAAATTTATAACATGACCACGGTAATATCATTACGTCCATAACCATAATAAACGTGAAACGATCGAAAATACGCAATTTAAAAATCCCTGCTCAGAATCATCTTCCTTATCAGAACAACTTTCATTCTCAGAGTCGCTATAATTATCATCATCATCAGTTTTGTTGTTATTGCTTGGTTCTGTTATCTTGATAGTTTGTTTTACAGCATCAGGTTAATTTCTCGGCATTAGCCTTGCATCTGTCTTTATTTTTTTGTGGAGTGGGAGAAAATGTCTGCTAGTTGAAAATAAGAATTAATCAAATTAATCTTCAACCACTGACATAATTCCAGTACAGGAAGAGAACTTACCATTTTCTGCAGAAACTATTAGTGTTGTGTATTCGGTCGGTTCGGTTAGGGTCCATTTGTTTCACAAAAAATGATTTGTGAAATATGATTTTTGTATTTTTTGGTATTTAATTGGTAGAAAATTGATTAGTCAACGAAAAATGATTTACTGATCAATGAAAAATAAGATATTTTTTCTGAAAATTGTCTTTCTTTTTTCAAAAGTGAAAGATAATTTTCAGAAAAGAACTGTCCACGAGTAAGGTTACTCACTAAACTCGTGAACTTAATTCAACTCAAATCGAGATTTGGATATTATATTTTAAATCGAAACTTAACTTGACTCAAGCCAAATATTATTATATATTAAAATAAAATATATTATTTTTTAATTATAAAAATATATTAAAATATTAAAATACATATTTATATTTTAATAATATAAAATATTATATTATTATTTTGATAATAAATTATTAATATAATGAATATTATTTATTCTTTCATATAAAAATATTATTATTTTAATAAGAAATTATAACATTATCAATATTTAAAAATTTAAATAGTATTTTTAATATTTTATTGAAATATGTTTTTATATTTATAATAATAAATATATATAAATTATACTTTATAAATATTTACTAATAAATGTTTTTAGTATAAAAATATTACTATTTTAATAGTATAAATATTAATAGAAAATAATTATTAGAATACTTTAAATATTTTAAAATATTATATAATTAATGTTTTAATAATAAATAATATTATTTTAAGTATTTAATATTAATATAATATTTTAGTATTAAATGTTAATATCAAAATAATACTATTTGAAATATTAATATTTAAATTTAATATTTAAATTTTATAATTAATATTTTTTAATATTTCAATAATAAATATTTTAATATTTTATGGCATATTACTATTTCAAAAAAGTATAAATAATATTTTAATAATAATTATATTAATAGAAATAATATTTTAATATTTATGTCAATATTACTATTTGAAAAATTAAAAATAGTATTTTAATAATAATTATATTAATATAAATAAAATTTTAATAATTATTATATTAATAGAAATAAAATCTTAATAATAATTATATTAATAGAAATAAAATTTTAATAATAATTATATTAATAGAAATAGTATTTTAATAATAATTATATTAATAGAAATAGTATTTTAATAATAATTATAATATTTTAAATATTAATATAATTAATGTTTTAATAATAAATAGTATTATTTTAAGTATTTAATATTAATATACTATTTTAGTATTAAATATTATTATTAAAATATTACTATTAGAAATATTAATATTTAAGTAATAAATAATTTTTAATATTTTAATAATTAATAATTAATATTTATGTCAATATTGTTATTTGAAAAAAGTAGATATTTCAAAAATTAACCGAACAACGAAATTTTTTTTTATTAAGTCTTCCAAAAATAAAAAAATCTCTACTTTTTCGAAAAATCTTCTCATTTCCTAGAAAATATTTTCTGGAAGACAATTTTTACAAAACAAACGAACCCTTAATAACCTAACCTAATAATCATTAACTGAATTAAGCAAAATTTTATTTTATTTGTTTTAACCATTAACCCAATCAAATTATAAAAGCATTACTTTTAACTGGCCGAAATTATCGAATTAACCGAATTTCAATTGTTCTATCATCAATAAATTAAAATTACATTTTAAAATCTTAAATTTTTAATTTTTCATAATCAAATAAGCATAATCATCCAGCAAATACTCAAATGTAAAATATAAGTAAAAGGTACATCCATAATAAATTAAAAACTTCAATAATATAAAGTTTAAAACATCTAATAAAAAATATAATATTTTATATATATTTCGGGTAATTTAGTTATTTTTAAATTTCGAACCAAATTAACCGATAATTAAAATTTTTAAGAATCTTATATCGATAACTGATAAAAAAAAAATTGGTTAACCGATTATACAAACCCCTAGCAGCCAAAAAGAAAAAGTTTTGATCGATTAATTCGGTTAAAATCAAATTATGCACACCCCTAACTGTCACATGAAGCTCTGTCTCCTCCTCGCAAGACATATGCATGATAAGTACTTAATTAAAATAAGAATAATAAGCATGATAAGTACTTGATTGAAATAAAAAAAAAAAATTTCAAGTAGGCAAAATGTATTCCAAGACTCACCTATTTCTGATGAAAAAAAAAATTTCCTCGAAAATTTACTTTTACAAATTAAATTTTTTGTCTAAAAATTGGTTGAAAAAAAGTTGACTTTTACAAATTAAATCTAATTTTTTTAAAATAATAATTAAATAATTTCTAATTAATATTTATAGATACCAATTAAACAAACTCTTTATTTTATATTATTATATATCGAAATAATTTGTCGACTCATTCATCATTTGCATGCATTTCATAGAAAATTTTTTTCTTCCTGTCATCATTACTCTTATAAATATCTAATTCTTTTCTTTAGTTTTAGATCTTAAAAATTCTCTCTTTATCTTATTTATACACGTGATTAGAGGTGGCAAACTGAACCCGAACCCGAAAACCCGCCCAGAAAAACTCAAACCCGAACCCGCCTAAACCCGATTTGACCAAAAAATCAAAAACCCGAACCCGAAAAAACCCGAACCCGAATGGACTCGAACCCGAATGGGCCCGAACTCGAATGGACCCGAACCCGAATGGACCCGAACCCGAATGGGCCCGAACCCGAATGAGCCCGAACCCGAATGAGCCCGAACCCGAATAGACCCGAACCCGAGACCGGCCCGAACCCGAACCCGAATTTAATACTAAAAATAAAAATAATCAAATTGCAATTAATTAATTTTTTTTTTACAAAGCAATAACTTTAATTATTAATTTTATTCTAATTTTTTAAAATAATTTAATTAAAATTTAATATATTATATATATATATATATGATGATGATGAAATAATAATTTTATCAAAAAGCAAATTATATTTTGTACTTATAAGTTATAACTTTAACGTCTCATATCATGATGAATTTACAATCTAAATATTTTAAATTCTTGAAAATTTTAGAGATGTGAAAAAGTTTTGACAATAATTCAATTATTCTTTAAGGGTAAAAAAATTTGACAATAATTCAATTATTTTGGCCTTTTGGGTTATACTTATACGGTTAGGTTAGAGTGGGTTTAATTGGATTATGGCTTTCATGGGATTTTATTTTAGCGGGTGGGTTTATGGGGTTTTGGATTTTATGGCCTTTTGGTTTTAGGTATATTTATTATATATTAATAAATAATCATATTAATTATATATTTATTACGTATAATTTAAATATAAATTATATTTTTTAGTACTACTTTATAATTTATACTTTATACTGATGAAAAAAAATAAGTACTCGAAAGATATATATATATATATCTTGACTATAAGCATAAAAGTTTTGCATTTTATAAGTATATAAACGAATAGATGAATGCCAAAATTTATTTTTAAAAGTTTTTTATTTTATAGTGAATATAAATTATAATGTATTTATATTTTGAAATTCGAGTTCATCAAATCAATTATTTTAAATATCAATATGATTAATTTATAATATATCATATTTTTTTATAATAAATTATTTCAAAATTTGATTTTATATAACAAATTAATTTCTTATTCTTTTGGTGCTAACAAATATTAATTTTAAAAAATAAATATAATTAAAAATATCATATAATAGCAAAAGTATAAAAATAATAATAAATTAATAATTTGTTTTTAGATATAAATATTTAAATTACGTAAAAATGATTACATCTAATATAAAATAAAATGATGTAAAACATACCTGAACCTAGACCGAACCCGAACCCGAATGGGCCCGAACCCGAATGGGCCCGAACCCGAATGAGCCCGAACCCGAATGAGCCCGAACCCGAATGGGCCCGAACCCGAATGAGCCCGAACCCGAATGAGCCCGAACCCGAATGGACCTGAACCCGAATGAGCCCGAACCCGAATGGACCCGAACCCGAATGAGCCCGAACCCGAATGAACCCGAACCCGAATGAACCCGAACCCGAATGAACCCGACCCGAACCCGCCCGAACCCGCCCGAACCCGCCCAATTGCCACCTCTACACGTGATTGATAATGATGAACCATTTGATGAAATATAACTTTTATATATTCCATAAATCTCATTTCTTTGATCTTAAGATCTAGATAGAAATTTTTAAATTCAAATCTAAATTTTAAAAAGTGTTAGATTTAAAAAATTTGAAATAATATTTAAATAAATTTTGGAACTTTACAAAAAAAAACTATTTTATGCACCGGGCATATAACTCAACAAAAATATTCAGGTTATATGACATAAATAAAATTAGCTTAGTGTCATTTAGTAACACTTACATTTTTTTTTAAGTACAAACCAATTTACAATATTTTGAAAAATCTTGCTTCTTTAAAACCGAATTTCCCTCTGCAATATTAAATTGTAGATTTTTTCAGAGAATTTTAGTATTGAATTTTGTAAGAATTTAAAAAACAAAAAAAAAATCTTAGAATTTTCCAAATCTTAGAATTTCTAATTTTGCTTCTTTAAAATTTGGACTTTGTAAGATTTTCTGAAAAAGTCAACAATATTAAAATGATAAGGATGGACTTTCGCTACGTACAATTTCATAATCATCTTCCTCTGCAACTTTCAAATCAATGTGCAACCAATTATATTAGAGATGGACTTGAAAATTCTAGTTGATTTTCTTAAGCAAGCTATTTCTAGTGATCATCCTCTTGAGTCGATATATATATATATATAATATGTATGCAATTATATAATATTTATAGAGATAAGGTAAAATGTGAATTTTTTTTATTTTTATCATTTGTAATATTTGGGGAATGAGGAGGGGTGCTTGGACTCGATCCCATGACTTCATGCCTCATAAGGCTCTGGCTACTCAGTCAAGAGATTGTTCAAATTCGGAGTAATTACTTTAGAAATGTTCAAATTAGTAGTAATAGTTATTTAATCTTTTGTCAAACACTCTTAATTAAACAAGGCAACAAAAATAAAATAAAATCAATGAAAATCTTAATATTATATTTTGGTTGAAAGCTCATTATGCTTGACAAATATTCAATTGTGATATTAATTAGAAATTGTTTTTATTTGAATTTTTAACATTGAAAATTTCATTTATATATTCACTTGTGCTATTAATTAGAAATTCCTATCAAGTTCAAAACCAAAAAATTACGTATTCAATTGAATAGTAAAATGTATGCAATTTAATTTGTTTGGACAAAAAAAAAAGTAAATATTTAGAATTAATTTACTTTTTACTTTTTCATTTAATTGTTTATATAAGATAAATTAAATTGAATCAAAACTTATTTATATAAGACAGTAATAAATGATATTTATTATTTAGAGGGAAAAATGTAATCAATTTTAAGTAAACATGAGACAATTTCAGTTGTTAAATTTATTATGGAACTTAGAATTTAATATAAATTATTCGCTTATAAAGTCTGCATTCTTTTTTTTTTTTTTTTTGGATAAGTAATAAAATTCAAATTCGATTCCTAACAAAATATTTTTTCATCAATTCCTTTAAGGTCAGAAAATATTAATTCGCGACGGCTAGAGAAATTTTAACACGTAACACTATGGCCTCAAAATTTCTTTCTTTTCTCGTTGATTATCGTTTTATTATTATTATTTTTTCTTCCAAGTTTATTTCTACCCTAACTACAAGAGTTTCTTACATCTGAACTGAAATTTAACCGAGTATTTGATTTCATAAAAGGAGAAATTTGGAGCGGGAAAATCACGGAGAAAGAAAAAGGAATAAAATCCCGATTACCATCTCTATATACCAATAAAAATTTCCGAGAAAATGAAAATCTTTTTCACCCTCCTTTTTTCATTCTTTCCCTTTCTTTTTCATATTATAGGAATTACACATCAAACTTGAAACCTAAATGCCAAATTCACTTTTGTGCAACAGTCCTCGATTTGGCCGACAATTTGGGTTGACAAAGCTTGATGCCTCACTTGACAGAACATATTCTCTTGTAGCCTATATGATTTTCCAGAAATTAAGTAAAAAAAAAAAACATTATATTTGTGTTTTTTTGTCTTTTCTTTTGTGTTTACATCTAGTTGTTTCAAAATAGATTTAGAAGTTGGGTTTGAAAACGGAATTAGGGGGGTTTGGAAAAGGAAGTAGTAAAGAGTTGATTTAAAAAGATCAGAGTTTGGTGCATATGGGTTTGAGACTAACGTGGTGGGAAGGTGGTGTTATTATAAGAGTAAAAGAATGAAAAGATTCAGAGTTATTTTTATTCATCTGATATGTATCAATATATCTATACAAAGGATACAAGTCAAGATAAACTACAAGATACAATAGTTTATCAGATAAATGAGACTTTATCTGATCTACAATGGTATACAAATCTGATGAGTAGATTGGCTATGGATTATCCTTTACACTCCCCCGCAAGATGGTGGCACCAGAAGAGACACCAATCTTGGACCGCAAAGAAAGCAAACGATGTCGTGATAATGGCTTTGTTAAAGCATCAGCTAATTGATCTTTGCCAGAAATATAAGATACAACTAGATCACCTGTAATAACCTTTTCCCTCACAAAGTGATAGTCAAGAGCAATGTGCTTCATTCTAGAATGAAAAACAGGATAGGCACAAAGATAAGTAGCTGTTGACAGATTGGCTAAATATGCTGTCAATTGATGTCCATTTTGGTTGTTTTTTTTGAATTGTTTTATGGTACTTTTGATTGTAAGATGAACTGACAGTAGTGGTTGTATTGGTTGTTTAAGTTATGTTTTTTATCTTGTAAGTTGTTGAACACATCTTGTAGTTGGTAAAAGAGTTGGTATATTTTTTGTATATGTTGAAAAACAAGTTGAATGAAAAAGTAGAGGACAGCAGCCCACTTTTGAACTCTCTGCTCTCTCTCTCGGTTCTTTTCTTAGCTTTGTTCATTGTGTGTGTATTTTCAACATGGTATCAGAGCTGATTTCTTGAGGAACCTGGACATTTTTAGCATTTAACTGGAAAGTGTTCTTGAGAGAAAACAAGTGAGTAAACCCCTACAAAAAGCCTAATCATCTGCTATCTTTGAGAACATGTCTGCAAATAGCTTCTTAACACCTTCTCCTCCTATATTTTCAGGTGAGAATTACCACATTTGGATGGTAAAGATGAAGACATACCTGAAGGCACATGATCTCTGGGATGTAGTGGAGTCAGGAAGGGATCCTACACCTTTGAGAGGCAATCCTACATTGGCTCAGATTAAGCAGCACAGTGAGGAGGTGGCTAAGAAGTACAAAGCCATGTCTTGCCTTCAAAATGGATTCTCAGATATCATCTTCACAAGGATTATGGCCTGTGACTCACCAAAGCAAGATGGGACAGATTGAAGGAAGAGTTCAGGGTTCAGAGAAGATAAGACAGCAGCAGCTGATCAACTTGAGGAGGGACTTTGAAAACCTGAAGATGAAAGACAATGAATCTGTCAAGCAATATGCAGACAGAATCATGGCTATTTTCAACAGCATTAGGTTGCTAGGGGACGAGTTCAGTGATAAAAGGGTAGTGGAAAAAGTCATCACCACTCTTCCAGAAAAGTATGAGTCAAAAATCTCATGTCTTGAAGATTCAAGAGACCTGTCCAGCATCTCCCTGTCAGAACTGATCAATGCTCTCTATGCTCAAGAGCAAAGAAGAGCAAACAGACAAGAAGAGCACATTGAAGATGCTTTACTGGCTAGGAACAAGGAAAAAGAAGGAAGTTCATCCAGCAAAGGGAAGAATAACTATGGTGACAAAAGATAGAAGCAAAGGAAGGACAGGGAGAATACAAAGGATGGTGGAAAGAAGAAATATCCACCATGTTCTCATTGTAAAAAGACCACACACTTGGAAAGGTATTGCTGGTTTAGACCAGACATACAGTGCAGGGCTTGCAAACAGATGGGTCACATGGAAAGAGTTTGCAAGAATAAGGCACAGCAACAGTAGAACACTCAGGCTCAACTTGCTGAAGGCAGTCAACAGCAGGAGGAGCAAATGTTCGTTGCAACTTGCTACTCAACTAGCAGTGAAACTAGGGTGAGTTGGTTGATAGACATTGGCTGCACGAACCACATGGCCTCTGATGAGTGCATGTTCAAGAGATTAGACAGAACCTGCACTTCATGGGTCAGAATTGGCAATGGAGACTACATAGAAGCTAAAGGAAATGGTGATGTGCTTGTGACTACATCATCAGGTACTAAAATCATCACTGATGTCTACTTAGTGCCTGATATTGATCAAAATCTACTTAGTGTTGGCCAGTTGTTAGAAAAAGGCTATACTACTGTCTTTAAAAACAAAGCATGTCTGATTTATGATTATGTTGGAAATGAGCTTATATCAGTTGGCATGAAAGAAAGAAGTTTTGCATTGAGTTTGAAGTCTCTAGAACATGCTATGTATGCTAATGCTATAGATGAAACTGTTATGTGGCACAAACGGTTGGGCCACATCAGCTACAATGCATTGAGTAACCTGCACAAGAATGATCTTGTGACAAATTTGCCAAAAATGCATGATTATAGTGATGTGTGTGAAGTATGTCAGTTAGGAAAGCAGACCAGATTGCCCTTTCCTGTAAATAAAGCCTGGAGAGCATCAGTAAAACTTCAACTGGTGCACACTAATGTTTGTGGCCCCATGAAGACTTTGTCTCTGAATGGGAGCAAGTATTTCATCCTGTTATTGATGATTATACAAGGATGTGTTGGGTTTATTGTTTGAAGCAAAAATCTGAAGTTGCTGCTGTATTTTGGAAGTCAAAGCCTTTGTTGAAAACCAGTAAGGATCTATGCTGAAGGTGATCAGATCAGACAATGGGACTGAGTACACCTCAAACAAATTCAAGGAGTTTTGTGAAGTTGCAGGGATTGAACACCAATTAACAGTCACATATAGTCCTCAACAGAATGGTGTCAGTGAGAGGAAGAATAGGACAGTGATGGAAATGGCCAGGTGCATGCTTTTTGAGAAGAATTTACCTAAAAAATTCTGGGCAGAGGCAATGAATACCTCAGTGCATTTGCTGAACAGACTCTCTACAAGGGCCTTAAAGACTATGACTCCATTTGAAGCATGGTTTGGATTCAAACCATCTATGCTTCACCTGAAAACCATTCGCTGCATCTGCTATGCACATGTACCAGATGTAAAAAGAGACAAATTGGACAAGAAGGCTCAAGTTGGGATTCTTGTTGGGTACAATAGCAGCACAAAATGCTATAGGATCTTCAATCCTTCAACAGAGAAGATTTTCATTAGCAGAGATGTAAAATTTTAGGAAAATGGAAATTGGAATTGGGAAAAGGCACAGGCTGAATGTGCTGGAAACAAGATCTTTGAATCTGGTGTAGCACAAGACTTAGATGATGCTATCACAGATGAAGAATCAAATGAGGAAAAACCCGTAAGGGGAACTAGACCTCTCTCTGAGGTGTATGATAGATGCAATATAGCAGTCATGGAGCCTGCTGATTATGAAAAGGCTGCTAAGATTGTTGAATGGAGGAGAGCCATGAATGAGGAGATCAATATGATTCAGACGAATCACACTTGGACACTGGTTAATAGGCCAAGTAATAAAAAGGTAATTGGTGTGAAATGGGTGTTCAAGACCAAGCAAAATGCTGATAGATCAGTCAACAAACTGAAGGCCAGACTGGTTGTAAAGGGCTATGCTCAACAGTTTGGAGTGGATTTTTCAGAAACCTTTGCACCTGTGGTAAGGTTAGATACTATAAGACTCTTATTGGCCTTGGCTGTTCAGAAACAGTGGAGAATCCATCAGATAGATGTCAAATCAGCCTTCCTAAATGGTTACTTGAAGGAAAAAGTCTACATGAACAGCCTGAAGGTTTCATTATTGAAGGCTGTGAATCAAAGGTTTACCAGCTCAAGAAGGCTCTCTATGGTTTAAAGCAGGCACCTAGAGCCTGGTATGAGAGAATTGACAGTCATCTTTTTGAGCTTGGATTTAAAAGAAGCATCAGCGAGCCAACACTGTATGTGAGAAAGTCAGAAGGAAATCTGTTGGTTGTATCCTTATATGTTGATGATTTATTAGTAACTGGCTACAGTGAGGACTTAGTTCAAGAATTCAAGAAGAAAATTGACGGCACATTTGAAATGACTGACCTTGGGGAGATGACCTATTTTCTGGGAATGGAGGTTTATCAATCTCAATCTGGTATTTTCATAGGTCTGCACAAGTTTGCCTTAAGCATACTAAAGAAGTTCCACATGGAAGACTGCAAAGCTGTAAGCACTCCCATGGCTCAAGGTGAGAAGCTTTGTAAGGAAGATGGTTCTGAAAAATTTGAAGAAAGAACCTATAGAAGTCTAGTTGGCTGTATCCTGTACCTAACAGAACCAGACCTAAAATTATGTTTGTTGTAAGCATGCTTTCAAGGTTCATGCATTGCTGCACCATTAATCATTTTAGAGCAGCAAAAAGGGTGCTGAGATATGTAAAAGGGACAACATAATATGGAGTTTGGTTCTTGAAAGGAGACAAGCTCAAGCTGACTGGTTAAACTGATAGTGACTGGGCTGGTTCGAAAGATGATATGAAGAGCACCTCTAGATATCTTTTTACATTTGGTCATGGTTGTTTTGCATGGAGTTCAAAGAAGCAAGACACGGTTGCTCAGTCCACAGCAGAAGCAGAGTACATTGCAGCTGCTGCTGTTGTGAATCAGGCCATTTGGTTGAGGAAATTGTTGTTTGATTTAAATTTGGTTCAAGAGGAAGCAACAGAGATAAATTGTGACAATCAATCTGCTGTTGCAATTGCAAAGAATCCAGTTTTTCATGGCAGGACAAAGCATTTCAAGATTAAACTTCACTTTGTGAGAGAGATGCAACAAAACAATGAAGTTCAACTGGTTCATTGCAGTTCTGAAGTCTAGCAAGCTGATATTTTTACCAAGCCTCTTTCTAAAGTCAGGTTTGAATACTTAAGGAAGTTAATTGGTGTTGGCAGCAAGTTAGCCAAGGAGGAGTGTTGACAGATTGGCTAAATATGCTGCCAAGTGATGTCCATTTTGGTTGTTTTTGTTGAATTGTTTTATGGTACTTTTGATTGTAAGCTGAACTGACAGCAGTGGTTGTATTGGTTGTTTAAGTTATGTTTTTTATCTTGTAAGTTGTTGAACGCATCTTGTAGTTGGTAAAAGAGTTGGTATATTTTTTGTATATGTTGAAAAACAAGTTGAATGAAAAAGTAGAGGACAGTAGCCCACTTTTGAACTCTCTACTCTCTCTCTCGGTTCTTTTCTTAGCTTTGTTCATTGTGTGTGTATTTTCAACAGTAGCGCTAACATTGTCAGTAAGGATGACTGGTGTCTTGGAGATTGGAATATGCAACTCATAAAGAAGATTATGAACCCAAGTGATTTCAGAAACTAAGGCAGCAATAGCATGATACTCTACCTCTGTTGAGGACCTTGCAACAGTTTAGTGCTTACTGGATTTCCAAGAGATAATATTGTTGCCCAAATATACTAAATAAGCACTTGTGGATGTTCTGTCATCCATATTTCCTACCCAATCAGCATCAAAAAATGCATGTAAAAAGAGAGAACCACCTCGTTTGAGAAACAAGCCATGATGTATTGTGGCTTTTAAGTACCGTAGCACCCGTTTTAATGAACTCCAATGAACACTTGTAGGCACATGCATGAACTGAGATAATTTGTTGACAGCATAGGCAACATCTGGTCTTGTGAAAGATAAATACTGCAATGCTCCAACCAATTTTCGAAACTGAGTTGCATCAGCGACAGGGGAACCATCATGAAGTTGTAATGTAGTTGTTGTTGCAAGTGGTGTGGACACTTCTTTGGCACCATCCATTTGGAATTTTTCTAGAAGATCTACTATGTATTTATGCTGGCTTAAAAACATACCAGAGGGAGTAGATATGATCTCAACACCAAGAAAATAACTCAAATTACCCAAATCTTTCAAGGAGAAACGAGCAGATAATTGATGAATGAATATAGAAACAAATGATGAATCATTCCCAATAACCAGCAAATCATCAACATAAACCAAAAAATAGGCAAGCACTCCATCTCGAGAATAAACAAATAGTGATGCATCAGAAGCAGTATTCACAAATCCAAAATCGGTAAGATATAAGCTTAGTTCTTTGTACCAAGCACGAGGAGCTTGCTTAAGACCATAGATAGCCTTTTTTAACCGACAAACATGAGATGGTGCAGAAGAGTCTATAAAACCTGGTGGCTGTGACATGTAAACTTCCTCATGTAAGGTACCTTGCAAGAAGGCATTATTGACATCTAATTGATGAAGTGGCCACCCCTTACTTAAGGCAATGCAAAGAACAGTCCGTATTGTTGTTGGTTTAACAACAGGACTAAAAGTATCTGTGTAGTCAATACCTGGACATTGATGAAATCCCTTTGCAACTAGGCGACCTTTATACCTCGCAACAGTACCATCTGAGTTTCTTTTAACTCGAAAAATCCACTTACAACCAAGGACATTTTATTTGGAATTACACTCAACCAATTCCCATGTTCCATTTCGAATCAATGCATTAAACTCCTCATCCATAGCAGCTCTCCAATGTGAATCTTTTAAAGCTTGAGAAAGACACGTTGGCTCAATAGAGGATGGCAGGGGACGTTTAGTTACAGCAAATAATTCTTTTGGTTTGAAAATATTATTTTGAGATCGGGTTACCATTTGGTGTGTGCGGTGTAGAGGTGATGGATATGTGGGTGGATTTGGAGATGTTGGTGGGGTAGTGGACTCATATAAATATGAGGAGGAAGATGATATAGGTAAAATGGTTGAGCACGAGGGAGTCTTACCTACAGCAGACATATTCGAGGATGATGATGTTGAATTGCAAGAGTTTGTGTTACAGTCCATAGCTATCTTGCGTTGAGCTGGAGCTGATACTTGCAACATAGGAACTGGAAAAATGGGCTGATCAAATGCTGCAACATTAGAGGTGTGTGAATCCCATTGAGAAATTAACATTTCTAATGGTGTGGATGAAGCTGAAGTAGCCAAAGGAAAATTATTTTCATCAAATTTTACATGACGAGAGAGATATATCTTATGAGATGATAGATCATAACATTTAAAAGCACTTTGATTATGAGAGTAACCAAGGAAAATACAAGGACTAGATTTGGATTGGAGCTTATATTTTGCACATGGCTTTAACCAAGGATAACATAGACATCCAAATACTCTCAGTTTAGTGTAATTAGGTGACTCATGAAATAAAGTTTCAAAGGGTGACTTAGCATCAAGTATCAGTGTGGGGAGCCTATTAATAAGATAGGTAGCAGTTTGAAAGGCATGGGGCCAAAATTTTGATGGAATTGAAGCTTGATGAAGCAAAGTTAGGCCTGTCTCAACAATTTGTCTATGACGCCTTTTAGCAGTTCCATTAAGCTGAGGGGTATGTGGAGGTGTTTGGAGATGGGAAATGCCATTTGTGCTAAAGAGATTGGCAAGTGTACGGTATTCTCCTCCATTATCAGAATACATTATTATAATTGAGGACTGAAAGAAATTTTCAACAAGGGCTTTAAAGTTGGAAAAAATGGAATAAACATCAGACTTATATTTCATTGGATAAAGCCACACATATTTGGAGAAGTGATCTACAAATATAACATAATAACGAAACCCATCCATGGAAGTCACTGGAGCTGGCCCCCATACATCAGTGTAAACTAACTCTAAAGGTTTTGTACTTTAGAGACTATTTTGAAAGAAAGGCAGCTTATGACTTTTATTGCACTCACAGGAATTACAAAGAGAATCAATATTAGAGAAAGAAGAACATGGCAGGGAAAAAGATTTAAGAAGTCTAATAAGAATGCGATTGGAAGGATGTCCAAGCCTTTGATGCCATTTTATAGCAGTAGTTTTGGAAATTGTCAACACCTTTGGAGAAGAATATGGAATCTGAACAAACTCAGGCAATTCATAGACATCATTCTTATTCTGCCCTTGCAGAAGAGTCTCCCCCATGCTTAGTGCCTTTACCAAAAAATGAGATGGAAAAAATTCAATAGAGACATTAGTAGATTTACAAAAACATGAAACTGATATCAAATTATTTTTAAGAGGTGGCACATGAAGCATATCAGATAATTCAAATGAATTGGAATTAGAGGAGAATTGAGTAGAGCCAACATGTGATATAGTCAAACCTAATCTGTTACTGACTATGATCTCATCCGAACCATCATAATTAGTGTAGAGAGACAAATTCTGCAAATCATGAGTAACATGATGTGAAGCTCCAGAGTCCATGACCCAGCTTCGATCATTTGGCCTTGCTGATGTGAAATTTGCAACTGCTTCATGCTTGGAAAACTGATTGGCACGAAAAATTTGCAAGTGAGGAGCAATTCGGGGCCTTTAGAACCGATTCACCCTCATATAGTGAACCTAGGCGAAGCCATGCCGGATTTTCGTTAGATACACCGAAGCTAGGAACACATGGAGGAATGCGTCTGATCTTTTGCCATTTATTTTACACTCTGAATAAGTGTTGTAGATCGAGCAATGATGAACGTACATCACCCGTCATAAATGTGATAATTTGCCCCAAAAGCTTTGTGATGCCTAAATGGTGGATACTGTTGGGGCAAGTGTTCACTAACTTTTTGAAATTCAAAATAAATTTTTTTTTTCAAGCATTTTGCATATTTCATGCATGTGTAAATAGAGCATGTACATTTATGGTTGTATTGTTGATCTCATTTTTTTTTTTGCAATAAACAGATGGTGATAATGATCTTATTTGATGATTTCATAAAACCGGTAGTGTTACATGAACATTTGGACATTGTACCATAGTAGAATCCACTACCCCAAAATTCTTTTGAAAAATAATATGTTTGGTTTTTCATAGAGAAAACATGTTTCAAATAAATCATATATTAAATTTAGAGGCAAATCTTGCATAATGAGATTTTTGAATAATCAAAATTTGGTCCCACCAATTTCGTGTAGTCATTGATTTCTTTGTATATACTTTGGTGTTAATTCATTTATTCTTTGCATGTTTCATTTTGACATCATGTTACAGTCATAGAATGCATAGTCATTCATTGTAGAATACGTTTATGACATGCATGGTCATTATATATATACCTGTGCATCAATTTTTTAAATGCATCATGTTGGCATTAGATTGCATCCATGTCATACATAGTCATCATAATTTCTCTGTATATGCTCATGCATTAATTATCAGTATATTCATACATATAGAAATAGGGCATGTACATTCATAATTGTATTATTGAGCTCATGGTAATAATGTCAATTTCATTTGCATGAAAGGGGATCGAGATATGAGAAATGAATCAGAGGAACGATTGGGTGCTTTGGAACGCAATCAAGAGGAGTTTGGAAATGAACTCCGAGAGTTGAAAGAACAGCTTGTCAAATTTATGAAAATGTTTGAGAATATGAGTAAGAGTAAAGGGGAATTTTCTCAGGGTTCTTTATCACTTTTGGATCAACCAAAACCTTCAGGTCTAGAACATACAATCCTTGCTATATCCTGCGCTTGTCAATGTTACAAAGGTTGCAACCCTGATGAAATTATGGACAAAATCATGAAAATGACTAAACCAGAGAGCCTGGTACCAAAGGCAGAAATCACGGATCCTGTACCATACCTGCAAACTACTCTAAGTCCAAAGCCATATCCCTACCTTACTATGGCTCAATTGTCCACTGGGATGAAGTTCGTATTTCTTCCCTCATCAATCACCTTATCAAGCATCCAGGATAGGAACCTCGAACTATGCATAACCTCCAAGGGTCCCGTGTCCAAATCCATACCCTTACCATGCTGTTCCGCCACTTTTCCATGTGAACACTTCGGTTCGAACTTTAGTGCCACCACCAAGTGCCCCAACTCCTAGGCCATGTGTGACTAAGAAACAACCCAAAAACAAGACTCAAAAGCAGTATGATCCCATTCAAATAAGCTACCAAGAACATCTCCCTATATTGATCCAAAATCACATGGTTGCCTGTATCCCGCTGAAACCCCTGTTACCACCATATCCAAAGTGGTATAATCCAAATGCAAGATGTGATTATCACTGTGGCATTGCTAGCCAAAGCATTGAAGACTGTATAGCCTTCAAAAAGAAAGTGCAATCCCTTATAGAGATCAAGTGGATTGATCCAAAAACATTGATTGATAGAAGGTTGGGAAAGCATAATTAGGATTGGAAGATTTACGACAATGATGTAGAAAAACTTCGGTTTGATATGATGTAGTAGTATTTCACTTTTTCAGTAGCCAGCTCTTATAGCCTTAGGATGCTAGGAAAAATAAAGTGCTTGTAAAAGACTGTTTTAACTACTGCTCAGATTTTGTAAACATGGTTTATACCATTGTGAACGTTGACATGGGAATGAATTGATTATGTTTCAAATTTATGAGATGTTGATGATTAAGTTCCTCCGATTCTTATTTCCTTTGTGATATCTTCCCCTTTGCATTTTGCATCCGATCAATTATTTGTCATACCATACATTCATACATGCATCTTGGTAGCATCAGGTGGTATTCATGAAAAACATAGTCAGCATGATTTTTCTGTATATGTTCATGCACTAATTTGCTTATTACATATATCATGTTAGCATTAGGTCGCATTCATAACACACATGGTCAGCATGATTTTCTTTGTATATAGTCTGTGTCAATCATTCATTGATTACATGCATCATATTTGACATCGTGTTGCATTCATAGCATATATGATCATTCATTGGGAAATACATTGAAATATACATGGTCATTCATTGCATATATCCATGTGTTGATTGGTTTATTATTTGCTTACAGCATGTTGGCATCGTGATTGCATTTATTACATATATGGTTAGCATGTTTCCACTGTACATTTCCATACATCATATTGTTTAGGCTTTACGTGTATCAAATTGTATTCATGGCTCTTTCATCATGACATGCACTTGGAGGGATAAAACAAAAAAAATTGGCTTGTTTTAAGAGTCTTTGAAAGGATTTCCATTTCAAATCAGAGGTATAGGGAGTACTGAGTACCTTTTCAATATAGGCTATATCTATGGAGAATGAACAAGCTGCCCGAATGGAAAGAATGGAAAGGGAACAGGAAGAATTACAAGAACAGCTGGCAAAGTCTCAAGTAGAATCTAAGGATCAGATGACTAAATTGATGGAGTTGATGTCCGTTGTAATCAAAGGAAAAGAACACACTGAAAACTTTGCCGCTAGAGAAGGGTTAGAGGCACAAAAGGGTCGGAGTGAGGTCATGATGTTGGATGTCTAGAACACAATTAACCCCAGCAACACCCTGAACTTAGACTACCTAGTTGAACAGGAAAAGTTGAAAATGGTTGAGTCAAATGAGGTTAAGTTGGCAGATTCCCAAGGGAGATATCGGTTGTTAGATGAAAGGCTTCGGGCAGTAGAAAATACAGATGTATTTGGGAGTGTGGATGCGAAAGAACGATGTTTGGTCCTCGATTTAGTCATTCCTCCTAAGTTCAAGATCCATGACTTTGTGAAATATGATAGGTTGACCGATCCGTTCGCCCACATCACTATGTTCTGCCGGAAGATGACAAGTCATGTAAATAATGATAAGCTTTTAATTCACTGCTTCCAGGAAAGCCTCAGCGGGTCCGCAATTAGGTGGTATAGTCAGTTGAGCAAGGATCAGATTCGCTCTTGGAAGGATCTGGCTAGGGCTTTTCTAAACCAGTACAAGCATATGACTGACATGGCGCCTGACCGTCTCACCTTGCAAAATATGAAGAAAAGAGCTACAGAGAGCTTCAAAGAATATGCGCAGTGGTGGATGAGCATGGCAGTCCAAGTACAACCGCCCTTAACTCAAAAGAAAACCACTGTCCTTTTTGAGAATACACTGCAAACCTTGTACTATGATATACTTGTCGACAACACCACGAAGAATTTTTCAGACATGGTAATTTCAGGGGAGATGATTGAGAATGCTATCAAGGATGGGAAAATTGAAGGAGAAAGAACATCCAATACCGAGAGAAATGGGTTATCTGAAAAGAAAAAGGAAGATACCCAAGTCGTGGAAGGCTTTGCCCCACCTCCCCAATTCTCCTCGTATTAGCCATTTTACTCTACCCTGAACAATGTCTCTCAAGGTTCTTATCCTTACCAACCAATGCCTGCAACCACACCAGAATTTACATCTGTCTATCAATCTAACACCTTTGGGAATAATCGAAGGAGACATAAAAAATGAAAAAGAAATCAGGTTGACCCGATTCCTGTGACATACAGTGAGCTACTACCTCAACTCATCCAGAATCACCTTGTGTCACCCATGCAATTAGAGCCTCTGAAGCCCCCTTATCCAAGCTGGTATGATGCTAATGAGTGTTCTGGTTATCATTCTGGCAATCAAGGTCACTCAACAGAGAATTGCCCGCTTTGAAGTACAAGGTCAGGGATCTCATCAAGACTAGGTCGATAAGTTTCGAAGATGGGAAAGCCAAGTGTCATAAGAAACATGGTGCATAATCATATCAGGATTTTTTGATGCATGTAGTTCTATACACTGTGATGATGAAAGCACTTGTCTCATGTTGACATATACATGAAATAAATAAATTTTGAATTTAAATGTTTTATGTTCATTATATTTTGGCACTCATTTGAATTTGCAAAAAACAAAAAATGAAACTTCATGAAAATTTGTGGTAAATAGTAATAAGAGGTTTTCAAATGAAATAATGGATAGTCTCAAGAATATTGATGATCATTGTTAGTAATGACCTAACATTTTCCCCTCTCTTTTAGGCTTTCCTAGGCCTAAATCCCTCGAACCGAGACCACTTGGAAAACCTAATATGAATGATTGAACTTCATAAACCATTGTCATCATAGAATAAGCAAAGATGTAGATCCTAGTCTAGGCTATGGACAAAGGAACGAACTTTTTGAAAATTTTTCAAACTCCTTGAAATTCAAACAAATGAGACATTCTTTCAAGAATTTAGATCATGGTAATTTGGTGTGTGTCAAGGTTGTGCCAAAACCATTCATGTCATTTTCAACAACCACAAAACACTAATTGCCCAAACATCACTTCATGATTGACACCCTGGGACACAATGATTAGACTAGATTATCCCATGCCCTAGAGAAAACCCGTTTTTGGGTCATATTTTCCTTGTCTCTTCAAAGAACTCAGAATTGAAACTCAGCCTTTTCAAAATAGACCTAGACTTGCTATGTTTCCTCGTTGATACAAATTCTCATGGTTAATCAAATTGGGGCATCATATGTGGAAATGATAGATACATGGTGAATAAGGAAGGATTAATGCATGAATCATTGGGGGCATGCGAAAGAAAAAAAGAAAAAAATGAAGAAGAAAAAAATGAAGAAAAATTGTGATATCATCATTATGAGAATTTGGATGATTCTAAAGTGCAAAATGGAATTCTGATTATCTATTCCCCTAGGGATTGCTTTTCAATGAGAATATTCGGGCTTGATATGATGAATGGCCATCTTTCATATCCCTTTCGCAAAAAGAAATTATCCATAGTCACCCCTTTTGAGCCAAAAGAATTCTTTCTTTTTCGAACCCTGATCAAGGATCACCCTCTACACTGGGGGGCAAATGCGAGGAAAGATCTTCTCAAAGATAAAAAAAAATAGTCTTAATTCAAAGACAGATACAAAGCAAATTGAGCCCCGAATAATTACTGGCTCACTCTGTCGAAGTAAAGAAAAAGGAAAAGATGGCGAAATGGAAGCCAAGAACAAAACAAAACAAAAACAAAAACAAAAAAAAATGTGAAAAAGTATGGCAAATGAAAGCCAAAAGCAAAGAAGAAAAAGAGCAAAGTCAAAAGGAATAAAAAGTCCAAAAGGGACAAGTTCTTCAAAGGGAATCCTCCTCAAGAAATGATCCTTGATCTGATTACCCTCAAACACATATTTTGGGCCTATTTATCCTTTCTTTCTAAACTCTGAACCATGGCCTACATTACGTGCTTTAAAAGTCCATTTTTATCAAGCATGAATATTTAATTTGAAGGGGTTTTCCTCAAATTTTATCCCATCTCATCGAGTTATCATTTCACTAAGAAAGAATTTAGAATTCTCAAGTGCATGGTAGAACAAAAAAAAGACAAAAAAAGAGAGGAAAGAATGGGATTCTGGGGCGAAAACCCAAAAATGGGCGGTCTAGAGTAAAATGAAACTTTTTAATGCAATCTATGATAGTACCGATACCACAAAAGAGAAGGTCATCTTGAAAAAGTGGTCATCAAGGAACATCTAGTAATCTCTAAACCTCCCAGATTGACATCTCTCATTTGAAGGATTGTCTTCAAAAAATCGAGATTTTTTCCTCCAAAATTAAACTTCTCGGTTTAAACATCTCGACCAATCTTGACGCCTGTCAAAATACCTTGATATGGAAACTAAAAGAATGTTGAATTTGTTTGGGTTCTCAATGAATTCATGATTTATAAAACCTGTTCCATTTGTCAGCTTAGAAGGGACATACATTTTTGTTGTGAAGTTTTCCTGGAAAAACCAAAATTTTGTTGTACCAAGCCTTGCCAATCCCAGTTGAAAAAAACCAGATTGACACATAGAGAAATTTCTAACAGTGATCATCAGTCTTCAAAAGATTTGTACATCACACACTATGGGGTTAATATTTTTGTTCAGAAGTTTTCAAAATGAGAAAACAAATAAAGATATTTTTTGAAGCACCCATTCTTGATGTTGACATGAGGCTAGGGTTTTTCTAACCCAAAGGTATAGAACTGCTAGGATAGGTCTTGACTTCCAGATATGAGAAGAAGAAATAGAACCCGTTTCAGACCTCTGTTGATGACAGTTTGAAAACTATTGGGGGAAAGAGAATAGCCAAAATGAATTGAAGATGTACTCTGATTTGAAAAGGATAATTGAATTTGAGAGGCTAAGCCAAAGTCTAGAAAAACGATCGGGGGCATTTGCATCACTCATGAGCACTCATCTTTTTATTGAGCTTTGCATCTGCATAGTATCGGCAAGCATTTGCATCATTCATGGGTATTTGCATGGGCATTATTCCATAAGCATATGCATTTTACATTTACATTTACATCCTTCATGGAATTCGCATTTGCATAACATCTAGAACTATTGCATTTTCATTATTGTGTGGTAACTGTAGTTACACTATTCATAGACCACTTATGGGAACATGACTAGTAGGGGCATCTGCATCATTCCATGAAGTAGTTGCATCAGTTTAAGAGCATTTGCGTCTGTATCAAGAAGAATCTGCATCAATCAAAAGTATCTGCATCATGAAGCATTTGCATCAATCCAAGCCATTTACATTTGCACCATGAAGCATGAGCACCTTGTTAAAGACATGTGCATCTGCATCTCTTCTCAAAGCTTTTGGGTATAATTTTCAACATGATTTTTTTTAAATGAGCAAGTCTTCAGTGGTGATAGCCGAAGCCTCTGTGGAGATATCCAGAGTTTTGAAATTTTTTGAAAAGGGAAAGTCTTTGGTAGTGACAACCAAAGCCTCTATGGAGATATCTAGAGTTTTAAAATTTTTTGAAAAGGGAGAAAGTCTTTGGTAGTGATAGCCGAAGCTTCTGGTGAAAATATCCAAGGTTTTATAATTTTGAAAAATGAGAAATATTCTTCTGGAGGAGTTATCCAGAGTTTTACAGTTTTAAAAATGAGCAAGTTTTTGGTTGTGATAGCCAAAGTTTCTGGAGGAGATACCCAAAATTTTATTCAACATCTGCATCTACATCAAGAAGCATTTGCATCAATCTAAGTCATTTGCATCTACATCAAGAAGCATTTGATTCAACTAAAGACATTTGCATTTGCATCATCTCTCAAAGCTTTCAGGTATAATCGAACTCGTTCTGCTTCTCAAAGGAGTCACGTCCCGAGACCACTGCCGAGATATTTTGTTTTAAATTCTAACTCATTCTGCTACTCAAATGAATCGAGCCCCGAGACCACCGTCGAGGTACTTTCTTTTATTTTAAACCTGCCGAGCTCAAAATTTTACTTTTTAACAATGAACAAGTCTTTGGTAGTGATAGCTGAAGCTTGTGGAAGTGATACCTAGAATTTTTACAAATTTTAAATAGTGAGAAAGTCTTTGGTAGTGATAGCTGAAGTTTCTGGAGGAGATACCCAGAATTTTATAAATTTTAAACAGTGAGAAAGTCTTCGGTGGTGATAGCTGAAACTTCTGGAGGAGATACCCACAATTTTACAAATTTTAAATAGTGAGAAAGTCTTCGGTAGTGATAGCCGAAACCTCTGTGGAAATATTCAGAGTTTTAAATTTTTTTGAAAAATGAGCAAGTCTTTGGTGGTGATAGCCGAAGCTTCTAGAGGAGATACCCAGAATTTTAAACACAGCTGAGAACAAGATATGTTAAGATCCCGAGACCATCGTCGAGGTCATTTCTTCTCTTGCAAATCGAACTTGTTTTCTTAAGACGGGTGGAGCCTTGATTACTCAGGGAACTCAAATTAAGTACAAAATCTTATATTTACAGCTTTTTCAAAAAAAAAATGAAAAATAATTAAAAAAATTAAAAAAATTAAAAATGATGAAAAAGAAAAAATGGAAAAAAGAAAACTCCCTTTCCCTTCTCTTCACATGTGATTTCACTAACCGGACAAAATTAATGTTTGTTTATCTTTGCCTGATTCCTGACTCTCAGCAATAGCCAAAGAGGAGTAGCTGTAGACACCTAATTTTGTCCAGACCACTAAAACAGGCATGTTTTCTTCTTAAAGTGTTTTTTCAGAATGCAAAAAAGACTTTTCTCATTCTACAGGTGGTACTCCGAGACTTAGTTTAAGAAAGCAGACCAAAAAAATTAAACTTGAAAAAGTCAACCCTAAAAAGTCAACTACTAAAAAAGTCAACCCACTTTCAAAATCAAGATTTGAAGTTCAATTGAGAAATGGTGAAATAATTTTGATAATCTGAGGTCTACATTGAAAGATATGGTGTTCGGAAGTTGGGTTACGGAGATTTAGTAGAAAGGAAATCTTAGTTCGAGAAATTTGGGAAAAAGTGCTTAAACGATCAAATTGGTCGGAATTGAGGGTTCCAAATGAAAGATAAGCACTGGCCATGGGTAATGGAGAAGCTACTTGGAAGAAAAATTGAAGGAAAAGTCAATCCGGAAGAAAACCGAGAATTAGGGTTTTAATGGATTTTGGTGAAATTGAAGAAAATTGCAGAAATGACCCGATTGAGTAAAACTAAAGCCCTTAATTGATGAGGAGTGATTAAACAAGGATAGCCCAAGGCTAAGTTTGAAGAAAATTCGAGAAAAGAGCCGATTGGAGAAAAAAAAAGGAAAAACGAGGAAATTTCCGACAGTGAAAAGAGGAAAAACCAAATTGGAAGGGAATTTGATCGTAAAAATTGGGCATTTTTGGACCAACTCCAATTCAATATATGACAGAGGCCCAGGAAAAGAAAATCTAAAAAGCGGACTTGTTTCGAGCAAAACCGGGCTTCGGAGGTAAAAGGGCAAAATTAGAAATTTTGGGAAAAATAGAAAATGAAATCCAAAAATTCTAAAAAATTTCAGATCTCATTCTTAAACCATTTCGAAGAGATTGGCAAAAGAAAATCCGGATTCGGAGTTTGTTTGCAAAATGGCCAAATCTCGGGTCCTCTATGTAGAAATTCATGAAGATAAATCCCGAAAAAATACCAAATGAGCTCCAAAAATTATGAAAACTTGTAGATCTAATTCTTAAATTATTTGGAAGAGATTGGAGAAATAAAATCTGCATTCGGAGCTCGTTTGCAAAATGGCCAAATCCTGGGCCTACTATGCAGTAATTCAAGCAGATAAATCCCAAAAAAGTAGCAAATGAGATCTAAAAATTATGAAAACTTCCAGATCACACTTTTAAATTATTTGGAAGATATTGGTGAATAAAAATTTGGATTCGGAGCTTATTTAAAAAATGGTAAAATTTGGGAGCACAAAAGGGCAATTTTGGAACAAAAAATCCAAATAAATAGCAAATGGGCTCAAAAAATTTTGAAAACGTCCAAAATTCAATTTTTTATTATTTTGGAAGTATTAAAAAAATAAATTTTGAATTTGGAGTGCGTTTGCTATTTATTTAGGTTCGGAGGCCAAAAAAGTCATTTCACCAAAGAAATCGAAAATGACCTTTTCTTGTTTTTAAAAAAAAATGAACCATGGGCTGGAAGATGAAGCAAGGTAGCTATTCTCTTTCATGGTTTTTTCATACTTTGTTATATGATTTTGTTGTTTTGATTGCTATTTTTGTTTTCCTTTCATGAAATAAACTTGTTTCTAAGGATCTACTACTTTGGTTTTAAGGAAAGTATAAAAAACAACAAGTTTTCATCAAAAATCCATGATGGCCGAATGAGATTTTGTTTTGGAAAATGATGTTGTGTTTGATTTTTATTCATGAGCTTGATTTGTCGTAAGTTAGTTTATTTTTGTTAGATTAGCTTGATTTTTGGTAAGTTAGCTTGATTGTGATAGTTTAATAATATACCATGCTATGTGTTTGTGACAATGTCATGCTAGTTTAGGTTGTTCCATTTGGTCATGATGGATTTTCTTGAGCATGTTTGCATTTTTATCATGTTTGCTTGCTTAGTATGTTTCCATTCATGTTTACATATTTAGACCATGCCTTGTGTTTGTTATATTGTCATTGATATGTTTATGAATCATGTTAGTCACCATGTTTGCATTATTGTCATGTTTGTTACCATGTGTTTATGTTATTGTTTGGCTAAGATTATATCTTGTTTTGTTTTTATCACCATTCGGCCATTAGGGTCTTTTTTGCTTTGTGTCTATATTTCTATTTTGTCTATTTGATAGGTTTGCATTTCATGCCACAACATTGTGAATTTTGATTTGGTTTGCCATGTGTTTATGTTATTGGATAAATAGGATTGCATTAGTCTATTTTAATGGCCATTCAGTTTCATCATGTAATTTTTGCATTGTGTGTGCATTTGTATTATGTTTAGGTACCATTGTTTTGCGTTATCATGCCATAACATTGTGTATTAGTTGTTGCTTGTTCATGCATTAGGTTTAAGTTTTTTAGTTACTATATGTTTATGCCATTTTCATGCATTCTCATGACATTTAAGGTCTAGAATCATATTGGTATTGCCATGCATATTCCCATGCATACAAGGTCTAAAATCATATTGGTATTGCCATGCATTTGCTATGTTATTTAGGTCTTAGGTCACTTTGTATTGCCATGCATCTCATCTCATGTCATTTTAGGTTTAAGTTTTATTTGCATTATCATGCATCTCATGCATTCTTAGGTTAGGAGTACATATATTGCCATGCAAACCCATGCTAGGCATTTAGTTATTTTGTACTGCCATGCATTTCTCACATCATTTAGGATTTAAATCATGCATTTCATACATCATATTTGCTGTTTGCTCATGCATCTCATGTCATACCACAGGATTTGTGACTTAGGCCAATCAATGGCTCAAAGTCATGCTCACTTGAGCATACTTGTGGGAATTTAAAGAGTTGTCAAATTGATTATTCTACCTTTGTGATTTTTTTTTACTTAGCCAATTTTTGTCTAACTTTTTAAAGAGTGTTAGCCACTGTTTGTGGGTCTTTAGGAGAGTCTTCAACATTTTTACTTTGATTTTTAAATGATTTTATCAAAGTTAAAAAAATGTGTTTTAGCAAAACAGTTTTTCACCTAATACTCGAACTTTTTTTATTTTTCTGGGAAGTCATCTTTAATCAGAAAATTAAGACAATTCTTTCTCGTGTAGTTTTTACATGTTCTGAGTCTCCAATATTTTTTTTAGATTTTTTGGAATTTATAAAAATAGGTTAGAAAATCGTATTTTAAAATCGGACAGTAGAGGCAGATTTGAATTCAAAAGAAAAACAATTGTTGAATTTGGGCTAAGGCTTTTAGAGAGGTTTGGTTAGAAACTTTAGCTAGTGTCTTAGGGTAGTTTCTAAGCCTTTTTAAACTTTAAAAATGATTTTATAAACCTCGGGTTAAGGGTAGTCAAGTCCGAGATTTTAAACTTAGAAAATTAGAGCCGTTTTAAAAAGGGTTTAGCTAGGTTTTAATTTTTAATCTAAGTTTTTCCAAAATTGTTTTCAAACAATCACAAAGAATTTTGATTTTAGAAAATTTAATTTGATATACGGATTTCCTTAATTAAAGGAAAAAAATACATTCTTATGCATTGCATCTTCCACATTCATGCATACTATAATATGTGATTTTTGCTATGATAATTTCCATGGTGTTGTTATTATTTTTTATTTATACTTTTGATGTTATGTTGTTTATTATATGGTTTTGAATATTTCATGATATCCTATGCTTTGTATTTAGTTATTTATTTTTGTCACATTATTTAGCATATACTATGTTCATGCATTATAATTTTTATTTTTATTTTCATGCATATTATATGATAGCATTATTTTATGTTTCATGTCATTTCATGTCATTTAGATTATATTCCATGTCATTTAGATTATATTTTTTAGAATATGCCATGTCATTTAAAATATGCCATATCATTTAATTTTGCCATGTCATTTAAATCATATCATATCATATAGAATATATTATGTCACTTAGGACATTTCATTTCATTTAGGATATTTGATTTCATTTAGAATATATTATGTCACATAGGTCATTTCATTTCATATAGAATATACCATGATACTTAGGATATTTTATTTCATTTAAAATATGCTATGCCATTTAAATTATATCATGTCATTTAGGATGCATTATATTATCTAGACTTTGCTATGTCATTTCATTTATGTCACACATGTTCATATCATTTTTTTTAAATGATTTAAAAAAAAAAAGGATAATGATTTTAAATAAAAATAAAGATATTCTCGAGTTAAAATAATTTATAAGTTCTCAACCGGGTTTGCTGGAGGGGATATCATCAATTATCATTAATAAAAGAATATCTTTCTTTCAAAAAAACGAGAATGATTCGGAAAGTTTTACCAAATACATAAAAAAATTTATATTTTGCCGATTTTGTCGGGAAATATAGGAAAATTTTGAATTAATAAATTCCTGATCATTTTTGATAAAAAAAATGGAATTATCTTGCTTTAAATTGGGAATTAACTTGAAATACTAAATTAAAAACCGACTTTTTACCGAGACTTGAGATAACACATGATTAATAAGGTATCGTTTTATACGGGCGTTGTGAGGGTGCTAATCCTTCCCTGCACATAACCGAGTACCGAACTCGATTTTTCGATTTTTCTTGTTTATAACGCAGACTTGAAATTGGTTTTAAAAATATTTTAATTAATTTTAAAATGTTTTTGAAACCGGTTTTAATATGTGGCCGAACACACCTAGCTAAAAAAGATTGGTGGCGACTCCATGTCTTTTTTTCAAGGTCATTTTCAAAATCTTCATTTTTAAAGAGGAATTAAGTAAACTTTTTCTCGGGTTTTTTTAATGTCACGCTTAACGAATATAAAGTCTCACGATGAGACTTGTTATTTTTTTAGGTTGCGACAATATCTATATATAACTTATTTTCAAGTTTTTTAATAAAATATATATTATATACATATGCAAATATGCATCCATTACATGCATATATATGTTTTTATGCAAATATAAATTTTAAATATTTAATATCTAAAATTTTTAAACATCAAATAAGTAAAATAAATATTAAAAAATAGAAAATAGAAAATAGAAAATTATGATTACTTATGTTCAATAGCTTAATTTAATGAACATATTTTATTTTTAAATGTAATTATAAAAAAATAAAAATGATCATGAGACAAAAAATATTGAAATTGGTTTAAAAAATCAAATGAGTGATTTTTTTAATAAAAAATTTTTTAAAAAAATCAAAATTTTGTACCAACCGGTACCAACCGGTACGTACTAGTACTAATCGGTACAGATTGGTACAGCCGATACGACCAATACGGGCCGGTATAAAAATCAAAACGGTACGAGACTAGTACCGTTTCGGTTTACCTTAAATACGATACATACCGGTCGGTATGGTACCGACCACATAGGTTAAAATGCAATTTTGAAAAAATCCGAGAAAAATAGAATTCGAGCTCGAAAAGTTGCGAAACTTTCTAGAATTGAGTTTAGTATTGGATAGGATGAATTGGATGAGAAAAATCCAAAATTGGAGCCAAAATGCAAATAGGCTAAATTCGGGACGCTAAAATACAAATATACCTAAATCCGAGGAGAGACCAAGTGGCTAAAAAAGAGAAGAAGACACTAGAATACTCTAGGTGATTTTCGGCCAAGAGAGAGGAAGAGAGGAAAAAGATGATCACATGCCATGTTGAGAGCAAAGGACATGAGTTACCTCATATAGTACATGAGGTGGTATTTTTTGCCAATGAGAAGCACGTTTAATGACTAAGGATGAAAGATCATTGGCTAAGGACATGTAAGGCCATCTGATAGCCATGTGGTATTGCCAAGTGGCTAAAAAAGATGATACATTAAGTGGAATTTTAATATGTAAGGATTAAACCTTATTGGCTAGGCAACATGATCAAGCCAAGTGGCTAAAAAAAGATGAAGGGAGGAGATGGACTTGATATTTTCGGCCAAGCTATTAGGCAAGGGGGGATTTGTTTTTTGACTATTCACTACTCATTTGAGAGTTAAGGGCAGTAGCTAAAATCACCTAAAGAGAAAAGGAAAGGAAAGAAGAAAAAAAATGAGGAAGGAGGAGGAGTTTGAGAGCTTTTTGGTAAAGCTTTACTAGATAGCTTTCTTTTCCCTTCTAGTTCTTTGTTTTCCTTTTCATTTCATGTTCTTTTCCTCTTCTTTTCTATGTTGTTTTTCATTTCATCTTCTTAAAAATAAAGGCTTTCAAAATGGTCTTCTTGAAAGCTTTTCTTTTCCTTTTCTCTTTTTTCCAAAAAAAAGCAAATTTTACAACATTTTCTCCTCTATTTTCCTACTTGGCCGAACCTAGGGGGCTTTCATTGTGCTTGAGTTTATTTCATGTTTCTACAGTGCTATTTGATGTGGGTTATGCTATTGTGGTAGGTTAGTAATTTTCCTTTTGTTTTCCTAAAAAACAAAAGGTTGTGAGCGGTTGATGATCTTGGCTTTGTCCAAGTAATGGTTTGAGCCAGATTTAGCATCCAAGAGGCCAAACCTTGAGCCAACCTTATTTTCTTTCTTGTTTATGTTTCTAGCTTATATTTTGTCATTTTCATGTGTTTACCTTGCTGATTGTGTGTTGCCTATTGCATATCTCTCTTTGAAAAAATGATTTTGAGCTTGATGATCATGGTTTTTACCAAGTGATGGTTATAGCCGGATCTAGCATCCAAGGGGCTAGCCTTGAGCCAATCATTTTGCTTGCTGTAAATCATGTTTTCAAACCACTTCCAGCATGGTTTTGTTAGGATCAACTAATAATCCATAGCCAAAACCTATTTTTCAAACTAGTTGGAAAAAACAATGTTTTGCAAGTTGGGTATGCTAATTTTGGGCAATATTTTTCCCATGCATTTTTTGTCAAAATAAAAAATTGTTTATACCTCATTTAGTTCATCATTATCTGAACCTAAATCTATTTTTCATATATTTTTTAATTATTTATAAGGGGTAGAAAAATAGTTAACTAAAACCGGATTTTGGGTGGCTAAAACAAGCTTTAAAGCTAGTAAAGATCTCGTTTCTTTTTTTTTTCTACAAAAAGGGAAGGGCTAGCCAAAACTTGTGGTTACTGTTTTGAGGTTGTTTTTATAGTTTTTCAAAGTTTAAAAATTGGTTTTGAGAAAATTGGGTCATGGATAGGTAAAACGAGCTCCAAAATCGAACTAAAACTTGGGTTTTTACACTAGACCATTCGGCCATCTTGGGTTTTTCTTTCAAAATTGCATCATTTTTTACTTGTTTTGGTTTTCAAAATGTTTGCATTAAGACTCGTTGAGAGGCATTCGGATGTCAAACAATGATATTCGGATGCCCCTTAATCCGAGCAACAATTTGTGCCCGAAATCTTTCAATTTAAAATCCAATTTAAGTTTCTTTCAAAGGTAGTCGGACATCTTTTTAGGTGTTCGGATATCCTCTCTTCAAGAGAGAAACACATTTCATTTTTCATGCATTTCATATTTTAAAATGTTTTTTTATTTATTTAGCATAAAAAGGTATCTTTTCGGTTTCATAAGCATTTGGCGAGAGTTAGTTCTTAATCTTTACCGGGTTTGCTAGGGAGGTTAGAAAATTATTCAACGCATGTGTTTATGAATTTATAAAGTACCAGTTTTTTTTTTACTCGGAATTATATAAATGTCATATGAAAGGATATTTTTCCAAAGCTTTGTCGGGTTTGCCGGGGAGTTCGGTAAAATGTTCTGACGTATGCCATTTACGTAATTTCACACATGAAAATACATGAAAAAGGTTTTCAAAGTGTTGTGTGCATTTTCTATGTTCATATGTATTTTGATTAATGTGCATATCATATACTTATGTCATTTAATATTTGATATTCATATGGTTAGGTTGATTATGCTACTTTAATAATGATGTCACGTATACCATGTCATAAATTACTTGCCATATCGTGTATGCCATGTCATGAATTATTTTCCATATCATGATGAGATAAATGCCATGTCATAAATCATTTGATATGTCATAATAAATGTATGCCATGTCATAAATTTTTCCATGTCATAATAAATATTGCCATGTCATAATAAATGTATGCCATATCATCAATTTTGCCATGTCATAATAGAATGTATGCCATGTCATGAATTTTTGCCATGCCGTGAGATAATAAATGCCATGTTAATTTTGATTATTTCATGTTATTTATGCTTAGTGTCCATGTTAGATTTTGCCATGAGATGATTATCCATGTTGATTTCTAGTTTATACCATGAAATAATTAGGTTCACGTTATTTTTCTCATGTTGCATATTAATAATTGCATATCCATATTCATAATAAATGAGTTTTAATGCAAATGGATGTTCTAATAAAATAAGGCTATGTTCCCGAGTTAAAATAATTCATGAGTTCTTTGCTTGGTCTGCTGTGGAGAATCTTATCAATTATCATTAAAAACAGAATATCCTTTTCAAGAAAAGAGAATGATACGGAGATTTTCAAAACAAGGAAAAATTTCATGTTTTGTCGGGAGATATGGAAAATTTTATAATAGTAAATTTCGAATCATTCTCGAAATAAAATAATTTTTTTAAAGAGAATTATTTTTAAAATATCGAAACAAAAATCGAATTTTACCGAGTCATTGATAACACATGATTAATAAGGTACCGTTTTATACGGGCATTGTGGGGGTGCTAATCCTTCCCCGTGGCGTAACCGACTCCCGAACCCGCTTTTGTTTTTCTCTAGTTCAAAGCGCAAATCTCAAAATTGGTTTTTAAAAATGTTTTAACCACTTTTAAAATGTTTTACAAAAACCAGTTTTAGTAGGTGACTAATTGCACCTAGCCAAAAAAAAGATTGGTGGCAGCTCTCGTTTTTCCGAGGTTGTTTTAAAACCCTCATATAATTTACGAGGAGACCAATTATTCTTTTTCCCCCAACGTCATTTAGCGGTCGTGATATCATTATGACAGCTTGGCAACTCCACTAGGGACCTTTAGAGAGTCAGGCCTAAAATTAGTGATGTGTTATCAAAAGTCTCGATTTATCGGTTTTAATCGGTATTTAATTATAATTCCCATATTTGTTAGAAAATAAGGAGGATTTCCAAAAATAATAAAATATTTTTAAATATGTTCATTTACATGCATATTATTATTGGTCTCTAGTAATTTAATGTTGTATATTATTATTTATTCTCTGGTTAACTGATGTCTTACTTTACTTGATTTTTTATTTTAATAAATTGTTGAGACATTTAGAATAAGGGTTGTAGAATAGGTGGTGAAAGGTTTGTTTGTTCCTCCTCACACTCTACACTTGTATTTGCATAACATGAGCTCTATACCCAAGTTCCGTCCTTTTAGATGGAAGCAAAGTAACTAAGCCTTCGTAATTAACAATCTGCATGGGCTAGTGAAACACTTCCAGAGTACTAGAGTACCTATGCCTTCGTGATTAACAATATGCTCTAACGTATTGAACCCTTTCCTTCGGATCAGGGTGCCTTACTAGCCTTCACAAGTGATAGTGAGGAACAATTAGGGGCCTTTAGAACCTAATTCAACCTCATATAGTGAACTTAGGTGAAGCCATGCCTAATTTTCGTTAGATACACCGAAGTTAAGAACACATGAAGGGACATTTCTAACCCTTTGTCATCTATTCTACATTTCGAATAAACCTTGTAAATCGGGCGATGATGGAATACCATTGGGGCAAATGTTCGTTGATGTTTTGAAATTGAAAATATGAAAATTCTTTTATTCAAACATTTTTGCATTTTTTACATTCATGCATATGTAAATAAAGCATGTACATTTATGGTTGTATTTTTGATGTCACTATTATAATAATCTCATTTGATAATTTCATAAACATTCATTGATTGAATAAGAATTGTAGACCGGTAGTGTTGAATAAACATTTGGACACCCATGCCATAATAAGATCCACTACCCCAAAAAAGGAAAACACGTTTAAAAAAAAAAATTGTGGATTAAATTCGAGGATAAATATTGCATAATGAAATTTTTGAATAATTAAGATTGGTCCCACCAATTTATTTTATAATTCCTCTGTATATGCCCATGTATTGATGTTGGCATCAAGTTGCATTTATGACATACATGGTCAGCATGATTTCTCTGTATATATCCATGCATTGATTTGATTATTCTTACATGCATCATATTGGCAACATGTTGCATTCATGACATTTATGGTCATTCATTGTAGAACGCATTTGCGACATACATGATCATTTGCTGTATATATTTTTGTGCATTAACTTTTTTATTCTTTACATGCATCAAGTTGGCATCAAATTGCATTCATGACATTCATGGCTCATTCATCATAACACATATTTGGGGGATAAAACAGAAGTTGGCTTGGCTGTAAGAGTTTTTTGAAGAAATTTTTGTTTCAAATCATAGGTATAAGAAGTACTGAGCACCTTTATAACATGTGCCAGGATCATGGATAATGAGCAGCAAAATAGATTGGATAGAATGGAGAGAGCACAAAAAGAATTACAAGAACAATTGGCAAGGTCACAAGAATAATTGGCAAGGTCTCAAGAGGAATCTAGAGAACAGATGACCAAACTCAGGGAACTAGTGTCTGCTGCACTCAGGGGAAAAGGACACATTGAAAACTAGATCGTAGAAAAAGAGTTAGAAAACCACAGGGGCCAAGGGGGCTAACAGGGCTAGCATAAGGCCATACTACTAAATGAACAGTCTTTTCAGAACACAGCCAGTCCTATTAACGTCCTGAACTTAGATGATCCGGCTGAACAAGAAAAGTTGAAATTGGTTGCGTTGAATGAGGCTAAGTCGGCAGATTCCTAAGGGAAATATCAGCTGTTGGAGGAAAGACTCCGGGCAATAGAAGGCACAGATGTATTTGGGAGTATAGATGCAAATGAACTTTGCTTGGTCCCCGCTTTAGTCATCCCTCCTAAATCCAAGGTCCCCGACTTTGAGAAATATGATGGGACAACCGATCCGTCAGCCCACATCACTATGTTCTATCGAAAGATGACGGACCATACGGATAAGGATAAGCTTTTGATCCACTGTTTTCAAGATAGCCTCATCCACAATTAGGTGGTATAATCAGTTGAACAAGGATCGGATTCGCTTTTAGAATGATTTGGCTAAAGCATTTCTAAGCCAATACAAATATGTGACTGATATGGCACTTGACGTCTCACCTTGCAAAATATGGAGAAAAAGGTTACTGATAGCTTCAAAGAGTATGCTCAGAGGTGGAGAGACATGGCCACCCAAGTACGACTGCCCCTGACTCAGAAGGAAACCATTGTCCTTTTTGTGAATACACTGCGGGCCCCGTACTATGATAGACTCGTCGGCAATGCCACGAAATTTTTTGCGGACATAGTAATCTCTGGGAAATGATTGAGAATGCTATCAAGATTGGAAAACTCGAAAGAGATAAAACATCTAATGCCGAGGGAAACAGGACACCCAAAAAGAAAGAGGAAGATGTCCAAGCTATGGGAGGCTTTACCTCGTATCTTCAGGCCCCCTCATACTAGCCATTCTACCCTTTTATGAACACCATATCCCAGGGCCCATACTCATATCCGATGGCCTTTCAATATCCAGCAAATATTCAACCTCTTGCCAGCTAGAAAAAGTCGAAGAACATCCGAGAAAGAGATCGGTTTAAGCCACTCCCCATGTCTTACTCTGAACTATTTCCCCAGCTGGTTGAAGAGCAACTCCTCACTAAAGTTCCAGTGGAGCCTATCCAAACCTCATACCCTAGCTCGTACGACAAGAATGCATATTGCGATGATGATTCTGAGATTCGAGGATATTCCACTGAAAATTACATATCTTTAAAACGGAAGGTTCAAGCATTCATCAATGACAGACGGTTAGAAATGGAGAAGAAACAAAGGTCAAACAGCATGGGGAATTCACTGAATGGGCATGATGAGACCATTATGGATGTCATAATAGGGTAGGAAGACATAAAGGTTGAAAAGAGTACCGAGGAATAGCCGATTTTGAATTATGGGAAAGCATGTCTAGAGGGGAGTTTCTAATGCATGTAGCTCTATGCCTCATGATGAAAACACTTGTCTTATGTTGACATCCATATAAAATAAATAAATTTTGGATTTTAAAATGATTTTGTGTTTATTGTGTTTTAACCATAATTTGAATGTACAAAAACAAACATTAAAGAAGTTTTGATAATGGAAAGTCTCAAAAAATATTGATGATCATTATTGGAAATGGCCCAATACCTTCCAACCTCTCTTTCGGGCTTTCCTATGCCCAAATCCCTTGAAAGACCTAATGCTTCAAGGAACATAAATGTTGAATTTAATAAACCATAGTCGTTGCGAAATAAGCAAAGATGTAGATCATAGCTTAGGCTATGAACAATGGAACAAACTTTTTGAAAAATTTTCAAACTCCTTGAAAACTCAAACAAATGAGACATTCTTTCAAGAATCTAGATCATGGTTATTTGATGTGCATCAAGGTTGTGCCAAAACCACTCACATCTTTTCCAATAAACAAAAAAATAAATAATCCAAACATCACTTCTTGATTGACATCTCAGGGCATAATGATTAAACCAAATTTTCCCATGAAAAACATATTTTTGGGCCATATTCTTTCTTGTCACTTCGGACAACCCAGAAAAAGAATCTTGAGATGTTCCTCGTAATGATATGAATTCTCATAGCCAACCAAAACGGGGAATCGTTTGTAGATATGGTGGATAGGGGGTGAATAAAGACAAAATAATGCATGAATTTTCAGGGCATGCATCAATAAAAAAATCAAAAAAAGAAAGAAAAAGGAAATGCAAAAAAATGAGTGTGACATCATGCATTTACGAAATTCAAGATGATCAAGAAAAACCCTTTCCAACGTATTTCCTCTAAGGAATGACTTTTTAGTTTAAATGTTTGTGTGTTGGAGTGAAATATGGCCACCTTTCATCATCCTTTCACAAATTATAAAATTATTCCCTTTGCTACCCTTTTGAGCTGAAGGAATTCTTTCCTTTAAACCCTAAACAAGGATCACCCTCCATACCGAGATGGGAAAATACGAGGAAATATCTTTTCAAAGATTAGGAATAAATGAGTTCTAGCTCAAAGACATCTACAAGGCAAATGGAGCCCCCAATCAAGTAAGGGTTTACGCTCGCAAAGCGAAAAGAAAAAAGAAAAAAGAAGGGAAAGAAAAAAATGGAAAAGATGCAAAATAAAAGCCCACAAATAAAAAAGAAGAAAAAGAGAAAAGCAAAATCAAAATAAAACTCAAAAGATGAAGGGAGAAGGGAGAAGCTCAGAAAGGACGAATGTTTCGAAGAGAATCTTCCTCTTGAAATGATCCTTGATTCAATCACCCTTAAACATATTTTAGGCCTATCTATCCTTTCTTTCTGAACCCGATACCTTGGCTTACATTATGTACCTTGAAAAGACTGTTTTGATCAAACATGGCTATTTGAACTGATGAATTTATTCCTGGAGAAATGGACGAGGCATCGGTCTCACTTTTTGGCTAAAATTATTCTTTTTGGATAATTTTTGAATTCTGAAATGCATGGTGAAACATTCAATGAAAAAATGAAATGAAAAATGAAAAGAATGAGACTCTAGGGCGAAAAACCAAAATGGGCGGTCTAGAGTAAAATGGAAGAATTTTCGACACCACCCATAGTATTGCCGAGGCTATGACTAAAGAGGAAGTCATTTCGAAGAAACCGAGGAACATCAAAGAATTCCTAAACATCCCCAAACTGTTAGCTCTCATTTGGAGGATTGACTTCCAAACCTAAGCCTTTTCCCCTCCAAATTAACTTTCCAACCTTGAACATCCCGGTTAATCTTGATGCTTGTCAAAATGCCATGATTTGGAAGCTAAAAGAATGTCAAATTTTTTTTGATCCTCGAGGAAATCATAATTTATAAAAAACTGTTTCATTTGTGAGCGTAGAAGAGGCATACACTTTACTCGTTATAAAGTTTTCTTGGATCAACCAAATTCTTGTTTCACCAACCTTTCAAACTCAATTTCTAACAGTGATCATTAGTCTTCAAGAGACTTTGATAACATTTTTGGCTTAAAAGTTTCCAATAAATAGACAGTTTTTTTAAAATGAAAATATTTTTAAAATAACTATTTTTGAATAAAAATGATTTTGACATGAGATGAGGTTTCTTCTAACCCAAAGGTATGGAACAACTGAGATAGATCTTGACTCCCAAAAATGTGTAGAAGAATGAACATTCGGCTTAGACTTCTGTCGATAAGAGTTTGAAAATTGTCGGGGCAGAGAGATAGTACCAGATTGAAGTAAAGGGATGATCTCTTATGGGGCACGAGTGTTCAAGATACACTATGATTTGAAAAGGAAAAACAAATTGGAAAAGCTGAGCCAAAGTTAAGATAAACAATCGAGGATATTTGCATTTGCATCATTCAAGAACATTTGCATCTTTATTGAGTTTTGCATCTGCATCATGTCATGAAGCTGTAAACACCTAATTTTGTCCGGACCCTTAAATCAGGTAATTTTCTTCCTTGTGATGTTTTAGAATGCAGAAAAGCTCTTCTCATCCTGCAGGTGGTATTTTGAAATTGTTTAAGAAGTCAAGCACGAAAAGCCAATTTGGAAAAAGTCAACCTAAAAAACGTCAACCACTAAAAAGTTAACCCTCATTCAAAATCAAGATTCAAAGTTTAATTGAACAATAGTGAAAGAATTTTGATAATCCAAGGTCTACAATGAGAGATATGGAGTCCGGAAGATGGGTTATGGAGATTCAGTGGAAAGAAAACCCTAATTTGATAAATTTGGGGAAAAGTGTTTAAACGATCAAATTTGTTGAAATTGGAGTTACCGAAGGGAATATAATCAATGACTACGGGTATTGGAAAGGCCATTTGGAAGCAAAACCAAAGGAAGGGTCAATTTGGAAGAAAATCGAAAATTAAGGTTTTTGGTGAATTTTGGCAAAATTGGGGAAAACTGCAAAAATTGCCCGATTCGATAAAATTAAAGCCCCTAATTGATGAAGAGTGGGTAAACAAAGATAGCCCAAGGCTCAGTTTGAAGTAATTCCTAGAAAAGAGCCGGTTGGAGGAAAAAAGAGAAACGAGAAAATTCCTGATATTGGAAAAAGAAAAAAATCAAGTCAGAGGGGAATTTGATCGTAAAAGTTAGGCGGTTTTTCACCAACTCAAATTCAATATATAACAAAGGCCTGGAAAAAGAAAATCTGGAAATCAGACTTGTTTTGAATAAAATCGAGGCTTCGAAGGTTAAAGGGCAATTTTGGAAAATCTGAGAAAAATAGCAAATGAGCTCGAAAAATTTTGAAAACTTCTAGAACTCAATTTTATTTTATTTAGGAAGAATTGGAAAAATAAAATCCGAATTCGGAGTTCGTTTGCAATTTAATCAAGTTTGGGGGCCTAAAGTGTAATTTTATCGAAGAAACTGAAAAGGGCCATTTTTGCAATTTTAAAAAATAGAGATGGCTTGAATTTGAAGGGCCATTCGTCAGCCCATGAAGAAAATAAATTTTGCTAAGTTCTTTCATCCAAAGGCCAAAATTGGATAGTAACGTGTTTTTTTTTATCAAGCCTTTGTGATTTTACCACATGGTCAAATGAATGAAGAGGAAGGATGTCAACATTATGGTTACATATTTTAGAACAGCTATATTTGTTAGGGGCTGATCACTTAATCTAAGGGTGGTAAATTCACATTTTTAGCATCTTTGATTAGTGGCCTCGAGATCAAATTAGCTAGGAAAAAAAATGACAACATCCTTACACTATAGAGACCATTCAGCTACCACTATTAGGGGGGCTTACATTTTGATGGGGGTACTTTGGCTGATCATTATTCATTTTTGGAGCAATAGCTAAGTGTAGAAAAGCAAAGAAAATTTAGAAGAGAAGAAAAGCTTGAAAGATAGCTTTGAAAGGTAACCTTTTGGCACCTAACTCTTGTATTTTCTTTCTTTTTCCATGCTTAACTTGCTGATTTTCCTTGAGATTTTGTGATTTCTTATTGTTTTTGTTAAGAAATAAAGGTTTTTAAAACTTCTTTTAAGGCTCCTATCTTATGTTTCATGAAAAAATCAAAAACAAAATTTTTCACCATTTTCTTATTGTTGGCCGAATACCCCCTTTTTTGTGCATGTATTGTGTTTGATTTATTTTCCATGTTGGTTGTGATATGTTGGCTTGTTTTGATGTTTTAGCTTTTTAAAATAATCAAGATATGGAGCTTATTTTTAACTTTCTTTATTTACTTGTTATTATTTTGCTGTTTTTATCATTTATTTTCATGTCTACTTGCTTTGTTTACTAATAATAATTTTCTGTTTTTACTATATTAAGTTGTTCATGCTTTGTGTTAATGCCATAGCATGTGTTTGTGTTTTTGTCTAGCTATGTCTTTGCATTTTCATCATGATTATTTGTCTAACATGTTTTAATTTATGTCTTGCATATTTACATGCCATGTGTTTGTGTTATTGCCTTGCTTAAATTTCACATATTTTCTTATAGTCCATTTGGTTTTCCATGGTGTTTGTTGTCTTGTGTTGGCATTTTTATCTTGATTATGTGACTACCATGGTTTCATTCATGCTTTGCCTCTTTATGTCATGTGATTGTGTAATTGTTGTACCATGTTCATGCAATAGTATTATGTTCATTTGGTCATTATATGTTCATATTAGAGCCATGCATATTTGTATGTCATATTAGGCATTAGGTTGTGTTGTATTGTCATGCATCTTCTTATGACATTTTAGGCATTAGGTCATTTTTTGTATTGCCATGTATTTTCTTTGCTTATTAGGCCTTAGGTTATTTTGTATTCCCATGCATGGTTTCATCTCCATTATGTCTAGGTCATCTTTGTATTGCCATGCATTTTCATGCATATTAGGTCCAAGATTGCATTTATTGCCATGCACAATTTCATGTTAGGCATTAAGTCATCTTTGTATTGCCATGCATTTTCTATGTCGTTTAGGCATTAGGTCATGCATTTCATGCATTTAACTTGCTGTTTGTTCATGCATTTCATATCAATTCACTTGATTTTTGATTTTAGCCAATCAATGGCTCAAAGCCAAGCTCACATGAGCATGCTTGTGGAAAATTAAGATTGTCAAGTTGGATTTTCTACCTTTGTGATTTTTTTTTCATTAGGAAATTCTTGTCCATATTTTCAGGAATTTTTACTAGTGTTTGTAGGACCTTAGAGGAGTTTCCAATATTTTTATTCTGATTTTTGAGTGATTTTATCAAAGGTTTAAAAAAAAATTTGGCTAAACAGTTTTTCACCCAGTGTTCTGACTTTCGTGAATTTTATGGTAGGTCATCCTTTGACTAAAATTAAGAGAATTTTTTTCCATAGAGTTCGACATGTTCTAAGTCTCCCATAATTTTTTTAGATGTTTTTGAAATCTTAAAAATAGATAAAAAAAAATCACGTTTTAAAACTGGTCAGTAAAGTCAGATTTGATTTCAAGGGAAAAATAATTTTCTGTTTTGGCCAAGGCATTATGAGAGGGCTCATTTAGAACCTTAGTTATTGTCCTATGCTGATTTCTAAGTCATTTTAATCCTAAAAAATGATTTTATAAAGGTCGGGTCAAGGGTGGTCAAGTCTGGGTTTTCAAAGTTAGGAAAATAGAGCCTTTTTCAAATGGGATTTCGGCCATGGTGTTATTTTCATCCAAAATTTTTAAAATTGTTTTCAAACCAATCACAAAGTATTTTTGATTTAGAAAATCTGATTTGATGTCTTTTCCTAAGGTAGTCGGATATCTTTTTAAATATATGAATTTCCTTATTTAAAAGAAAAAATATCCTTTCATGCATTGCATTTTCCATGTTCATACATATTATATGATATATGATTTTTGCTATGAATATTTCTATGGTAATGTTATTGTTTTGATTTATATTTTATGATATTATTTTCATTATATGGTTGTGAATGTCTTATGTTATTGTATGCTTCTTGCTTATTCATTATTTATTTTTGTCATATCATTTTAGGTTTACTATGTTCATGCATTGTTTTTATTCACATGCATATTTCATGAATATATTATTCTATGTTTTATATCATTTCATGTTATTAATTATATTGCTATATCAGTTAGATTATATCATGTCATTTAGATTATACTATGTCATTTAAATTTTGCTATGTCATCTTTTACTTTGTCATACATTTTCATATTCATCTTTTAAAAAATATTTTAAAAAAGGATAATGATTTTAAATAAAGTTATTCCCGAGTTAAAATAATTCATGAGTTTTCCTCCGAGTTGTCGGGGAGGACATCATCAATTATTATTAATAACGGAATATCTTTTTTTTTTCAAAACGAGAATAATTCGAAAATTTTTATAAATAAATAAAAAATTATATATTTTGCCGCGTTTGTCGGGGAATATAGTAAAATTTTGAATTAATAAATTCCCGATCATTTTCATTTAAATAGAATTATTTTTCTTTAAATTGGGAACTATTTTGAAATGTCAAATCTAAAACTGACTTTTTACCGAGACTTGAGATAACACACAATTAACAAGATACCTTTTTATACTGGCGTTGTGGGGGTGCTAATCCTTCTCCGCACGTAACCGAGTCCCAAACCCGCTTCTTTGATTTTCTCTGGTTTAAAAACTCAAACTTGAAATTTGTTTTTAAAATGTTTTAATTAATTTTAAAATGTTTTACAAAATCGGTTTTAATAGGTGGCCGGTCACACCTAGCTAAAAAAGATTGGTGGCGACTCCATGTTTTTTTTCGAGGTTGTTTTCAAACCTTCATTTTATTTCGAGAGGAATTAAGTCGTTTTTTTTTCTCTGTTTCCCCCAATGTCTTGCTTAACGAGTAAAAGTCTCGCGATGAGACTTGTTATTTTTTAGGTTGCTACAGAAGCATTTGCATCATTTGTGGGTACTCGCATTTGCATAGTTCTATGAGCATCTGCATTTTATCATTACATTTACATCATTCATGGATTTATTCGAGCAATTGCATCATTTCCAAAATCATTATATCTTCATTATCGCTTGATAACTGCAGTTACACCATTCATGGATCATAAACATATAAACAATTGAAGACAACTCGAAGACATTTGCATTTGCATCATTCATAACCATTTGCATATTTGCTAGATAAAGCATTTGCATTTTTGTTAATCTTTGCATCTGCATCATGAAGCGTTTTCATTTTTGTTAATCTTTGCATTTGCATCATGAAGCATTTGCATCTTTGTAATCTTTGCATCTGCATCATGAAGCATTTGCGTTTTTGTTAATCATTGAATTTGCATAATGGAGCATTTGCACATTTTTAATCTTTGCATCTGCATCATGAAGCATTTGCATCTTTGTTAATCACTGCATTTGCATATTGGAGCATTTGCACCTTTTAAATCTTTGCATCTGCATCATGAAGCATTTGCATTTTTGTTAATCTTTACATCTGCTTCATGAAGCATTTGCATTTTTGTTAATCTTTGCATCTGCATCATGAAGATTTGCATCAATCAAAGACATCTGCATTTTCATCGTAAAGCATTTGTATCAAGCAAAGACATCTGCATTTGCATCATGAAGCATTCGAATCGAGATAAGACATTTGCATCTACATCATCATGAAGCATTTGAATCTTCTCTCAAAACCTTCGGGTATAGTTCTTAACACATTTTCAAAATCATGGATAAGAAATTTTTAAAGTTGTAGAGCCCCTGATGAGAGGAGCTTTTGATTTTTTTTTTTAAATAGTTGTGGAGCCTCGAAGGAGGAGTTTTTCAAAAGAAAGATTTTTAAGCCTAATTTAGCTGGCAGTTTGGTTTCGCCCAAGTTATCTCGTAGAAAATATTTCTGGCTTCACCCAGATCTCTTTTCGACCTTTAGTTCTGCCCAGGTCATCTCATAGAAAATATTTCTGGCTTCACCCAGATCTCTTTTCGACCTTTGGTTCCGCCCAGGTTATTTCGTAGAAAATATTTCTGGCTTCACCTAGATTTCTTTACGACCTTTGGCTTAGCCCAGGTTATCTCGTAGAAAATATTTCTGGCTTCACCCAGATCTCTTTTTGACCTTTGGTTTCGCCCAGGTCATCTCGTAAAAAATATTTCTGGCTTCGCCCAGATCTCTTGTCGACCTTTGGTTCCGTCCAAGTCATCTCGTAGAAAATATTTTTGGCTTCACACAAATCTCTTATCGACCTATGGTTCAGCCCAGGTCATCTCGTAAAGAATATTTCTGGGTTCATCCAGATCACTCTTCGACTACTGGCTTCGCCCAGGTCATTACCCAACTATTGGTTTCACCCAGGTCGTTTCAATTTCTGGTATCGCCAGTAAAGTTAGCACAAGATAAGATTAGGCCTCGGGGTTTCATCGGGGTATTTTCTTTTCTTGCAAATCGAATTCGTTCCCTTGATATGAGTCGAGCCTTGATATCGTAGTCAAGGTATTTTCACTTCAAGACCAACATTTTAATTTTCTGTTTATGAAAAACTCCCTTTTTCGAATAACCTCCACACCTGGACAAAATCGTTGTCTATTTGTCTTTGCCCTATTCCTGATTCTCAGCAACGGCCAAAGAGGAGTAGCTGTAGACACCTAATTTCGTTCGGACCCTTAAAAGTTGAACAGTGGAAGATTAAATTGGGAAGGAATTCAGGTATAAAAATTAGGTAAAATGGGCTCAATTCCAATTCAATATGAGGCAAAGGGGATGGAAAAACAAAATTCAAAAAATTGGCCCAGTTCGAGAAAATACAAGATTTCAGGGACTAAACTGTAATTTTGAAATAAAATCCAGAAAAATGGAATTCGGGCTCGAAAAGTTGCAAAACTTTCTAAAATTGAGTTTAATATTGGATAGGATGAATCAGATAAGAACAAAACCCAAAATTGGGGCCAAAATGCAAATAGGCTAAATTCAGGGATTAAAATGTAATTTTGAAAACTCTGAGAAAAATAGAATTCGAGCTCAAAAGTTGCGAAACTTTCCAAAATTGAGTTTAATATTGGATAGGACGAGTTGGATGAGAAAAATCCAAAATTGGAGCCAAAATGCAAATAGGCTATATTCAGGGGGCTAAAATACAAATATACCTAAATTCGATAAGGGACCAAGTGGCTAAAAAAAGGAGAAAGACACTAGAATATTCTAGGTGGTTTTCGGCCAAGAGAGAGGAAGAGAGGAAAAAGATGATCACATGCCATGTTGAGAGCAAAGGACATGAGTCACCTTATATAGTACATGAGTTGGCATTTTTTGCCAATGAGGAGCAGTCTTAAAGGCTAAGGATGAAAACTCGTTTGCTAAGGATATGTGAGGCCATATGGTATTGCCAAGTGGTAAAAATGATGGTACAATATGTGGCATTTTAATATGTAAGGATTAAACCTTATTGGCTAGGCAACATGATCAAGCCAAGTGACTAAAAAAAAAAGATGAAAGGAGGAGATAAACTTGATATTTTCGACCAAGCTATTACGCAAGGGCGGATTTGTTTTTTGACTATTCACTACTCATTTGAGAATTAAGGGCAGTAGCTAAAATCACCTAAGGAGAAAAAGAAAGGAAGGGAGAAAAAAGGAGGAAGGATGAGGAGTTTGAGAGCGTTTTGGTAAAACTTTACTAAGTAGCTTTCTTTACCCTTCTTGTTCTTTTTTTTCCTTTTCATTTCATGTTCTTTTCCTCTTCTTTTCTATGTTGTTTTTCATTTCATCTTCTTAAAAATAAAGGCTTTCAAAATGGTCTTCTTGAAAGCTTTTATTTTCCTTTTCTCTTTTTTTCCACAGAAAGCAAATTTTACAACATTTTCTCCTTTATTTTCCTACTTGGCCGAACCTAGGGGGCTTTCATTGTGCTTGAGTTTATTTCATGTTTCTACAGTGCTATTTGATGTGGGTTATGCTATTGTGGTAGGTTAGTATTTTCCTTTTGTTTTCCTTAAAAATAAAAGGTTGTGAGCGCTTGATGATCTTGGCTTTGTCCAAGTGATAGTTTGAGCCGAATTTAGCATCCAAGAGGCTAAACCTTGAGCCAACCTTATTTTCTTGCTTGTTTATGTTTCTAGCTTAAATTTTTTTCATTTCAATGTGTTTACCTTTCTGATTGTGTGTTGCATATTGCAAATCTCTCTTTGAAAAAATGATTTTGAGCTTGATGATCTTGGTTTTACCAAGTGATGGTTATAGCCGGATCTAGCATCCAAGGGGCTAGCTTTGAGCCAATCGTTTTGCTTGCTATAAATCATGTTTTGACACCACTACATGGTTTTGATTAGGATCAACCAATGATCCATAGCCAAAACCTATTTTTAAACTAGTTGGGAAAAAACAATGTTTTGCAAGTTAGGTATACTGATTTCGGGCAATATTTTTCCATGCATTTTTTGTCAAAATAAAAAAATGTTTCTACCTCATTTAGTTCATCATTATCTGGACCTAAATCTATTTTTTCAGATATTTTTGAATTTTTTTATAAGGGGTAGAAAAATAGTTAACTAAAATTGGGTTTTGGGTGGCTAAAACAAGCTTTAAAGCTAGTAAAGGTCCTTTTTTTTTTTTTTTTTTTACAAAAAAGGAGGGGCTGGCCAAAACTTGTGGCTACTGTTTTGAGATTGTTTTTTTAGTTTTTCAAAGTTTAAAAATTGGTTTTGAGAAAATTGGGTCATGGATAGGTAAAACGAGCTCCAAAATCGAATTAAAACTTGGGTTTTTACACTAGGCTATTCGGCCATCTTGGGTTTTTCTTTTAAAATTGCATCATTTTTTTTCTTGTTTTGGTTTTCAAAATGTTTGCATTAAGACTCGTTTAGAGGAATTCGGATTTCAAACAATGGTATTCGGATGCCCCTTAATCCGAGCAAAAATTCATGCCCGAAATCTTTCAATTTAAAAATCCAATTTAAGTTTCTTTTAAAGATAGTCGGACATCGTTTTAGGTGTTCGAATATCCTCTCTTCAAGAGATAAACACATTCCGTTTTTCATTCATTTCATATTTTAAAATATTTTTTTTATTTATTTAGCATAAAAACATGTTTTTTCAGTTTCATAAGCATTTGGCGAGAATTAGTTCTTAATCTTTGCCGGGTTTGCTGGGGAGGTTAGGAAATTATAAAGTACGGGTTTTTTTGTTTTACTCAAAAATTATGTAAATGTCATATGAAAGATATTTTTCCAAAGCTTTGCAGGGTCTGCCGGGGAGTTCGGTAAAATGTTTCGACATATGCCATTTACGTAATTTTACACATGAAAATTCATGAAAAGGGTTTTCAAAGTGTTGTGTGCATTTTCTATGTTCATATGTATTTTGATTAATGTGCATATCATATACTTATGTCATTTAATATTTGATATCCATATGGTTAGGTTGATTATGCTACTTTAATAATGATGTCATGTATACCATGACATGAATTACTTGTCATATCATGTATGCCATGTCATGAATTATTTGCCATATCATGATGAGATAAATGCCATGTCATAAATCACTTGATATGTCATAATAAATGTATGTCATGTCATCAATTTTGCCATGTCATAATAAATGTATGCCATGTCACCAATTTTGCCATGTCATAGTAAATGTATGCCATATCATCAATTTTGCCATGTCATAATGGAATGTATGCCATGTCATGAATTTTTGCCATGCCAAGAGATAATAAATGCCATGTTAATTTTGATTATTTCATGTTATCTATGCTTAGTGTCCATGTTAGATTTTTCCATGAGATGATTATCCATGTTGATTTCTAGTTTATACCATGAAATAATTAGATTCACATTATTTTTCTCATGTTGCATATTAATAATGTTTGCATATCCATATTCATAATAAATGAGTTTTAATGCAAATGGGTGTTCTAATAAAATAAGGCTATGTTCCCGAGTTAAAATAATTCATGAGTTCTTTGCTGGATCTGCCGGGGAGAATCTCATCAATTATCATTAACAACAGATATCTTTTTCAAAAAAAGAGAATGATACGGAGATTTTTAAAACAAGAAAAAATTTCATGTTTTGCCGGGAGATATGGACAATTTTATGAGGGTAAATTTCGGATTATTCTCGAAATAAAACAAAATTTTTTAAAGGGAATTATTTTTGAAATACAAAACAAAAACTAACTTTTACCGAGGCTATTGATAACACATGATTAATAAGGTATCGTTTTATACGGGCGTTGTGGGAGTGCTAATCCTTCCCCGTGGCGTAACCGACTCCCAAACCCGCTTTTGTTTTTCTTTGGTTCAAAGCGCTGATCTCAAAATTGATTTTTAAAAATGTTTTAACTAATTTTAAAATGTTTTACAAAATCCAGTTTTAGTAGGTGACCAATCGCACCTAGCCAAAAAAGATTGGTGGTGACTCCCGTTTTTCCGAGGTTGTTTTAAAACCCTCATATCATTTATGAGGAGACCAATTACTCTTTTTCCCCAAACGTCATTTAGCAGTCGCGAGATCGTTATGACAACAACTATATCCATGATAACTAAAATATATACTTTGTTTTAAATCTTATTATAAAATTATCAATTGATATAATATTTTATTAATTTATTTAAGAGATTATTATATATAAAAGACTATTTTAGCCTTTAAACGATTATCTTGAAGACTTGAACAATTAATTTAATAAGGCTATTATGGTAATAATACAAGAAACTTACTTATAAAAAAATACAACAAACTTACTATTTATCCAATCAAACATTTGATTTACAATAAAGATATTAAGATTGATTTACTACCGATTGATTAAAATTTGGGATAATGTCATGAATAGCCCCTGAAGTTTATCAAATTTGTCAATGTGGTACTTGTACATTAAAAATGTTCAATGTGGTACCTGTACTATCAAACCGTGTATCAATGTGGTACTTTGACTTAACACCGTTAAATACAGATGATGATATGGCATTGACCAATCATGTGATGACACGTGGCAGCATCTGATTTTTGAGAAATTAATATCTTAATTTTTGTAAAAAAGAAAAATAAATACAAAATTACAAAAAATACAAAAAATATTTTTAAATTAATATCTAATTTTTAAAAAACTTAAAAAATTATATTCAAATAATAATAAAATTTAGAATTAAATTCTATTTTTTAAATTCAAAATTTTAAAAAAATAACAAAATAAAAATATTCAACTAAAATTATTTTTAAAATATAAAATATTTTAAAATTAAATATTAAATCATTTATAATATCTAAAATCTTTTAAAATATATATTTTAAAAAAATTTATTTTTGAAAATTACAAAAATTAGATTATGAAATTATTTTGATTCTTTTAAAAAAAAAATTTATTAAAAAGTTACAAAAATTAAATATTTATTAATTATTTAATATTTTAATATTTTAAATTTTTTAATTTTTTAAAATTTTTAATTTTTAAATTTAAAATTTTAAAATTTTTAAAATTTTTAAAATTTTTAAATTTTTTTAAATTTTTCTCTTTTTTAAATTTATACACGTGGCATCATTATATGGTGCCACGTGTCATCATTATATGGTGCCACGTGTCATCATTATATTTTTAAAAAAATATTTTTTTATTTTTAAAATTAAAATAATAATTTTTTAGTTAGTACACATGGCATCGTTATATGGTGCCACGTGTCAAGTTTTTATTGGATACAAAAGCTACGTCATCAATTTTTAATGGTGTTACTGACAGGTACTACAACAGCAAACGGAGTGTAAACTTTAAGTACCAAAATAGATATTTTTAAAGTACAAGTACTAAATTGACAAATTTGATAAACTTCAGGGGCCATTCATGACATTATCCCTTACAATTTTAATTTATAACACTCTAACACAATATATAATAACATCATACTTCTTTTTCATTTTCTAATTTTTCCCACAGTCATTACCTGCATAGTGCATGCTTTATCATACTCGAAAATGGTAATTGTAGAAACTCGATTTTGTCGAGGTGTTTTAAACCAAGATTGGATTTGATATTGCTAAGTTAATTGTTATTAGGTTTTTACTAGACCTGAGATTCCAAATTTGGACCGGTCTATGTCCAATAAATTCTGGATTGTTTTACTTTTAAATTCTATTTAAGTCCATTATGCCCATTTTAAGTTTTTTCAGGTCTCCAATTGATTGGGTCTTGGAGTCGAATAGACCGACTCATTTGATTATCGCTGTTATTATTATTATTATTATCATAATTATATATTATTATTATTATTATTATTATTATCACTAGTATTATTATTATTATTATTATTATTATTATTATTATTATTATTATTATTATTTTCTTTATTTATTTCGAGAAAAAGAAAAATTAAAAAAATTCAATTCCTTGAGAAAAATGGTGTTTTGGCTTTCTTGAAGCCAAAAGATTTGTTTTTAAAAAGGAAATTTTTGGAAAAGGAACATCAAAGAAAAAAAATCAGAACAAAAAAAAAAGGAAAATCAAATCTACCAAGCAGATCCGATCCTTGCACCTCAAGTTAAATCCCCAAGTTTTCTACTCTCAAATCCCTATATATACCCACCCCAGTGCACACACAAGAAGATAAAAAAAAAAACATCCATAAGTATCATCAGCAATCATAGAAAAAAAAAGCTTCGGTTTTTTAAGGTATTTTTTAAAAATATTTTATTTTTCTTTTATGTTTTAGTTTTTTGAAAAACACTAAGTTGATTTTGAAAGGCATAATTTTGTTTTTGAAATTCGGTTTCAAAAAGAAAAGCAAATCTTTTGTTTTCAATTGTTTTTTTTTTTTTTTAAAGAATCTTGTTGGTTAAAATCGAGTTGTTCACAAGAAAACAAGTTGCAAAAGATCAAAGAATCCTTGGTTATGTTTTGTTTTTTTTTTTATTTAAAAAATAAAGAAGAAAAAAAAAAGAATTTTTGCAAATTTTCTGTTTTCAACGATCGAAAACTGGAAAACAAGAATTTTCTAGCATTGGAGGAATTTTTCGACGTCGAGGTCTGGGTTTCATTGGGTGGACGGTTTTGTTTTGAGAGAATTTTTTTTTATTGAAAACTTAAGAAAGAAAAAAAAAAGTTTACAATTTAAAGGATTGGAGTCGGGTTTCGCACGACCCTCGCGTTGACCTTCGTCGGTCCGCGTGTTGATCCAACCCGGTTGTATTAAGTTTATTTATTTATTATATTTATTATTTTTATTTATTTTCTAATTAACTTTATTTTATTTTTTTTCTTAAAAAGAGTATTTTTTTTTTTCTTATGATTATTTTTTAAACTTTTTTTATTAATTTGTTCACTTGAATTTCATTGTTTTTCACAAATTATATATTTATTGTTTCTTAACTATTTGTTTATTTTGTTAATAGTTTGTTTATTCATGTATTAATATTTCACATAAATTTTTATTTGCCTACAATTTTTATTTTATTTATTTTACTTTTTTTACTTAATTGATTTGATTTCGCATTGGTTAAGTAATAATTTAAATTGAAAATAAGTTGAGACCTATATGATGATGGAATTTTAGGAGATTGCAAACGGTCGATCTTTTAAGAAATATCTAGGTAAGAAAAGATTCTCCTAAGTTTCGCCAATGATAAGAATTTAGTGGTTGATTTTTAATATTATTGGTTAAAATTTATATATATATAAAAAAAAGTATAAGATAATTTAATTTAGGATTATCTTTTATCCATAAAAATACTTAATAAATCCGACGTGGAACCTCTTCGGGGGAACAAATGGTGTCTCTTGAGTACTCTTGACCTGAGGAGATTTCTTTTTGAGATTCCACCAATGATGGAGAATACCTTAAAGAATTTTTCCAATATTTAAGATATCGAAATTGAAAACCATTTAATTAAGATCACATTTAGGGTAATGTTTGATTAATTAGGTACTATCCTTAGGATAGGCGTTGTGGGTGTTAATCCTTTCTCACACGTAACCGTACTCCCGAACTTAGTTCTGGTAAAGAAGATTAGGACCTATCCTTTTTAAGAGCCTTCGTCAATCTTTGTATTTCATTAAATTGTGTAGATTAATTATATGTTCGTATTATTATCATTATTATTTTTATCACTATTTGTTATTATCATTATTATTTTCTAATTTATTTTTTTCTTTATTCATTTTAGGAAAAAGGAAAAATCAAAAAAATATAAAATATAAAAAAATTCAATTCCTTGAGAAATCGAATCTGTGTAGGAAAAATTACAAAATTAATGTTAAAAATGTGGTGTTTTGGCTTTCTTGAAGTCAAAGGATTTGTTTTTAAAAAAGAAAATTTTTGGGAAAGAAAATCAAAGAAAATAATAAAAAAAAAAAAAGGAAAATCAACATATCCAATCCTTGCACCTCAAGTTGAATCCCTAAGTTTTCTACCCTTTAATCCCAATATATATCCACCCCAATGCACACAAAAGAGGATACAAAAATCCACAAGTATCATCAGCAATCATTGCAAAAAAAAAAAAAAAAAAGCTTCGATTTTTTAAGGTATTTTAATTTTTTTTTTCCTTTTATGTTTGAGTTTTTTTGAAGAACACTAAGTTGATTTTGAAAGCCATAATTTTGTTTATGAAATTCGATTTCAAAAAGAAAATCAAATCTTTTGTTCTCAAACTGTTTTTTTCTTTTTTAAAGAATCTTGTTGGTTAAAATCGGGTTGTTTACAAGAAAAGAAGTTGCAAAAGATCAAAGAATCCTGGATTGTGGGTTTTTTTTTTATTAAAAAAAAAAAGAGAGAAAAAGAATTTATGAAAAATTCTATTTTTTTTAGAGACAATTTTTTTTTTAGAGAAAAAAGTTTTTTTTTTATTATTTTGATTGAAAAATGAAGAAAGAAAACAAAAATTAAATTTAAAAGATTGGAGTTAGGCCCGCGCGAATCCTTGTGGCGACCCGACCCGTTTGTATTAGGTTTTTTTTTTATTATTCTATTTTTCTTTTTATATTTTCTTTCTTTCTTTTTCTTTTTAATTTTTTTATTTGTTTTCCAATTAACTTAATTTTATTTTATTTTAAAAAGAGTATTTTTTTTATTTTATTTTTCTTATGATTATTTTTTTTAAAATTGTTTTAATTAATTTTTTCATTTGAATTTTTTCATTTTTAATTAATTATCTATTTATTTTTTTATTAATTATTTCTTTATTTTGTTTATTTATTTATTAATATTTCACATAAATTTTTATATGCATGTAATTATTATTTTATTAATTTTAACTTTTTTTACTTAATTGATTTGATTTCACCGTGGTTAAGTAATAATTCAAATTGAAAATAAGTAAGACCTATTTGATGATGGAATTCTAGGAGATTGCAAACGGTCGATCTTCTAAAAAGTTTATAGGTGAGAAAAGATTCTCCTAAGTTCTGTCAATGATGGAGAATTAAAGGAGTGATTTTTAATATTATTGGATAAAATTTATAAAAAAAAGTATAAGATAATTTAATTTAGGATTATCCTTTTTCCATAAAATATTTAATAAATCTCACGATGGAGTCTCTTCAGGTAAACAAATGGTGTCTCTTGAATACTCTTGGGGTGAGGAGATTTCTTTTTTGGATTCCACCAATGATGGAGAATACCTTACATAATTTTTCCAATATTTAAGATTTCGAAATTAAAGATCATTTAATTAAGACCACATTTAGGGTAATGTTTGATTAATTAGGTATTATCCTTAGGATAAGTATTGTGGGGCTGATACTCATTTCTCAAACGTAACCGTACTCTCGAACTTAATTATGGTAAAGAAGACTAGGACCTATCCTTTTTAAGAGCCTTCGTCAAGCTTAGGATTTCATTAAATTGGATAGATTCATTAGGGTGGCTAATCACACCTAGATAAAAAAAGATTAGTGGCGACTCCACAATTTGCTTCTAGCATTCCGAATTCGTATTTGACACGTTATGACAGTAATTATAAGTTATAAAATTAAAATAAATTGAATAAAATACTAAAAAAGCCCTTGAACTATTTCACTTTTCTTAAGTAAGTTTCTATACTTTTATTGTACCCAAATAAACCCTTATCTTTTGATTTGTACCTAAATAAGCTCTTATTTCAAATGAAAGATTGATTTATGTTAAAGGTTTATTTAAGTATAAATTAAAGATTATGAGTTTATTTGGATACAAATTAAAGGTTAAATGCTTATTTGGTTACAAATTAAAGGTTAAGGGCTTATTTGGATGTAATAAAAGTACAGAGGCATATTTAGATAAATTGGTAAAGTTCAAGGTTTTTTATTTTATTTTATTATTTTAGCCAAATAAATTAATAATTTATGTTATAGTTATTATTATTATTAAATTAATGCTTTTAAAATAAAATTAAACTTAAATTAAGTTCGGGTCATTTCGGGTTAATTGTTCGGGTCAATTCAGGTTCGAGTTTTTTCGAGTTCGGATCAATTCAGGTTCCGATCAATTTGGATTTAGGTCATTTAAAATTCGGGTCATTTTCGTGTCCGAGTTGGATTGGATTCGGATTGTTGATTTTTCTTGTCAAATCGAGTTAGACCGGGTTTGGATTACGGTAGGTTGATAGGATTTTTCGAGTTTGGATCAAAATTAACAGATCTACATGTAACAGAAAATATTGTAAGATCCGATCTTTTCCTGCGCAAACCCACGTTAGAATACTGTGTAAAATTTATTACATTTGACTTGTGGGTAGAGGTATATATCCATTGGTCGGGTCGGGTTGGGCTTAAGTATGGTATCAACATTATATATATTTATTCAATCTTGATCTGACCTAAAATATGAGCCTCAAATTTGTTTTTAGACCCACACATATTTATAAACGGATAATTCAAATCCTTCCATTTTTTTTTTCTAAAAAAATTAAAAATATAGATGTTATTTTTTATTTAATCTTTAATAATTTAATTTTTTTTTAATTTTAAAATACTTATAACTTAACATATTTTTTAAAGTTTATATTATATATATTTATTTTTTATGTAATATAAATTATAAAATATATAAAAATAAGAATAATATTTTTTTTTTTCGTATTCAAAACTATTAGGTGCTACTCTTTCCCACTCTCCAATTATGTTGTTTTGTTTTGTACGATTGAGCAGTAGCCATCTTTGTAAACAGTGAGGTACCAGTTTTAATTCTACTGGTTTTTTACGCTGTTGATCAATATATATCACAGATATTTACAGGCAACCTAGGTAGCTGTCATCCCCTATCAAAAGCAGAAACATTTACAGCGATCTGGTAAGTGGTGATAATTACGGTGCAAATTAAATGAGAACCGTGCATACTTTGAACAATAACAATAAATGCATGAAAAGTTGTAAATTTTAAAAAAAAAATTACATAAAAGAATAACAATAACAATAAAAAATATTTATTTATTGTTATGATCATATAAAATATATATTATTATAAATTATTATTTGATATATTGTCAATGAAATTTTTAGATTTTACAAATAAGGTTAATAATGTGACACATACCCTTAAAGAATAAAAAAAAAAAACTAATAAAAAAAAGTGAGATATGTGACAACCTCTTAATTCGTTTGTGGAGTTAAAAAGTTTACACTGTCAATGTACCAAAAACGAACTCTATTATTATATTATGAATTATGATAAAAAAAGTATTAGAGTAAAAGACATCTATTCCTCAGGTTTGATAGAAAATACACTTATCCTCTTTAGTTTGAAAAACACCAACTTACCTCTTTAAGTTTTAGCAGAAAATACATTAATTTTCCTAAATGATTATTTCTAAGTTAATTTTAAATGAAAAGATAAATATACCCTTTGATAATTATTAATCATTTTTTTTCTTTTCATTTTTTTATTCAATTTTTTTAATTAAAAAATAATGAGAATTTATTTAGTTTTAAAATTATCTTTAATTACTATGAATTTATTAAAATATTTTTATTTAATTAAGTAATTACTATTATTTAAAAAAATTAGTGATAATAAAATTGGTTAAATAAAAATGAAAAAAAAAGGTAGAAAAGAGAATAAAAAAAATATATAATTATCTTTCATGAAATTTTATTGAAAATAAACTTACCCTTATTATTTTGAAAAACACATTTTATCTCTTAAGAAATTAACTATGTTAGCATTCTGTTAATCAAATTAATATTTATTCAAATTTTACTTTAAATACTAAAAACACGATAATTTTTTTTTATTTTTTCTATTTATTTTTTATTTTAATCAATTTTTTTATCATTAAACTTTTTTAAATAATGACAATTTATCTATTTTTAAATAATAATAAAACATATATTAATATCAAAGCTAATATATATAATTGAATTAAAAATAAGTTTAAAATATTTTTGGGTACAAAAAAATTTAGATGAGGGGAGGCTACCCCAGGGTCAAGGCATGCCACAGGTATCAGAGAGAGCTAACAATGGTACTTACAGATTACCCATCAAGTGAAACTGTTGGTGAGACTTGAACCCTGATGTTTACCAATGCGCTAATAAGTACTCAACTAACTGAACCAATCCACATTGACATAAGTTTAAAATATTTAACATGTATACTTGAATTAAAATATAATTTAATTGGAATTTAACTTGATAGTAATTAAAGATAATTTTGTAGTTAAAAAATTTTTGAGGAAAAATAATAATAATAATAATAATAATTAACAAAAGGTATATTTGTCTTTCCATTTAAAATTAACTTAGAAATAATATTTTAGGAGGGTTAGTGTATTTTGTTCCAAACCTTAAAGGGTAAGTGAGTATTTTTCAAATCTTAGGGGGTAAATGTATTTTCTATCAAACCTAAGAGGTAAATATACTTTTCTCAAAATATTAAAAACAAATTGAAATATTAAAAAATTATTACAGTTATGTTTAGACTTGTTTATAAATCAAGTTAGTTGTCAATAGAAGTATTTATGAGTCGTATCAAGCCAGGTTTACTTCACTTATATTATTTTCTCTAAAAAAATATAAAGATATATATATATTTTTATTTAATCTTTACTACTTTAATGTTTTTTATTAAGTTTTGAAATATAAAACTCAACATACTTTTAATGTTTATATTATAATTTTATATATGATATAAATTACATAATATATATAAATATAAAATAATATATCATATTATATTATATAATTGAAAATAGATTGGGCCGGACTTGAGCCTTGAATATTGAAGACTTGATCCAATTTTTAAATGCTACTAATAAAAATTTCAAAATATATTTAAAAATATTAAAATATTAATAAAAAATATTATTATATTTAAAATAAATATTACTATTTTAATTTATTAATAATAAATATTATTATTTTTAATATTTTAATAGTATATAATTCTATGAATAATAAATATTTTAATAGTTATGTCATAATCTCTATTTTGTAAAAATATTTTAGTATTTTAATAATAAATATTTTTATAAATTATCGAAGTCAAATATAATATTATCTATAATAAAAAAAATATTAATGATAAATTAAATAATTACATAATCCTTGTTATTAATTACTATAAATTTTATTTTATTTTCATCTAAAATGCTTTTTTTATATATAAATATATATTTTTTACATAAACGAACTCATATTTGTTTTGTTATTTGCCCTATTTTGAAATTCACCATTTCTTATGTAAACATTTTCATATAACTCTATTTGAATGATTGTATCCGTCATTAAAATTCATGCCATTTCATGCGAGAACTAGAATAAAAATGAAACGCACCGTTCTGATTAGAAAAGCTTTTACCGTAATCTTCACCCGGGTAAGTCTTGTAGAATTTATTCCATGAAAGTTAGAAAACAACAAATTGATTACTGTTTTCTTGGAATTGGATCTGATGATGAAAAAGTTTCAGGGAGTCTTATATGCAGTGGAGATGAATCAGACACAAAAATACTACGGAGTAATTGATGAAGTCATGTTCAATCAAAACTCTGCCTTCAATCCAAAATCATGCTTGACAAGCAATTTTAAAATAACAATGACAGGAAAAATAAAACGATTTGATCCCTTCACATGCATATATTTTTTTGCAGTGTTAAAAAATCAAATTGATTAATCGGATCGATTTAATCTGAAATTGATGACATATCTGGTTCAACATATTAAAAAATGGGTAAAAAATAGGTTCAATAGATAAAAAACCGGCAAAAACCGATAAAAAAATAAGTATTTTGTTATTTTTATTATTTTTGTAAGTAATAAGATTTGAACTTTTAGTCTCTAAACATATTTTAAAGATCATACCATACAAATACATATTTTTAGTAATTAATTAATATATTTAATACTTATTTAATATTAAAATTATATATTTAATATTTAATTTAATTTTTAATTGAATAAAAAATACTAATTTTTTATTCATTGGTTTTTTTTAGCAAGTTCATGGACACAGAGATATACCGAAATTAAAAAAAAAAAAAAAAAGTAGGGTGATCAAGCTACGATCCTCTAAGACGATAAATAATGATATAAAGATTGCACGCGTCAGCGTATATGATTCAATATAAATGCATACATCTTTTACTTAAAAAATTAAATTCCTATTACTCATTTTCGAAATAAAAAAAATATAATAATAATAAATTATGAAGGATACTAGTGATTTTAAGTTGTCAATGCCATCTAAAATAAAGGGCTTAACAAAGAAGATGATAATTTGAATTTATGTTACTCAAATTTTTTATTTATTTTTTTAAGTATTTATATTTGACACATATTCGAATATGAATATGAGAATATGATCTTTCAAATATATGAAAAGATTTTAAAAAATTAAATATATCTTAATGAGATATATATCAATATCCGACACTCAATCGTAAAATCATAAATCACTCAGAGCTTCACAATGTGACACTCTTTTGAGTTTTGATTCTTTCATTCATTCTTATTTCTGCTGCAATTAATAAACTTATATTGTATATTCACTATCCTTCAAGCATTCATTATATTGTTGTTGCTTTTATTCTGTGCGATTTTCTTGGTGTGTAGTTTGGAAGATTTTAAGTTAAGACACCCATACGGCCATACTCCTCCTTGTGAAATAAAATAGTGTAGATCATAAGCACTGCGGCTGAACAGGGAGGAGACAAACGCTAAGACAGAAAGAAAGAGAGGATGGAGCGAACATTCATCATGATCAAGCCTGATGGGGTCCAGAGAGGCCTGGTTGAGTGAAATCATTGGCAGATTTGAGAAAAAAGGCTTCCATTGGAAAGGTTTGAAGTTCATCGTTGTGGATTGATCTCCTTTGCTGAGAAGTACTACTCAGACCTGTCTGCAAAGCCCTTCTTTAATGGGCTTGTAGATATACATTATATAATAGAAAAATAGGTCGGGTCAAACTTGTATTATAAATGTTGAAGTAAAGGTTCAGTTCATTTTATAAATGTGTTTTATTTATTTTTTTAAAATTTATTTTTTGAACTTAATATTTTTATCCATATTTTTTCAAATATCGGATTAATATCTGAATTTTTTAGAAAATTATGGACTTTTTTATAATTTTTATAATTATTTTATTTTTTCGATTTATTTTTATTTTTTTCTTTTTTAACTTTTTTCCTATTGTTTTCAAATTTTCTGAATAAAAAAAAAAAAGTGAATTTTTTAGAATTTTTTGAATTTAATTTTGAACTTTTATAATTTTTTTAATTTTTTTCAAATTTTCTGAATTAAAAACTAGGGAATTTTTTTAAACATTTTTATTTTTAAATTTTATAATTTTTTCTTATTTTTGAAGTTTTTTCTAATTTTTTGGAATTTTCTGAGATTTTAAAAAGAAATTGTGAATTTTTTATATATTTTTTTCGATTTTTAAAAAAAAAATTGGCTTTTCTAAATTCTATTTTATATAATTTTTTTCCTTTTTTTTTTTGAATTTTTCATATTTTTTCGAATTTTATAAATTTAAAAAAATATATATGAATTTTTATAATTTTATTAAAATTTTATTTTGATTTTTTATAATTTTTTTCTATTTTTTTGAAATTTGAAATTTTTTTTTAAATGATACTTGGCATCATAGAATGAGTGCTGACATGGTATTTTTACCACATTTCACGATCTCATTGGATGTTGTTTGTAATGTCAACATTTATTTAACGGTGTTAAGATAAAATATCAATTTGTTTGACTAAATTATAATATAGATACTTGATTAAAAATAAAAAAAAATTAAATATTAAAATGAAAAAATTGATATAATACCGGAGCTATTTTTTTTATTTAAGCCTTTCCCTCCCAAAAGAAGCCAAGTAACATGCATCTTGGGTAGAGGAATGGAAGATAAAGCTGGTGAATTTTTTTTTTTTTTTTTGGCTTCACGTTCAAAACCTTTCGAGTTATCATTATTTTGATTAAAGCATGTCTTTACTTAGACGGTCTTTAAGACCGTGGTACTACGAGAGACCCACCAATTTTAAATGTCGAAGATAAGGCTGGTGATTTTTTTTTTTTTTTTGGCTTCACGTTCAAAACGTTTTTGAGTTATCGTTATTTTGATTAAAGCATGTCTTACTTGGACTGTCTTTAAGACCGCGGTACTACGAGAGACCCACAATTTTAAGGTTTAGAATCCAATCAATTATTTTTTAATATATTCATCATTATCATTGATTGTTTGATATGTATAGGCTCACTTATTAATTGTTAAAATTTTATTTGTGAATTATAATTAAGATGCATTAAAAAGTAATGAAATAAAAAAAAATAATGGAGGAGATCCAATTTTCAATGTCGAAGATAAGGCTGGTGAATTTTTTTTTGGTTTTAAGTTCAAAACTTTTCGAGTTATCAATATTTTGATTTTTAGCATTGTTATTGAAAAAAGGTCCGGGTTAAAAAAAATTTAAATTAAAAAAAGTGTGTTTAAAAAATTTGATAAAAAATATAGTTTAAAAAATTTTAAGTATTTAACATTGTTGTAAAAAAATGTTATGAGTAATTAAAATGTTAAAAAAACGATATGTTTAAAATAATAAAAGTATAAAAATATAAAGATAATAAAATTATTTTATTTAAAATCAATTTTTAAAATTTAATTTTTTAATTTAAATAAAATTTTTTAATGCTAAACTACACATATCTTAAACAGTCTTTAAAATCGTAGTACTACGAGAGACTATAGAGAGACCCACCAATTTTAAATGTCTAATCATAAAATAACCTTTTCAATGCGGTAAGAGTTTTTCCACTGATCTCTCAAAAGAGAGCCTTGAGCCTTCCTGTCTTTTTTCTCTCTGTTACTTTGTTTATTGATTTTAAAGAAAAAATGGAGGCTATTTCAATTGAAATTATCCCTAAGAAATAAGAATCAAATTAGTTTTCTTTCATTCAAGGGTACAAAACTTCAATATGTACGAAACCATATAAAGAATCTGCATCATAAAATCATAGTGTATTCAAACATATACGCTAATTAAGTTATACCTCATGTTATAGATATCTTTTATCATGGAACCGGCACAGCCCAGAAGCTAGTTAGTAATGTAAGAGGAGCTCAGGAGAACATGAGTTACATGACTACGAACTTCTATATCTAATATCATTCAACATGGTATCAGACAGACCTTGTTGTGCTGCCTAAAATGTTGGTTGCAGCTGGGATATCCAAATTAATATATTGGACATCGATATGCACAACAAAACATCAGCAAAGGCTTTTCACCCGGACAAGCACAAAGGGAATCGCTGCTTTTGTCCAGGATTATTGATTCACAGACAAAAAGATCTTTTGGAGATCAATTTCAATTGCTGCAATGAATCATGTCAACTATGCTGTTTATTTGCATCTGAAGCGAAAGGTGAGAAAAAAGTGACGACAATGAATAATTAACCAGTAAAATTATGAAGCACTTTGTTTTTGTAAGTCGAGACGCTGAGTTGGTCTAAGTGTTGGGTTTACTCTACCTCGGGCTCATGCTTAAACATAATAATTAAAGTGCAGTGGAAATAAATAAAAAAACACTCGAAGTACAACAGGATCCTAAGCTTGTGTTTAGTATAGGTTTATAGCATTCAAAACAAATAAATCACCCATATGATTTAGAAGTTACCTACTTAAGATATCGTAACCTTAAGTTGCAGATCCAAATCCCGAATTGCTCTCGAATCCAAGATCTACAAAGCTTCCAACTCGTCCAAGATTACAACAAACAAAATTGTGCTTCCTCTAGAGCTAGTCCACACGAACAACTGATGGATCATTCTCTAAAGTATGGCGATTCACTTGTGCTAGCAAGTTGATCCTAAGATCACAATCAAAAGATCTATATTCTTATGTTTTTCTCACTAAACCAATCTCACTCAACAAGGTGAAGAAACGACAAGAAAACGGCAAGAAAACACCAAGAAAAGGAGGAATTGCGGCAAGCACTTGTGACTATAGGGAGGCTGCGGTTTGACTATTTTGCTAAGGAAGGTTCTCTTCTTGAAACCAAACTTTTTCTCAAAGAAAATCAGAATGTAACAAGTAGAATAAAAGTCTCTTATGCGGCTACAGCCTCTATATCATAATTATATAGTGGTGTAAACCCTGACCCCTCTCTCCCTAAGCTTGGCCGACCCCCTGTAGCTTGTTGCACAAGATTTTCATTAATCCACTTGGACTTAAACTATTTAATTTTAATATGGATCAATAGACCCATTATATTATTTAATAATAATAATGGTCCAACAATCTTAATGTCTTAAGTTGGGCCAACCATCCTTAGTGGACAGTCCTAAATTAGAATAGTCACTTTGGACCTATTCTAATTTATCATGCTTATAAATTGGATAGATTAATTTCTAAACGAAAGCAATTTAATTCTCAATTAAATTTCTTTCTCCTCATGAAAATTCATGTCATTAATCTATTAATATCATCTCATGACATTATTCCAATATAGCATAGTCATTTGAAATTCACCTTGTACATCTCTATGTCAAAGTCGACTATACTAGATAAGACATTGTCCTTGGATTTCTCAAATCTCAATTATGTCTTAATCTTTCTTAATTGAACTTCTTCAATCAAGTCCTCAATATTGATCTTTTATTCCATTAAGTTTTACCTTAATAGAATACAATGTTTAATCCATACATATCTGTTCTTATGTGTGTGACCCTCTAGGTTCCCAATATGTTGGCAATGAACATAAGTTAATCTCATTAACTTGTTTTCATAGATCAAGAGCGGGATCTAGCAACCCATCATGACCACCCAAATATTGTGAAGTCAGGGTGACCTTTTAGAACCTTTCAGCAACCAGCCCATCATGACCACCCAAATATTGTGAAGTCAGGGTGATCTTCGTATGGTTCATGTCATACCCAATAACACCCTACCATAAGCATCCTCGTGTTTGGGACTCGTTCTGATGAAATCTAAGTATGACATTCTCCATACAAGACGACCTGGTATCACAAGTCTGAGGACTAATTTACATGACTGGTACTAAGAGAACATTATCATAGACACTAGAGTGATATTACCAAATGAAGTTCTCTTGGTGGGCCATGTTCAGTGAACTTGTTCAACCGACAAACACCTATATATTATCCCAAGTATCCCATACTTCAACCTGTATGAGATCGGTTGCTTACTTTATAAGTAAGAAGGCTTAACATATACTAGTCTTTGAGCATTGCCAATGCCCCATCTTGGCAATATGATGACCAAGAACAATTTGAGGAACAAGGGCTTTGATGCATAAGGATCTCATAATTCCTTTGCAAGGCCATTACGTTCCATGGGCTTCATTCGATTAGTACTTAATAACTCCTTATTATTGTACTAATATGAAGGAAAACCTTGAATTACTATCACCATAGTGAAGGGTATGCTTTATTGACTGTGTATCCCAAGCTCAATTTGATTGGTTCTAGGGCATACATCAACAATCTCCCACTTGCACTAAGCCAATCACTAACGCATCCAATGCCGAATTCTTTCGATTAGTAATTGTATCTCTACAAGGACATAGCTTAAGTACATCGAGAATATGCTTTGTCTTATACATGATAATCTCATTATCAAGGTTAATAATTCGGATCACAACGAGACCTTAGATTCCATTAAATGGCTCAGTTGTTTCTATAACAACTATTGGAATCTATTTATTAGCAAGTAGCTCATGATCCAAATATAACTACTTTTGCAAGCCAAAACAAAAGAGTTAGTCTTAAAAACCTTTAATATAAACGTGCAATCTTTCAAGTATGGAACGTTTCCAACTAATTGCATTTTTTTCAAAAAATGACAATTTATCATAACCTTTTACCATTCAAAGAGTTATTAATAGCTCCCACTAAATCTTACATATGTAGATGTTGAGGGACAAATTCAATAACAATTCGAATTCCATATAACTAAGCTAAATGGTATTCATAATACTTTATAAGTTGTATAATATAAGACTATGTTATAGAACTATTCTATAACTGATATATTTAAGAGGAAATTAAATAAGCATGACATCCTATGCCAGCAAAGCAATATGTTTCGAAAACATAAATAAAATATTCTCAAAATTGGCCTATAATGCCAATGAAACATCAAATGTTTCTAAATAAATCATAAATAAATGTCTTTTTAAAATCCATAAGATCGGCAAGCTCTGATGTGGCATCAAACTCGGTTGCCATCTTTATGGTCTAGCTTCACTGCTCCTTTCCTTTGGTCCCTATAATATGTCATACATATTTAGTAGCAAATGATAGGTATCACATACCAAGAGGAGTGAATCGTATTATACCTAAAGTTGAAACTCCTTTCAGTTTCTTTCCCTTGTTAGACTCAAGGTACTCCTTGCAATTGCGCCTCCAATGACCAGTTTTCCCACAATGGAAGCAAGCTTTGTTAGCATTAACCTTATCCTTTGCTTCCTTTGCAACACCATCATCGGGCTTCAAACTCTTTGAAGCAGGAGGTACATCCCATCTAGTCTTCCTTTTCTTCTTCCTTTTCGGTTTAGAGGAAGAGACTAAATGGATAGATGACTTGTCCTTAATAATGCTTTGCTCGGCCTGTGTGAGCATATTCAGTAACCCAGAAAGGGTAGCCTCCAAGTGGTCCACGTTGAAGTTCAACACAAACTGCGAATAGCTCTCAGGTAGTGAAGTAAGGATTAGATCAATGCTTAGATCATGATCCATAACCGATCCAATACGCTCTAATCAGGTAATATACCCTATCATCTTAAGCACATGAGGCCTCACTGGGCTTCCAAACAATTCCTTTGAGATGTCAGTCTCTCAGTGCGATTCTCCTTAGCGAACAGTTCCCTAAGGTTAAGGATGATATCATGATCATTCATGGCCTCATGCTGTTTTTGAAGATCGAGTGCCATACTAGCCAACATAACACATGTTGCTTGTACGAGATCATCTCTATGAACTCTATAGGCCACTCTCTCCTCCTCAGTTGCATCAGCAGCAGGCTCATTTGGGATAGGCTCATCAAGAACATAAGCTTTTTTTTCCTGTGTCAAGACAATCTTAACATTGCGAAACCAGTCAACGAAATTTGGCCCAGTTAACTTATTAGCATCAAGTATACTTCTCAATGATAATGCATTTGTCATTTTAGCGTTTATATCCTATATGAATCAAAACATTTAATAGTCAATAAATAGCAAGTAGTAATCATTTATGTCAAGCTTTGATACTTCAATGATTATTCTCATTATTTTTAACAAAATAATAGCCCTCTACTACTATTTTGAGAAATTTAACTCTTAAACTTCTTAATGAGCTAGGACCCCTTTCATTCCAGCATAACCTTGAGTGACTCAATGAGCTATGTTGAAACTAATTGAGTAGGTAACTTAATTTACCAATTACATCTCTATACAACTCCTAGATCCAGTTAGGTGACAACTCTTTGCCTAAATACATCATATGCATTTCGCCTAACTTTGACTCTAAATGTCATGCGATCAAGTTTAAAAGCATTCGGATAACATAATACCTAGTTGAGTAAGACCGACTTTCAATAACTCAAACATGTTCGTACATAAGTTTGACCTTGAGTGACTCAACAAGCCTCCGAATGGAAGAACTCTAGTTAACTTGTTATGATGGTGGAAGGTGACTTATCATGCGTAACATGGACTCAATATAATTTAGTGAGGGATTTCATTTAAATCTTAAATAGGTCTTATTGATTTCATACTTGATTGACATGCATAGCATTCATTTAATTACATACATCGCATATACATAATTCAAAATAAATCTATCACATGCAATCTACTAGGATGATTATGGACTTAATTCTAATCTAGTTTTCTTGAGCCATTAAGAAACTAGTTAGTCAAATTCCTAGGGGATACCATACATCGTCTTCGAAAGCTTTATTGGTAATCTCCTTGGTTGCTTCTTCTTGACGCCATATCTCCTTACAATCTTGAAATTTACATAAATTCTACTTCCTATCCTAAACCTAAATCTATAAAGAATATAACAATTACATTGCTTTATCAGAAACCTCGAGTTACATTCGAGGGGAGTTAGATGAAAAGTGAATTTACAACTCCAGAATGAAAAAGAGAAGGCAGGGTACGCAGACCTTATTTATAAAATACCAATAAGAAAATTCAACCATACATTCCCTAGTCATACTAAGGTCTAGTCCATAACCATCCTTCATGCATACATAATCATATTATAAGCATAATTTAAAAACATGCATAGTCAATATCACCTGGTGATCTTGTGTACTATTTGCATAAATGTCACCAAATAAATTTGAGACAATTTATCAAATCATTCTAGCAATTTCGGTTCCACCTATTAGAACACTTTTAATAAAATCTTATCAATTAAGAAAACTACCTTGAAATCGGACTTCACCTAACTTTTAGGTTGCTTGTCTTAATTAAGACAAAACATTCTAGCATGCTTAAACATCCTAAACATTTTAGGACATCTCATTGTCTTATACCGAGTCTTTAAGTTTGCAATCCATCCTAACTATTTAGGAACTTATATTCTTATTAGGTAACTCTTACCTAATCATACTACAAGTCTCTCCTAACCTTTAGGATTCACACTCCCACTAGGAAACAATTTCCTTGTTGGAGTAGGACTCTAACTTTTAGTGTCCTACGCGTAGGCAATCTCTTAGGCCATTGAATGGCTGCTGCCAGCCCGTGATCAGACTATTGTATGCCATCTACAGTGGCTACTGGATGCCCTAAAAGAGCTTGCTGGCCTCCCCTTACAGCTGCACTTAATTTGGTAACAATTGCCTCATTGGTGTCACGGTTCGACTTACTAGCGTGCAGCAACATTTGCCACTTTATCCAGTCATGTTCCATGCCCAAACCAGCCTTCATAGATGAATTAAATTCACCTTAGATGCTGTCCAAAATTCCTAGCAAACATGTCGAATGTTTCCACACTTATGCTCGAATTTTATGGTATGCAAACACCTACAAAACAGTCCAGAAAATTTCAGCATTGTAGTAACAACGTTTCATGTCCAAAAACAACTTTGCTTAAATGTTTTAAGCCAAAATCAATTTTGTAACTTCAATGGCAGCATGTAATATAAAATTTGCAGATCTTAAACATCTAGAAAATCAGTTTTATATCATTCCCAAATCAGCTTACAAAACTTGACACAAAATAATGTTTTTGACATCAAAACTTGTCGAGTTTTCTAAGACATGTCATGGCTTTAATCCTTGTTGATTAAAATAATTTTAATCTACCGTTTAAACAATTTTAAACATGATTAAATTCATTATATAGCTGCTGTCCAGTTTAATAAAATAAAGAAAACAACTTTTCTTTTCAAACATAGGAACCGAAATCATGCCAAAATCAATACACAACACATTAACTTGTATGTCACGAAGAATTGACATGCACAAACCTCATGTAATCAACAGAACCTTGGCTCTAATACCACAGTTGGGTTTACTCTACCTCGGGCTTATGTTTAAACATAATAATCAAAGTGCAGCGAAAATAAACAAAGAAGCACCCGAAGTACAACAAGATCTTAGGCTTGTGTTTAACATAGGTTTATAGCATTCAAAACAAATAAATCACCCATATGATTTAGAAGTTACCTACTTAAGATATGGTAACCTTAAGTTGCAGCTCCAAATCCCGAATTTCTCTCGAATCCAAGATCTACAAAGCTTCTAACTCGTCCAAGATCACAAGAAGCACAATTGTCCTTCCTCTAGAGCTAGTCCACAGGAACAGCTGATGGATCTTTCTCTAAGGTATGGCGATTCACTTGTGCTAGCAAGTTGATCCTAAGATCACAACCAAAAGATCTATATCCTTGTGTTTTTCTCCCTAAACCAATCTCACTCAACAAGGTGAAGAAGCAACAAGAAAACACCAAGAAAATGAGGAATTGCGGCAAGCACTTGTGACTGTAGGGAGGCTGCGATTTCACTGTTTTGCTAAGGAATGGTTCTCTTCTTGAAACAAAACTTTTTCTCAACCAAAATCAGAATGTAACAAGTAGAATAAAAGTCTCTTATGCGGCTACAACCTCTATATCAGAATTATATAGTGGCGCAAACCCTGATCCCTCTCTCCCTAAGCTTGGCCGGCCCCTTGTAGCTTGTTGCACAAGATTTTCATTAATCCACTTGGACTTAAACTATTTAATTCTAAGATGGATCAATAGGGCCATTATATTATCTAATAATAATAATAATGGTCCAACAATTTTAATGCCTAAGTTGGGCCAACCATCCTTAGTTTACAGTCCTAAATTAGAATAGTCACTTTGGACCCATGCTAATTTATCATTCTTATAAATTGGATAGATTAATTTCTAAACGAAAGTAATTTAATTCTCAATTAAATTTCTTTCTCCTCATGAACAATTCATGTCATTAATCTATTAATATCATCTCATGACATTATTCCAATATAGCATAGTCATTTGAAATTCACCTTGTACATCTCTATGTCAAAGTCGACTATACTAGATAAGACTTCTTGATTCCTCTTATCTCATTAAGACATTGTCCTTGGATTTCTAAAATCTCAATTATGTCTTAATCTTTCTTAATTGAACTTCTTCAATCAAGTCCTCAATATAGATCTTTTATTCCATTAAGTTTTACCTTAATAGAATACCCTGTTTAATCCATACATATCTGTTCTTATGTGTGTGACCCTTTAGGTTCCCAATATGTTGGCAATGAACATAAGGTTATTATGATAATAATACAACAAACTTACTTATATAAAAAAATACAACAAACTTACTATTTATCCAATCAAACATTTGATTTACAATAAAGATATTTAGATTGATTTACAACCGATTGATTAAAATTTTAATTCCTAACACTCTAACACAATATATAATAACATCATATTTCTTTTTCATTTTCTAATTTTTTCCACAGTCATTGCCTGCATAGTGCATGCTTTATCATACTCGAAAATGGTAATTGTAGAAACTCGATTTTGTCGAGGTGTTTTAAACCGAGATTGGATTTGATATTGCTAAGTTAATTGTTATTAGGTTTTTACTAGACCTGAGAGTCCAAATTTGGACCGGTCTATGTCCAATAAATTCTGGAATGTTTTACTTTGAAATTCTATTTAAGTCCATTATGCCCATTTTAAGTTTTTTCAGGTCTCCAATTAATTAGGTCTTGGAGTCCAATAGACCGACCCATTTGATTATCGCTGTTATTATTATTATTATTATTATTATCATTATTATATATTATTATTATTATCATTATTATTATTATTATTATCACTATTATTATTATTATTATTATTATTATCATTATTATTATCATTATTATTTTTTATTTTCTTTATTCATTTCGAGAAAAAAGAAAAATTAAAAAAATTCAATTCCTTGAGAAACATGGTGTTTTGGCTTTCTTGAAGCCAAAAGATTTGTTTTTAAAAAGGAAATTTTTGGAAAAGGAACATCAAAGAAAAAAAATCAAAAAAGAAAGGAAAATCAGATCTGCCAAGCAGATCCGATCCTTGCACCTCAAGTTAAATCCCCAAGTTTTCTATCCTTAGATCCCTATATATACCCACCCGAGTGCACACACAAGAAGATAAAAAAAACAACTACAAGTATCATCAGAAATCATAGAAAAAAAAGCTTCGGTTTTTTTAAGGTATTTTTTAAAATTATTTTTTTATTTTTTTATGTTTGAGTTTTTTGAAGAACACTAAGTTGATTTTGAAAGGCATAATTTTGTTTTTGAAATTGGTTTCAATAAGAAAAGCAAATCTTTTGTTTTCAAATTGTTTTTTTTTGTAAAGAATGTTGTTGGTTAAAATCGAGTTATTCACAAGAAAACAAGTTGCAAAAGATCAAAGAATACTTGTTATGTTATTTTTTTTAAAAAAAAAAGAAAAAAAAATATTTCTGCAAATTTTTTGTTTTCGACGATCGAAAAATGGAAAAGAAGAATTTTCTAGCATCGGATAAAATTTTTCGACGTCGGGGTCTAGTTTCACTGGGTGGACGGATTTGTTTTGAGAGAAAAATGTTTTTTTTTTTTTGAAAACTTAAGAAAGCAAAAAAAAGTTTAAAATTTAAAGGATTGGAGTTGGGTTTCGAGCGACCTGCGCGTTGATCTTTGCCGGTCTGCGTGTTGACCCGACCCGTTTGTATTAGGTTTATTTATTTATTTTATTTATTATATTTTTTCTTTTTATTTATTTTCTAATTAACTTTATTTTATTTTTTTTAAAAAGAGTATTTATTATTTTATTTTTCTTATGATTTTTTTAAAACTTTTTTTTTATTAATTTGTTTACTTGAATTTCATTATTTTTCACAAATTATATATTTATTGTTTCTTATCTATTTTTTTTTTATTTTGTTAATAGTTTGTTTATTCATGTATTAATATTTCACATAAATTTTTATTTGCCTGTAATTTTTATTTTATTTATTTTACTTTTTTTACTTAATTGATTTGATTTCGCATTGGTTAAGTAATAATTTAAATTAAAAATTAGTTGATACCTATCTGATGATGGAATTCTAGGAGATTGCAAACGGTTGATCTTTTAAAAAAATTTTAGGTAAGAAAAGATTCTCTTAAGTTTCGCCAATGATGAGAATTTAGATGATGATTTTTAATATTATTGGTTAAAATTTATAATAAAAAAAAGTATAAGATCATTTAATTTAGGCTTATCTTTTATCCATAAAATACTTAATAAATCCGACGTGGAACCTCTTCAGGGGAACAAATGGTGTCTCTTGAGTACTCTTGAGGTGAGGAGATTTCTTTTTGAGATTCCACCAATGATGGAGAATACCTTAAAGAATTTTTTCAATATTTAAGATAATGAAATTAAAAACCATTTAATTAATATCACATTTAGGATAATGTTTGATTAATTAGGTACTATCCTTAGGATAGGCGTTGTGGGTGCTAATCCTTTCTCACACGTAATCGTACTCCCGAACTTAGTTCTGGTAAAGAAAATTAGGACCTATCCTTTTTAAGAGCCTTCGTCAATCTTAGGATTTCATTAAATTGTATAGATCAATTACATGTTAGTATTATTATAATCATTATTATTTTTATCACTATTTGTTATTATCATTATTATTTTCTAATTTATTTTTTTCTTTATTCATTTTAGGAAAAAGGAAAAAAAAATAAAAAATTTCAAAAAATTCAATTCCTTGAGAAACCGAATTTGTGTATGAAAAATTACAAAATTTTGAAATGTTAAAAGTGTGGTGTTTTGGCTTTCTTGAAGTCAAAGGATTTGTTTTTAAAAAAGGAAATTTTTGGGAAAGAAAATCAAAGAAAATAATAAATAAATAAAAAAAGAAAAGGAAAATCAACATATCCAATCCTTGCATCTCAAGTTGAATCCCTAAGTTTTCTACTCTTTAATCCCTATATATATCCACCCCAGTGCACACAAAAGAGGATAAAAAAATTCACAAGTATCATCAGCAATCATAGCAAAAAAAAAAAAGCTTCGGTTTTTTAAGGTATTTTTTTTTTCTTTTATGTTTGAGTTTTTTTGAAGAACACTAAGTTGATTTTGAAAGGCATAATTTTGTTTATGATTCGGTTTCAAAAAGAAAAGCAAATCTTTTGTTCTCAAATTGTTTTTTTTTTTTTAAAGAATCTTGTTGGTTGAAATCGGGTTGTTTACAAGAAAAAAAAAGTTGCAAAAGATCAAAGAATCCTGAATTGTGGGTATTTTTTTTTTTTTTTTTAGAGAAAAAAGTTTTATGAGAGAAAAAAGGTTTTTTTTTTCTTTGATTGAAAAATGAAGAAAGAAAAAAAAGTTTAAAATTTAAAAGATTGGAGTCTGGACCCCGCGAATCCATGTGGCGACCCGACCCTTTTGTATTAGGTTTTTTTTATTTATTCTATTTTTCTTTTTATATTTTCTTTCTTTTTCTTTTTAATTTAGTTTTTTTATTCATTTTTCAATTAACTTAATTTTATTTTATTTCAAAAAGAGTATTTTTTATTTTATTTTTCTTATGATTATTTTTTTAGAAATTTTTTTAATTAATTTTTTCATTTGAATTTTATTATTTTTCATTAATTATCTATTTATTTATTTATTTATTTATTTTATATTCATTTATTAATATTTGACATAAATTTTTATTTGCATGTATTTATTATTTTATTTATTTTAACTTTTTTTACTTAATTGATTTGATTTCACCGTGGTTAAGTAATAATTCAAATTGAAAATAAGTGAGACCTATTTGATGATGGAATTCTAAGAGATTGCAAACGGTCAATCTTCTAAAAAATTTATAGGTGAGAAAAGATTCTCCTAAGTTCTGCCAATGATGAAGAATTTAAAGAGTGATTTTTAATATTATTGGTTAAAATTTATAAAAAAAAATATAAGATAATTTAATTTAGGATTATCCTTTTTTCATAAAATACTTAAATAATTCAACGATGAAGTCTCTTCAGGAAAACAACTGGTGTCTCTTAAATATTCTTAGGGTGAGAAAATTTCTTTTTTGAATTCCACCAATGATGTAGAATACATTACAGAAATTTTCCAATGCGTATAGCAATCTATCTATGAATAATGTGTACAAGCTCTACGCTCACCTCATCAAAACCGGCCTCCAAAATGACCCTCTCTCCATCCGTCCCCTCCTAATATCCTACGCGGCCTCCGCCCCCGCATCATTATCCTATTGACGTATGCTCTGTTTTCGCTTGCATTCCCTCCCTGACACTTTCGCTTACAACACTCTCATCAGGGCCCACGCTCACTCATCTCCCTCTGACGTCGTTTCTCTCGTCTCCACCATGCGTCGTGACAACCTATCCCTGGATCACTTCATGTTGGAAAATCTTAGAGTGTTCGCCCCTAATGTGGGTACCCGATTCAAGTGATCCAACATGTTTATTTGTTACCCTTCCATTCTGATAACTGCTTCCCATGATTATTCAAATTTGTTTGAAAGTTGGCAGTTAATAATTTAAAAAGAGTAGCATAACTTCCCATCATGTGTGGATGAAATCATTCGGCCAAAAAGAAAAGAATCAATCATCTCAAACTCTTTGGAATTTTTGGGAATTTAGGCTATGAAAATTTGAACAATTTTGTTCATGATCTTGTTCCCGATCAATGAACCAAATCGTTTTTCAACGAAAGCCTATAAGTTTTATTCCACAATTTATATTGATTATTTGCAATAATCAACTTTGATATCAAAGCTTTTAGGTTTGATTTCTGATATAAAATAGACAAGAACTTGATAAGAATAACTTTCTAACGGAATGCTCTTAAATCTAATTGAAATGTGTCTGAAATACATAAAGAGTGTTTAACAATGTTATTTGCATAATTGAACTAAAAAAGCATTCCCATTTTTTTTCCTGATATTTATATTGGACTAGATTAAATCAATGAATTTGAAACAGATCAAAACAATCGTTTGGTTTTTTTAGACCATGCTTAATGGATATTTTTAGTTCATAATTCTCTTTAAAATCTAATTCCTCATTTCTATAAGTATAAGAATTCTAAAATTCTTTTCTAGTTTTAGATCTCTCAATAACAATCTTTCACTCCGTAAATATATTATAAATTCATATTCGAATACCCTAGACAAATTTTTAAACAGAATGAAATTCGACTATGGCATTTGAATGCCCACATCAAGGCATCCGAATGCCCACATCAATAAGGCACCGAATACCTTAAGCTTTTTTCAAAAACATATTCAAATTTTTTTTTGAAATTTTTTTTTGAAATTTTTTTAAAGACCTTGAGAGGCGTGGTATTTTACCGCCTTTGCTCCAGTAACTTTCAGTTGTGGTCATGGCTTTGGTCAGATTGATTAATTTTTTAATCACAATGGGTCTAATATTATATTTATGTTTATTTGAATTTTTTTTTTCTGTATTTGATACAGAAAGAAATGTCAACATTTGTCCGAACTCCTATGAATATTAAAACCTTTGCACAAGTTTTAAGAGTCAGTAGATTGTTACGAGATTTATCAAACTACCGAATGGATCCAAATGATGATGATATTGTTAAACACATCATTAATGTTAATGAGAAAATCCAATAATTGATTTCAAGTGGCTTACCGGGCCGGGCGGGCTACCTGACCCATAGATAGGTCTAGCTTGACCTTCATTCCTACATAATCCACAACGCTTTGGTTAGCCTTTCTTCCGGAAGTCCATTTATTGCGAATACAAGTTGAAAAAATAAGATTGACATTACGAATATAATTTTTAAAATTTTTGTAAATTATTATTTTTTAATTTTGTTATTTAAATATTATATCTTTATTATATTTTTATTTTTTAAAATTATAAATGATATGCATGTTATTAATAAAAAAAAATTGGACAACATTTCTTCATTTTGAAATGTTGTTCCCAACTATTTATTTATTTATTTATTTTAAATATGAGTTAGGAAATAGCTATGGCTCATGGCCATTTCCCAACAGGTATTTAAAAAAAAAATTTAAAATTTTCTGTTGGAAAATCGCCATGGCCCATGACGATTTTCCAACTGATTTAAAAAAAGCGAATTTTGGTACTTAAAAAAAAAATAGCAGTATTTTGAGAATTAAATTTTATTTTGGCTATATTAAGATAAAAAGACCGAAGTCAATCTATAGTATATTAGATAATTTTAACTATATACACATAACAAAATAAATTTCATACACATAAAAATTTGATAATATAAGGATTAAATTAAAAACATAAACTTGAACGAAAAAATAATGTCTAATTTCTGTATGAAATATGTGTACGTAACATTGTAGCTATAATAATAACACAGATTGCTTATCGGCCTTGTGCTACTCACTATTCCAATTTAAGCAGAGTATAATATTATTATTTAATTTATGGGAATCCATATGAAGCAATTGCATTATGCATGCAATCAATGCCAGTTAGAAGGGCATCAAATTCTTTTGCATGCTTTTAATCTCTAGTAATTAACTGCTGAAGAGAAGTACATATAAATGCAGATAATTCATTTACCTCTACCACCAGGCTCTTTTGGTAGCTTATCCAGTCCTAGGGTTACAAAGGTTGAAGATGAGAAAGTTTCCAGCGGAGGAAGAAGAGAAAGTCCAGCACGAGTGACAAGAGCCTGTATCGTTAGCCAAGGAGACTGCCTGTGTACCACTCAAGGACCCAAGATCGCCATTTTCACTTTTCACCAAGTAGTTGCTACTCACCATTTATCATGTTACTTACCTAGCTCTTGATCCCAAAAGCAGCCGTCTCTCACTGTTGGCATTTCGTTACAGTTTTTAAACTCCTGCCAGGCCGCAGGCAAGTCATCCTTGGCTACAAAACAAGACTCCAGTCCTCATGTAGGACCTCTCTTCCTGATCATGGATTTTAAAATAGATCTTCTTTCTCCAATTGGATGCTTCAATGCAATGCTCTGAGGCCTCTATTTATAACCAATGATATGATGAGGCTCTTGACATTCGATTCGGATCATCATCTGGTAAAATCAGCAGCTCCATCATTTTTGAAGATAAAATCAATCTAGGTTCCTGTCCTGGAATATATTCCGCTTTTTGCATGGCTCAGACTATGCCACATATCTTCATAATTGCTCTGTTTGATGATGATCGAATTTTCAAACTCCAAGAAATACGTACTTGTACTAGTTATAGTATAGAAAATTAAATCACCGCTCACATTTCCTTGTATTATTATTGCATGTTCACCACTCTGACTCTTTGGCGATTTCCAAAGGTTTATGGGAAATAGGTTTATGCCATTGTGTCCTTTTATTTTTTGTTTTTCTTTTTACCTTACTACTATCGATTTTATTATTTTTTGAATATGCAATTATGTATGCACAGCGTTTTCCTTTTGAACTCGGCTCTCCCTTTTATTGTTCTCGAATGATACTGCTTCTCTCACGAGTATTAGTGGATCATAATTGTTTTGACTTTTGGCTTAAGTAACCCTTAGAAGGGCGACAGGGTTAGAACAAAATCTTTTAAGCAATATCTGATTTCTGGTCAAGTTGGACTTGCACTCCTTCATGGAAAACCTAATGAACGTCACCTCTTTCATCGTTTTCCTCCTCTCCCTTTTATCATATTGTTATTCCAATTCCAATTTCCAGCATCAACCCAAGACCATATCTCCATCGGCAACTCAGCCATAAGTCAATTCTTCAATCTTTCTCACCTTGACAAGAACCTCCTGATTGGCTCCGCCTGTGCAGGGTTAATTCTGGTAAAAGAGCCACTTGTCATTCTGCAATTGCAGTTGAATTAGATTGTGTTATTCCCTTTGACTTGTGTGATTTGGAGGTCTCACAAGGTCTTAAGGATTTCAAATCATAAAGGAGTGAACCTCAAACCCTTATACCAAGCTTCTTCAATAAAGATCGAATAAAACAGATAATTGGCTTCCATGTGTTTTGTACTTTCTTTTCCATCTTTTCCTCTTCAGTCCTTGGAATCAGAAGAAAAGGTCTTTACATATTTATGGGAGAGGAGAGGTGGAGGTGTTAAGCATACGTCTCACTAGCATTTTCAGGCCCGCTTGCTGAACCCTCCTTTACAGATAATATGCATTTCGAATAATTCCTTAGGGTGTTTGTCGCCTGATTTTGCCTTTGCTGAGACTTTCATGTCCATTATTTGCTACTTACGAGCAGGCTGGCTATAATGTTCTATTGGAATATTTTTGTTGAGTGCTAGAATTGACACACAAATGGCAAGCTTCGATTCCTTAATTTTGGTCCATTAGTCCTTTTGGGGCAAGGTAGAGAACGGCCCTCCCAAGTCTTTATGGTGCGATGAATTTTTATGCGAACTATTATTATCAACAAAATCTTGCCAAATTCATTCAAGAATATGTTCATCGGAAAGTTATCATGAGCTGGAAAGAATTTAATTTCCTTCAAACTGCTTATGATGATGAGAAGGTTTGTGAAAGATGGTTCATCAGTTATCCTTACAATTAAAAGTTGGATTTTTTCTTATGTATTTAGCAAAGGTTTGTCTTTACTGTAGTCTCTTGTATTTTCTTGGAATTCAAGCTATCCATTTATCCAATACAAGAAACGAATGGAAACACCTCCCTGAAACCCATATATAGCTTGTAGCAAGCAGTAGGGTTTATCAGCTTTCGGAACTTTTCTATGTTTCTTATGTCCTAAAACTTGAACTATTGAAGAGAAAATGTAGTTCAACATACAGTTATCTCTTGAAAGATAAAATTACTCATCAGACACATTGTGCCTTGCCATTATTAAAACAGAAGTCTTAATTTCATTTCAAGAGGTCAGAATACTAGAATATATATATATATATATATATATATATATATATATATATATATATATATATCACAAGACCAGCGATGGCAATGGAGCGGAACGGAGACGGGAATTGTCTTATTCACCCCCGTTCCACTCTTGCATAGATATTAGAAACATCTACCTTTGATGTTTTGTGAGTGTCGTAACGTGATCCTTCGCGGGATCCCGTCAGAGGACGTTTAAAGAAAATGAATTAATAAGTATTCCCCAGTGGAGTCACCAAAGGTGTCGCAACCATCTGAAATTAATGGGCGTCCGAAGAATTATTGCCCCGTCGCGAAACCATCGGCCCATTGATTAAGAGTGTGACATTGGACAAATAGAGGAAAAGACGACTTAATTTCTCTTGAAATAAAGGTTCAGGGTATGAAAACGACCTCGAAAAAAAAATGGAGTTACCACCAATTTTTTTTGGCAAGATGTGATCGGCCACCTATTAAAACCGGTTTTGAAAAATATTTTAAAATTAAATAAAACATTTTAAAACCAATTTCGAAGTCTGCGATTTGAACCAGAGAAAACAAGTGCGGATTCGGGAGTCGTGACGTGTGGGGAAGGATTAGCACCCTCACAACGCCCGTATAAAACGGTACCATATTAGTCATATGTTATCTCGAGTCTCGGTGCAAAGTCGGTTTTAGATTTGGTATTTGAAAATAATTCCCATTTTAAAAACAATCTATTTTTGTTCGAAAATGATCCGGAATTTGTTATTGCAAAAATTTTCAATATTCCCCAGCAAACCAGCAAAAATATAGAATTTTTATTGTTTTTGAAAATTTCCGCATCATCCTCTTTTAAAAGAGTATTCCTTTGTTAATATGATTGATGAAGACTCCCCGGCAACTCGAAGGAGAATTCATGAATTATACTAACTCGGGGATATTGCCTTATCTTATAAAAAAATATATATCAACTTTCACAAATTTAAATGATCATGAATGTATAAATTATCATTAAAACATGAATGTATAACATGCATAATTAACATGGCATGGCAAGCAATTTATTATAACATGACAAAATTTAAATGACATAGCCAAAAGAGTGAATGGCATGGAATATGAATCAAAGACATGGCATATAAATGATATGGCACATGAATGAATGACATGGCATAATCTAAATGACATGGCGTGTGCATGAATGACATGCCACATGAATAAAGGACATGGCATAGTCTAGATAGCATAACACATGAATGAATGACATGGCATGGCATGGCATGACATATGAATGACATGGCACATGAATAGATGACATGACATAATCTAGATGACATGGCATATGAATGGATGACATGACATATGAATGAATGACATGACACATGAATAAATGACATGGCATAATCTAAATGACATGGCATGTGAATGGATGACATGACATATGAATGATATGACACATAAATGAATGACATGGCATATGAATGACAAAACACATGAATGAATGACATGGCATAATCTAGAAGACATGGCACGTGAATGGATGACATGGCATATAAATGACATGGCGCAATCTAGATGACATGGCATGTGAATGGATGACATGGTGTATGAATGACATGGCACAAGAATGACACGACATATAAATGACATGGCACATGAATGAATGATGTGGCATGCTTGACATGGAAAAATCTAATTATGGCAACATGAATATAAAATGACACCAACATGGAATATTCATGGACATAGAATTTTCATGTGAGGAATCATACAAATAGCATGTATCGCTAAATATTACCACACTTTCCTGCATAGCAAAGCTTGAAAAATAATTCTTTCTTATGACATTTATATGATTCCGAATAAAAAAAAATCCAATATCTTTCGATTCCATAAACACGTGCGTTGAACAATTTTCTAACCGCTCCGACAACCCGGCAAAGATTAGGAACTAATTCTCGCCAAATGTTTAGGAAACCGAAACATACGTTTTATGTCAAATTAAAATAAAAAACATTTAAAAACATATGCAATGCATGAAAATGTATTTCTCTCTTGAAGTAAGGACATCCGTGTACCTAAATAGGTATCCGACTACCTTTGAAAGAAACTTAAATTGGATTTTCAAAATCGAAAGACTTTGGGATTGGATTTAAAAAAATTGGAATTTTTGGGATGAAAAAGGCCTCATGGCCGAATACCCCTTAAAAAAGGCTCTAGTTTCTCTATATTTTTGACAACCCGGATTGACCACCCTTGACCCAATTTTTGCAAAATCGATTTTTATCCTTGAAATGACATGGAAATAAACCTAAGACAATAGCTAATGACCCAAATCAGCCCCCTTTTTGTATACAAATAAAAACAGAAAATTATTAGTTTTAAAAAACAACTCTCACTCCCAAAATCAGTTTTGAAAAACTATTTTTTTACCCTTCATAAAAAATTCAAAACATTCTGGAAAAATTAGTGTAGACTTAGAACATAATGGTCTCCATGGGAAAAAATCAGCTTAATTTTTGGACCAAGGATGCCTTGACCGAATTTTCACCAAAGTCAGAATAGTGAGCTAAAAACTGTTTTATCGAAAACCATTTTTCCAACCTTGATAAAAAAATCTAAAAATCTTGGAAAAAATACCAGGGAATCCTCCAAAGGTCTACTACATGTGGTAAAAAAATAATTTTATTTTGACAAAAAATGTGTAGTAAAAAAAAATTCCAAAGTCAGAATATCAAACTTAAACTATCACTCTTTCAACTAGTATAGACAAGGGATTTTTGGCTAGAGATCATTGGTTGATCTTAGCCAAAAACCTAGTTGAAGATGGCATGAAATGCATGATTTTGCAGCTAACAAACATATGACAATGAATCAATCATGAGTTAAAAATATGAACAAACAAACAAGCAAGAATAATCAAGCAAGAACAAGCACAAAAACTCCCCAAGGTTTCGGCTAAAACAAGGAGTATGTAAAAAAAATTGTCAACTTGGTTATTTTGTAAAGAATAAAGAAAAAAAGAGAGAAAAACTTTAAAATTTATTTTTGAAAACCTTTTATTCAACTAAAAGTTAACATATCACATGAAAAAAGAGAAGAAAAAGAACATGATATCAAAGAAAAATAATTGAAAAAGAAGCGAGGGAATAGCTATCTAGCAATTACTTTCCAAATCAAGCTCTCAAAATTCTCCTTTCTTCTCCATCTTTATCTCTTTTTATTTTTCTCCTTTTCTCCTCAAAGAGTGTAGTGAAAATGCCTTAAAGAAAAAAATGAATCCTCTTCTCCTTTGGTGTGGTCGGCTGCCCCTATATTGAGAGTGTGCGTGTTTATTTTTTTGCCCTTTGTCATGCTTTGCATGCTCCTCCAACATCCTTTCCACATGGCTAAAAAAATGTCCCCTCCTTGCATGATGCTTTCCTTAAATTAAGGGTGCTTGTCTCCTATTTGCATGATACTTCCCTTAAATTAAGGCTTTCCTAGCCTCTCATTGGCCAACAATGCCACCTAGATTATTCTTGTCTCCAATCTCTACAAAATATCTAAACCACTTGTCATGATCATATCGCTTACTATTAAAATATCTTCCTAGGTGGCATTTTTAATCCTACTTGGCATCATCTCATAGCTTTCACATGCTCTTCACATGGCTTTGCAATTTAGACCTCCCATTGGCCTAAAATGCCATGTAGGCAAAGTAGTGGAGAATCTTGTCCTTTTAAAAATGTCATATTGCTATTCAACCTTGGCCATTTGATTCAAGATGATCACACCCCCTCCTCTAATCAGCAAGCTGACCAAAAATGGCCTGAAAATTTTGAGGTCATTTCTCTTTTTTTATTTGCAAAATAGCCCTTTTTAGTTTTATAGGTAAAATTATATTTTGGCCCCCAAACTTAATTTAATTGCAAATGGACCCCAATTTTGAATTTTTCTTTTCCAATCTATCCCATCCAATATAAAACTCAATTCTAGAAGTTTTCATAATTTTCCGAGCTCGTTTTCTATTTTTCCCGGATTTTTCTCTAAAGTTTCAATGTAGTGCCTCTCAAACTTTGTCTTTTTCAATTTGAGCTTCAGTTCCAGAATTTTCTTCTCCAACCCCTTCCATAAAATATAAAACTCAGATCTGAAAGTTTTCATAATTTTTTGAGCTCGTTTTCTATTTTTCCCAGAATTTTCTCTTGGAATTTCGGATCAGTGCACCCGAACTTTGCCTTTTTTCATTTGAGCTCCGATTCCAGATTTTTCTTATCCAATACCTTCCATAAAATATAAAACTCAGATCTAAAAGTTTTAATAATTTTTCGAGCTCATTTTGTATTTTCCCGGAATTTTCTCTTGGAATTTCGGATTAGTGCACCTAAACTTTGCCTTTTCCATTTGAGCTTCGATTCTAGATTTTTCTTCTCCAATCCCTTCCATAAAATACAAAACTCAGATTTGAAAGTTTTCATAATTTTTTGAGCTCGAATTCTATTTTTCCCAAATTTTCCAAAATTGCCCTTTAAACCCCGAAATCTCGGTTTTACTCAAAACGGGCCCAATTTCTGAATTTTCTTTTTCCACTGCCTTTGTTATATATTGAATTGGAGTTGGTCCAAAAATGCCCAATTTTTACATCCGAATTCCTCTCCGATTTAGTTTTCCCCTTTTCTCAATATTTGGAATTTTTTCATTTTTTCGTTTTTCTTCCAACCGGATTGGAACTTGGGATATTTTTATTTATTTATTCTTTATCAACTGGGGGCTTCAATTTCACCGAATCGGGCCATCTCTGCAGTTTTTCCCAAATTTTGTGAATTTTCTATTTATTGATTAAATCCTTATTTTTCTTTTTCTCTTCAAACCAATTCTTCCTTCAACTCCGCTTCAAAATTGAACCTTCCAATATCCATATTTATTTATCTTATTCCATTTGAAACCTCCAATTTCTTCCAATTTGTTTGTTTACGCACTTTTCCCCAAATTTGCAAAATTAGGTATTTTCTCTACACTGAATTTCTGCAACCTGTCTTTCAAACTCTCTATCTTTCATTGTAGACTTCAAATTATCAAAATTCCTTCACCATTGTTAAATTCAACTTCGAATCTTGATTTTGGTTGAGAGTTGACTTTTTTAGTGGTTGATTTTTTGAGGTTGACTTTTTTGAAGTTGACTTTTTGTGTGGACCTCCGAAACAGAGTCTTGGAGACCTATCTGTGGAATGGTGGAAGTCGCTTTGCGTTCCGGGAAGTTGAAAGGAGAATTTGCCTTGTTTAGGGGGCCCGGACAAAATTAGGTGTCTATAGCTGTCCCTCTTTGACTATTGCTGAGAATCAGGAATCAGGCAAAGATAAAATAGACAATAATTTTGTTCGGTTAGTAAAATTACATGTGAAGGTTAAGAGGGAGAATTTTCTTCATTTTTTATTTTATTTTTTTTGATTTTTCATTTTGTAAACTGTAAAATAAAAGAAATTGTCCTTAAATTGAGTTCCTTGACTAATCAATGCTCGAACCGTCTTAAGGAAACGAGTTTGATTTGCAAGATAAGAAAATACCTTGGCGAAGATCTCAGGGCCTTACCTCATCTTGGTGAAGCTTTGTTTAAAACATGAGTTTTGTCCTTTAATTGAGTTCCCTGACTAATCAAGGCTCAACCCGTCTTAAGAAAATGAGTTCGATTTACAAGAGGAGAATATACCTCGGTGGAGATCCCGGGGCCTTACCTCATCTTGGTGAAGCTTTGTTTAAAACATGAGATTTGTCCTTAAATTGAGTTCCCTGACTAATCAAGGCTCGACCCGTCTTAAGAAAACGAGTTCGATTTACAGGAGGAGAATATACCTCGGTAAAGATCCCAGGGCCTTACCTCATCTTGGTGAAACTTTGACTAAAACAATAAGATTTGTCCTTAAATTAAATTCCCTGCCTAATCAAGACTCGGCCCATCTTAAGGAAACGAGTTTGATTTCTTTAAAACTTGGATGTATTGTCCGAGAAATCTAGTTGTCTTGTCCAGGAAAATTTGGATGTCTTGTCCAGAATGATTTCCTAAAATTATATAAATGGCATGGTATCAGGATATTTCATCGAACTCCCCGCAACTCGGTAGAGCTTTAGAAAAATATCTTTTTACATGACATGTATATAATTTTGGATCGAACGAAAACCTTATGTTCGAATAATTTTGTAAGAAAAGAAAATACCTCAGCGGTGATCCTGGGGCCTTATCTTATCTTGGTGTGAAATTATATAAATAGCACGTGTCAGGATATCGAACTCCCCGGCAACCCGGCAGAGTTTTAGAAAATATCTTTTCACATGGCCTGTTTATAATTTTGGGGATAACATTATAATTTGGATGTCCTGTTCGGAAAAATTTTGGATGTCTTGTCCAAAAAGAAGGTTGGATGTCTTGTCCAGGAAAAATCTTGGATGTCTTGTCCAGAGAATGTTGGATGTCTTGTCTAGAAAGCTCATATAAAGGGTTTTTTTCTTCCTTTTATGCCAACTACATTGGACTTAAAAAGTAAAACTTTCTACAGTTCCTGCAATGTAAGTCGAATGCAGTGATGTTGATGATAGGTTTTGCAAAGTGCTTGTAAGATGCATGTTATACAATTACATGATTGTCATGAGTTTTAAATCCATGATTTCATTGAGGTCCACAGATTTCTTAACTCCAGTGCTTGCTCTTCTTGATGAGCTTTTAATCATTATGGGCTCACTGAGATTCACGAATTTCCTGATTCTGTGATAGTGTCTTCAACCTGTCATAATGTGCCAAATGCGAATTCGACATGCTAGACGCAAATTGTGGAGTCGCCACTAATCATTTTTATTAGGCGTTATTAGTCACCTATGAGAATCTATCCAATTTATTGTAATTCTAAGCTCGACGAAGGCACATAAAAGGATAGGTCCTAATCTACATGACCAAAACTAAGTTCGGAAGTACGGTTACGTGTGTGGAAGGATTAGCACTCCCACAAAGCCCATCCAAAAGGACGGTACCTAATTGTCTTATATTACCCTAAATTTGATTTTAATTAATGGTCTTTAATTTAAATATTAGAAAGATTCCAAAAATGCTTTCTACCATTTGAGACTGATTTTTGAAATCCACCTCACCTCAAAAGTCTTCAATAGAAATCGTTCGTTCTTATGAAGAGATTCATTCGTCGGATTTATTAAGTAATTTATGGAAGAAGGATACTTGTAAATCCTAAATTAAATTATTTTATATTTTAAATTATTCAAATTAAAAATATTGGAAAGATTCCAAAAATGCTTTCCACCATTCGGGATTGATTTTTGAAATCCACCTCACCTCAGGAATTTTCAATAGAAACCATTTGTTCTTATGAAAATCCGTCATTGGAATTAAATATTTCATGCTAATTTAATTTTAAAGAGACTAAGAATTAAAAATTGAAGATTTAAAATATTAGAAAATTTTTAGGTTACTTTCCACCATTCGGATTCGATACCTAAAAGTTCCCCTTACCTAAAAATTCTTAAACATTGACCATTTGCAATTTTCAAATTCCATCATCGGTAAAGCTCAATTTATTTATTAGAATCTATCATGCATAGAATGAAATCTAAATTTTCTTAAATAAACAACAATTAATAAATATATGCACTAAAAAAATAAAGTTAAATATTAACAGATAAAATGGACAAATAATCAAATAATTAAACCAATAAAAATTTAAATCAAATAATAATTATTGAACAAATAATTAAATAAAAAATTTTAAATAATAATTAATGAACAAATAATTAAATAAAAAAATAAATAATAACTAATGAGCAAATAATTAAAAAATATAAATAATAACTAATGAACAAATAATTAAATACAAATATATACACAAATAAAAATTAAAATAATTAAAATTAAAATTAATAAAATAAAATAAAAAAGAATTAAAATAAGAAAGGAAATAGGTTTGTGCGATTGGGTCAAGTCCGCACGCGGGTCAACGTGCGAGCCCTGACCCGATCGCTCCCTTTAAAAGAATTTTTTTTTTAATTTCATTTTCAACCAGATTTAAAAAAAAAATGTTTTCTCTGAATTTAAAAAAAAAAAAAACTGAACCATTCATGTTCTTCAACCCAGTTTTCGGCGACAGAAACTTCAAAAAGTTGTCGGAATCTTCATATTTTTCCAGTTTCGATGACGAAAACTGCAAAATTTCAGGTTTATTTTTAAAAAACAAAAAAAAAATCTGAAAAATTTCGAGAAAAGAGACAAAGCTTCTGTTTTGCTTTTTAGATCTAAAACCCCAAAAAAATATGTCCGATTTTCTTCAAAATCCGAAACCCAGAATCCCTAAAAAGGCTTCTTCAAACACTGTTTTGCAAATATGAACAGAAATTTTAGAAGAATCGAAAAGGAAAATACCTAAGCAAAAAACAAGAACTTGCTGTATTTTTTGATGCTTTCTTGTCTATGATTGATTCTCTTCGTCTTTGTGTGTGCACTGGGGATGGGTATTTATAGGGATTGAAAGGGTAGAAATCTTAGGGATTCAACTTGATGCCTAAGAATCGGATCTGCTAGTAGATCCGATTTCTTTCCCTTTTTTTTTCTTTGATTTCTTTTGATTTTTTCACAGATTCAAAACACCAACATTTCATTTTTTTCCAGATTTTTTCTTTGGTTCCAAGGAAACTCAAACATGTTTTTTTCATCCCAAATTAATTTCACAGATTCGGTTACCTCTTTTTTTTTTTTTTGATTTTTTTTAATTTTCTTTGATTTTTTTATTTTCATAATAATAATAATAACATATAATATATAATAATATAATAATTATTATTATTTACAATAATAATAATGTATCAATATGATAATAATATATATAATAATAATATCACTATCAGTATATAATAAAACCAATGTGCCGGTCAAATGACTCCAAGACCCGATAATTGGAAACCCGGATAAGCTTGATGAACTCGGATCTTAAAGTCCAGCAATTCGAAACCTATTGACCGATCCAAACTAAAATCGAAAGTCTAATAAAATCCGATAACAAATAATTTTGCGATACCAAATTCAATATCGGTTTAAAAAGGACCTAGATAAAATCGGATGTCTACAGTTGGCCATCTTTGCACACTTTCTGTAAAGCAGGAATTGTGCAAAGATATAGACACCCGTCACATTTGAATTTTTGAAGAATTTTAAAGGGAATGTACTCCTCCACTGAGGCATCAATTTTGAAAGAAAATTTTTCTCCACCGATAATTTTAAAAAGGAAATATCCTCCACTAAGGATCTTAAACGAGAACATTCCTCCACTGAGCACCTTTGAAAAGAAAATATTCCTCCACTGAGGATTTTAAAAATAAAACATTCCTCCACTGAAGATCTTTGAAAAGTAAATATTCCTCCACTGAGGATCTTAAAATGAAAACATTCCTCCGCTGAGAATTTTTGAAAAAGAACATTCCTCCACAAATGATTTTTGAAAGAAAACATTCCTCCACTGAGGATCTTTGAAAGAGAACATTCCTTTACAGAGGATTTTTGAAAGAAAACATTCCTCCACTAAGCATCTTTGAAAGAAAACATTCCTCTACTGAGGATCTTTTTGAAACATTCCTCCATCGAGGATCTTAAAACAAAAATATTCCTTCACTGAGAATCTTTGAAAAGTAAACATTCCTCCGCTGAGGATCTTAAAACAAAAAAATTCCTCCACTAAGGATTTTCGAAAAAGAAAATTTTTCCAGAGAGGATCTTTGAAAGAAAACATTCCTCCACTGAGGATCTTTTAAAACATTTCTCCATCGAGGATTCAACTTGAAATTTTGAATCAGTTTTTTTAACCAGTTTTCAAAACTTTTCTTAAGTCAAGATTTTAATTCAACAGAGATTTCCTCAACTGAGGTTAAAACTTTACCTTGAGATTCCTCAACTGAGGTAAAGATGTCATCTTGAGAAAAATTCCTCGATTGAGGTTCAACCAGGTTCGCAAGACCTTTTTCAATTACCTTAAAGAAATTTCCCTCAATAGGGATTCAACATTTATTTTGAAAAGGCACTCCTTAATCAAGGTTCCCTATTTGTTGAATTTTAAACCAAACATCATTCTTTTATCGATTTAAGACTCAAAACCATAGGATGCATGCTGTGCATAAATATCATGGATGCATGAATGTCATGAATGCAAAGTAAATGTATGCATGAATGTATGCAAAATAAATATACTTAAACTACGAATGCAATATATGCATGAATATCATGAATTACAATTAATGTCATGAATGCAATGTATGAGATGACTAACATGCTATGCAAATGCAACAAATGTAATCATCATTTATCTTCAATTGTGGTAAAAAGATTCTCAAGCTCATCATTCCATCTTCTTCATCTCTTTCTTTTCAACATCTTTAAAGTCGATAAAATGCAATGATCAATGATGCAAATATCTCAAATGATGTTACAAATGCCAATGTCTTTTAACACGTAAATGTAAACACTAATTCACGATGCTATGAAATGAACAAAGGTAATGAATGCAGTGTAGATGCAAAAAATGTCATGATGCCATGAACACAATGCATGAAATGAACAAAGGACATAAATGCAATGCATATGCAGGGAGTTTCACAATGCATGTCCTCAAATCAAGCATAACAGATTCTCATCACTTCCTTGTCTTCTTTTAAGCAAGTTCTATCAATTAGGTTGATCATTTTGCTCATCCATCATTTTCCAAAAAATATCCTTTTTTATTTCTAAGCCTTGAACATCTATAGATTTCCAAACCTTTCAAAGTTTTAATTTGGCATTTTCAAACATATTCTTGAAAAGTCTTCAATGTCAATGCCCCAAGAAGTGATTACTCAACCATTCACCGACTCAATACTTCTCATTCTTGAAAACCAATCCTCTCAAAAACTTTCTCAGCATAGTCCTTGCCCCGGAAATGCCATTCTTTGTTATATTGGTCCAAAACTCAAATAAATCATTCCAAATTTTCATGTTTTGTTTTTGAAACTCATTTGAAAATAATGAAGTTGTTCAAAAACTCTTTTCATTTCCCCCCACATCAAATGAAAAAATTGCCCTTTATCACTATTTCCATATTCCAAAAATCAAGTTTTCATTTTTAACAAAATATGAGATTTGAATCTCTCAAAAACTAGTGATTACTTCCAGGGATGGATGAGGTGAATCACAATTTGACTCTTTCAAGTGAACTGAGTATTTCAATATGTCAAGGTTTTGGTTATCAAGAAAGGCTTTGTCACACAATAGGGAAGATCAATGTTTCTTCATATAGGCTCACAAATGAATTCATTGAAAAAAGCGTTTTCTCAAAGATTTGTTTTAAAACACAATGCATTTTGGCACTCCCTTTTAGTTTCTTGATACATGGCATTTTAACAAATGGCAAGACTAGCTAGGATAAGCTCAAAATTTGGGAAAGAAAGGAAAATGATTTTCAATTTTGGACCAAGCATCCAAATGGTGTTAGTTTTCAATGCATTGATTGATTCAAGATGTTTTTTCTACTCATTTTTCTTGTTAGCCCTTGGCACAATCATGCAAAATTTCAAGAGTTCCTTTCACATTTTCAATTTTTGCTCTAGACTGCCCATTTTTACCCTAGAGCTTCATTTTTTTATTGATTGTTCCATCATGCATTTGAGAATTTAAAAATTCTTCCAAAGACAAAATGTGAATTCACAGAGATGGAGTAAAATCTAAGGAAAAACTCTTCAAGTAAAATATCCATACTTAATCAAAATGGACTTTTAAAGCACGTAATGTAGGCTAGGGCTTGGGATTATGAAAGAATGGATAATCAGGCCCAAAATATGTGTTTAAAGGTAATCAAATCAAGGATCATTTCTTTTCATGAGACATTCATCATTTTTGCTTCTCAGAACATTTCATATCTTTCTCTAATGATCATTTCTTTTCGTGAGGACTCTCATTTCTACTTCTCAAAACACATCATCATTTTTCACCTTTCCCCTTTTTTCTTGAAGGAAGTTCCAAAACTTTGGAACTCAATTAACTTTAACACTTGCCCATTGCATAAGGAATTTTCATTGCTAAGAAATAAGAGTCACTCACTCATGCTTTTCCAAAAAGATCTTTCTTTATTCTTGCCCCCAGTATAGAGGGTGATCCTTGGTTAATGTTCATTCAAAAAGAAATTAATAGGCTCAAAAGGGGTAGCCAATAATAATTTTCTCATTTTGTGAAAGAAACATGAAAGATGGCCATTTCTCATATTAAGTATAGATACTTTCATTGAAGAGCAATCCTAGGAGAGATAATTAGAATTTCACTTTGCCTTTGGAATGCATGATGTCACAATCAATTTTTTTTTGTTGCAATTCAGCTCCAAGATCTCAATATGACATTTAAGTGAAGGCCCAATCTAACAATTCTTCTTCTCAAAGTATACTCAGGTTGTTCATGTAGTTTGTAAAAGTCAGAAGGATATTAGAAACATCAAGTAATTTGGTTTCTTTGTAATCTTGTCCCAAGATGTGGGCAAAGGATAACTTTAGGTGAAAATGTATGTTGTTCAAGTCAAGGCTTTCGAGAACGTTGGGAAAATATGGCTTTTAAGGTAATTTTGCTCCATATGTAAGAAAAGAACACCATTCGAGAAAGAACAAGTTCGGGCATGGTGAAAGAACTTAAGGGTGATCTGTTTGAAGCCCCAAATAGCCTTAACTCTTACTAAATTACCAAGATCAAAATTCTTTTTAAGAGAGTGCCTCATGCCTTGATTTTCAAAAATGTTTTGCAAATTAGTCATCCATTTCATTGTTCATTGCCTAGATGAAGACCACTGACTTTTGGTATTCATTTCATGGTCAAATGGAAAGGAATGTTTATGAAATTCCAAACTTATACCATCAAAGGAATCAAGCTTTTAAATGGTTTGATTTGCAACTGGACATGGGAATGGGTTGCAAAGTTCATTCTTAACAGTAATCACCAATTTTATTTAAGATCAAAGCCATTTTTCATTTGAAAATGAAAATGAAAATAAGTCATGCGACCATTACATTATATCAAAACAACAAATTAATGAAAATTTCATGCCAATGAAAATAAAATGAAAAGTTCAAAATTTTGGAATCATCCTTATTGAGTATCTAAAATGACATTCCCAATATTCAAATCTCGAGTTTCCACTGTTCCATAATTTCCAAAGTCAGAGTGCCGCTATTGATAAGATCCTCAACCTTTTCTTTTAGCTGCATGTATTTTTCAGTTGAGTGTCCAATTGCCCCCATGTGATAATTACACTTGCTGTTAGGATCATAACTCCTTGCTGATGGATTTGGAGTTATTTTCAAAGGTATAGGGGTTAGGTAATGGTACTTCACTAGCAAAGGCAAAAGATCAGAGATTGGCATTTTCTCTCGAACACATCTAGCGGCAAGTATAGACGCAGAGACATGGAATGGCTGATGAAGGTTCCTTTCAACACTTGGCTTTGTCCTCTCAAACTTCAGCAAACCTACTTTTATCAAACCTTGTACCTTAGATTTCATGGCTGTGCAATCTTCTGTGGAATGCCCCGAGATCCCAAAGTGATAATCACAAGTAGCTTTGACATTATATCACCTATGGTACGAGGGCTTTAGAGGCTCTAAATAGACCGATGCAACTAGATGAGCCTCAATAAGAAAAGAAAGTAACTCAGTGTACAACATAGGGATTGAATCAAGCTATCTATGTTTCATCTTCTTGGACTGCTTTTGAATGGCATCCTGAATTGGTGACACGAAGGATTGTTGAATGGTAATTGGGCAAGGATGCTTAGTGCTAGTAGATCCCATCTGAAAGAGTGGTTGAAAACTGGTAGGATGAAGATGTGGGTTCAAGTGTGGATTAATTTGAGACGATGGAGAGGGATAAAGAAATCTTGTCTTAGGAATATGCTTTTCAAGCTTAGTCACTTGCATCATTTCCCTGACCTTACCTAGATTGTTACTTGGACCTATGAGTATACTAGTCTTTCTTTGACAAGCGTTATTTCCGTGAAAAATTGGTTGCTCGACACTTGGTTGGGCCACAAGCGAGAAAGGTCCTTGAGAATGAACCTCCTTAGTTTGATTAAGACTTTCAACCATCTTTATCAACTTGAAAAAGTTGCCCCTTTTTCTCTTGGATATTCTTGTCGATTTTCACCACGCAAGTGCACATATCGTTGACAAGTAATATAATAAAAAGTAGAGTGTCGAACCCGCGAGGAATTGCTACTAAATTTGCTAGGTACTAAAATTTAAACAACTTAATCTTATCTAAACAACTAATAAAGATGGTAATCAAGAACTAAATTAAAAGAAACTAATAATAAAAGCAAGTAAATTAAAAAGATTGATTAAATCAAATGAGAAAAGCCTAGGATTACAATTTCCCTCAACACTTCGCTTGAACCTCTCCTACCCTCTTAACTTGATTAATGACCTTGAGTTGTTAACCTAGAGTTCTAACCTATTTATAAGTATCTGTCGATGGTCTTATAAAATATCTCTCTTAATCAATTAACTATATGTCTATGATAATTGAATTGAAGAGAAACTCATTAAGCTTAGGCTCAAACAATGGTTACACATGACATGTAAGTATATTTCTACCCTACATGCACATCAATTCATCCTAATAAATGAATATGAAACATGTGTCATTCAATCCATGTGTAACACTAAACTCCCTATGTCTAGTTGTATTTAGATTATCAAATCAATTTAATTGGTGACCAGTCAACTAGAAGCATTAAGAACAAGATTGAACAAACAACTCAAAAACCATTAAATCAAGCTAGAGAGAGAAAATAAATTCAAACTACATGTTGAGTTCCATTGCAATCCTAGAAAGATAAATTTAGTTCATGATAATTAAAGAAAACAAATATTCAAGGAGTTCCACCATCATTATCAATACAAAAAAATTAAAGAAGAGAATAGAGAATAGAGAAAACTAAGAGGTGTCAAGTCTTGATTCTTCAATCTTCACAAATCTTCTTATCTTCTTGAAAGCTTTTGGTGGCTACTCTCCTCTCAAGAGAATTAGGTTTTTAGAACTCCACTCCCTTTATTTCAGCCTTAAAAAGTCCTATTTATAGTGCCTTAGACCCTTGGAGTCAAAAACTTTGCGTCCAAGCTACAGGTGAGTTTTTTTCTCCTTTTTCGATCTTTTTTTTTCTGTCCAAAATAGTCCGTTGGGTACCTAAACGACGAAATTGGCGCCTAGGCGCCGGACATTCTGCCTTTTTTTCTGATTCTGTCATCTTTAAGAACTTCATCAGTTGATTTGGATAGGCTTGTCCGATTTTGACGAGTAAAGTATCGTTGGAAAGGTATGGATGCCAGCTTCAAAAATCAAGAGTAAGTTTTCTTAAATAAATAATTTAAGATCATATTTTTCTTGAAACAAGCTCCGGAGGTCGATCTGCTTGCACGTTGCTTTGCACCAATTTTTGTCTTTTTGCACCTCGAAGCTCCTTCTCACTTTGGACCTATAAAAACACATAAATACTAACTAAATAACTATTTTAAACATAAAATGGATAAATAAATTTAATCTCAAAAATCTAAAACTAATCAAATCCAAATAAAAGCCTAAAGGACTTAGCCAATTTAAATGCATAAAAGGTGGTAAAATAACTATATTTCCTAGAGTTATCACACCCCCAAACTTAAGATTTTGCTATTCTTCGAGCAAAACAAAACAAAAATATCTAACTAAATAACCTAACACAGAACATCACTCAAGATAAATGCATTCAAACAATGATTCCTTTAATTTTCGTCAAAAGTTACCTCAAAATCCCAACTCAAAGTAGAACACAAACATAATCCAACTTTATGATTCAATTCAATCGTATGTCTCATGCTTGAATGTATTTTTATTGTATGTGTGAATAATCTCTTTGCAAATCATTACATGCAATCTAAATAAGTTTATATCAATGCAAAATATGAATTATAGTACTAGATTCTCATATGTTTGCTTTTCATCTCTTTCTCTCTACTAATGTAGACTAACACTTCGTCAAGGATCAAGTAGGTCTTTATTAAGCTTGTAATGTACGGCTAGGGTCAAGGTAGGATAAAGATATATTTCAGTTTAAATCACCCATAGACACTTTACGTTTTTTCTTCAGGATTTTCGAGAGCCATAGTGTTTTCCTCAAATTACATAATTCATTCTTTGAATGCGTCTTCCTTTTTGCTTCACCACTTTATTCCTTTTTTTTTCTTCGTTTCTTCATTTTCGAAGAACCATAGTCTTTTTTTTTTTACATCACCATTTCACCCAAATTTGACATGGCTCATAATTGTTTCCTGTAATATCATCACATGCCTATGTAGTAAGGGTTAATCATGGTTTTTCTTATTTGGCTAGGCTAAAAGATGTGGCAATCAAAGAAAAAAGATATATCAATTAGGCACAAAGAGGTAAACTAAGGATAATCATATATAAAGGTAAGCTCAAAAGGCTCAAACGATCCAAAGATGGCCTAAATAACTTCCTCAACTTAGTGTTGTCTACGATTTAGCCTCGAGAGAGAATCAAACAAATTCTAGGCTTATTGACATAATTGCAATTCACATCAACAAAATCAGTCTTTAAATAAGCAATGCAAATATAAACAAGAGATCAAGTGCTCAATTTGTGAAAATCACATCCTAACATGAACCTAACAAAAGAATTTAACACAAATTCTTCTCATACTTATGTTTTTCCCAAAAATCAAGATAAATCAATAACTAAAATTCTCATCATTGGATTAGGATTCATCATGATAAAGTGCAATATATCTCAAGCAAATTTTTTTTTTCATTTTATTAACGACTCATAAAACATAAATATAGAAAATAAACTAAAAAGAAAACACACAAACTAACTAAAAAATAAAAAATAAAATCACACAAAATAAAATAAATCGATAAACTAAAGACCAATACCCCCAAACTTAAAACAAACATTATCCTCAATGTTTAGAAATTAAAAGAGTAAGAACAAGAAAACTCCCCTATCGATGAAAGCAAAGTAGGAGAAGCTCTAGTTTTCCTCTTAGACCTCATTATGCTTGTCCAAGTTGGGTGAGTAGTCACTATAAAAGAAAACAAAGTAAAAAGAAATTAATAAAAATATCCTAAAAATTAAAATTGAAAAAAAAAAGAAAAAGTTTAGAACTTGGGTTGCCTCCCAAGAAGCGCTTGATTTATAGTCATTGGTTTGACTATCTCATGCCCATTAGCCGGCATCCTTCCACTTGAACCATTGCCCTCCCTTTTCTTTTTCTTTATGAGGCCTGGCATTCACATAATTGTAGCTTTCATGCATCTTAGAAGTAGAATGTGAACTTGTCTCAAGTGGTTTAGTGGAACAATATTCTTTGAATGCTTCTTTGGAATCACTATTCACCATTTTGACTGCCAAACATTCATCAAATTCATTAGGAAACTTCATAGCTTTAAACACTTTAAAAGTTACTTCTTGGTCTAGAACCCTCTTGGTAAGTTCTCCTTTTTGCACATCAATGAGAGTTCTACCGATAGCTAGGAATGGTCTCCAAAGAAATATAGGTATTTCACTATCCTCCTCCATATCAAGCACAATAAAATCAGCAGGAAAGAAAAATTTGTCAACCTTGACTAGCACATCTTCAACAATACCTCTTGGATGTTTGTAGGATCTATCAGCTAGTTACAACATCACTGTAGTGGGTTTTATTTCACCCAAACCAAGTTTGCAATAGATAGAAAGAGGCATTAAATTGATACTAGCCCCCAAATCACATAAAGCTTTACCAAAATATTTATTACCAATGGCGCATGGAATGGCGAAGCTTCCCGGATTTTTGAGTTTGGATGGGAGTTTCTTTTGAAAGATAGCGCTGCACTCTTTAGTAAGTGCAACTGTCTCAATTTCATCCAATTTCTTCTTTTTGGATAATATCTCTTTCATAAACTTGACATATTTAGGCATTTGTTCTAAAGCTTCAGCAAAAGGTATATTAATATGGAGCTTTTTAAATACCTCAAGAAACTGTTGGAACTGCTTGTCAGGCTTTGGCTTTTAAAGGCGCTAAGGAAAGGGTGGTGGTGGGTAGACTGGAGGCTTCTTCACTTGAACTTTTTCAGCTTCTTTTTCCCCCATATCTTTATCTTGAAGAGGCTTGGTTGGCAATTCTGACTTCTTGCTACCTTCTTCTAATTCTTTCCCACTCATTAATGTGATGGCATTGTATTGTTCTTTCCCATGGCTCTTAGGACTGGTCATGGTATCACTTGGAAGAGTTCCCATAGGACGATTGGTAATTGCATTAGCAAATTGGCCCATTTGTGTCTCAATATTTCTAAGTGACGCTGCTTGAGTTTGAAGCATGGTTGCCTGAGTCTGAATCAAAGCATTGATCTTTGCCACATACTACAATTATATTTCCTCCATTGATGGCTTCTTTTCTTGGACAGGATCCCGGGATTGTGCTTGAAATGCAGGAGGGACTACTTGCTTAGCTGGATAATTTCTCCAACCTAAACTATAGTCGTTGGAATATGGATTGTTCTGCTGTTTGTTATAGTTTCCAATGTATTGAACAGATTCAGCCCTGGTTGGGCATCTATCTCTGGTGTGTCTTTCCCCACAAAATTGACATGTTACAAATAGGCTTTGGACTGAATGTACACCCATAGTGTCCAATTTCTTGGATAAAGCAGCCACCTGTGCTGATAAGGCATTGATCTCATCCAACTGATAAAGTCCTGCAGCTCTCTTTGGCACAATTCTCTCAGTGGACCATTGATAATTATTGGAAGCCATCTCCTCAATTAAATCATAAGCCTCATCAATTTCTTTTCCCATGAGTGCCTTACTTGCTGCAGCATCGATAGTAGTTCTAGTAGGACCCATTAACCCATTGTAGAAAGTGTGCACCTGAAGCCATTTAGGTAACCCATGGTGAGGACATCTTCGGAGCAGATCTTTGTATATTTCCCAAGCTTCATATAATGATTCTGAGTCATACTACATAAAAGATGTGATATCATTCTGCATCTTAGTTGTGTTGGCAGGAGGAAAATATTTGGCAAGAAATTTCTGGGCCAGATTAGCCCAAGTAGTAATGGAGCCAGCAGGAAGGGAGTGCAACCAACTCTTGGCCTTATCTCGAAGTGAGAAAGGGAAGAGTCTCAGTCTAATGGCATTGTCAGAAATGCCATTGTGTTTGAAAGTATCACAAATTTCCAGGAAATTCACGATGCGAGCATTCAGATCATCGTTCGGTAGGCCACCAAATTGAACTGATGTTTGGAGCATCTGAATGATGGCCTACTTTATCTCAAAATTGTTTGCCTGGATGGCAGGCCTCCGGATACTAGTCTGAAGTTCTTGCATGAGAGGAACCGAATACTCTCGTAAATTATTTGTATCATTCGCTTCAGCCATTGTATGGGTGTGAGTCGAAGCTTGTAACTTCTCTCTTTGAAGTCGATGGAAAGTTTTTTTCGATTCTGGATCAAAATGGACAAGTTCCAGACTTCAAGTTCTTCGCATAACACGATCAAGAGTACCTGAAAATAAGAAAGAAAAAGAAAGTTTAAATTAAGACTAAGGTTGCTTGGTATTAATATTAACAAAAATAATAAATAATTCCCCGGCAACGGCGCCAAAAACTTGTTGTCGATTTTCACAACGCAAGTGCACGTATCGTTGACAAGTAATATAATGAAAAGTAGAGTGTCAAACCCACGAGGAATTGCTACTAAATTTGCTAAGTACTAAAATTTAAACAACTTAATCTTATCTAAACAACTAATTAAAGATGGTAATCAAGAACTAAATTAAAAGAAACTAATAATAAAAGCAAGTAAATTAAAAACATGGATTAAATCAAATGAGAAAAGCCTAGGATTACAATTTCCCTCAACACTTCACTTGAACCTCTCATACCCTCTTAACTTGATTAATGACCTTGAGTTTTTAACCTAGAGTTTAACCTATTTATAAGTATCTGTTGATGGTCTTATAAAAATATCTCTTTTAACCAATTAACTATATGTCTATGATAACTGAATTGAAGAGAAACTCATTAAGCTTAGGCTCTAACAATGGTTACACATGACACGTAAGTATATTTCTACCCTACATGCAGATCAATTCATCCTAATAAATGAATATGAAACGTGTGTCATTCAATCCAATGTCTAACACTAAACTCCCTATGTCTAGTTGTATTTAGGTTGCCAAATCAATCTAATTGGTGGCCAGACAACTAGAAGCATTAAGAACAGGATTGAACAAACAACTCAAAAACTATTAAATCAAGCTAGAGAGAGAAAATAAATTCAAACTACATGTTGAGTTCCATTGCAATCCTAGAAAGATAAATTTAGTTCATGATAATTAAAGAAAACAAATATCCAAAGAGTTTCACCATCATTATCAATACAAGAAAAATAAAGAAGAGAAAAGAGAATAAATAATAGAGAAAACTAAGAGGCGTCACGTCTTGAGTCTTCAATCTTCATAAATCTTCTTATCTTCTTGAAAGCTTTTGGTGGCTACTTTCTTCTCAAGAGAATTAGGTTTTCAGAACTCCAATCCCCTTTATTTCAGCCTTAAGGAGTCCTATTTATAGTGCCTTAGACCTCTGGAGTTAGAAACTTTTCGTCCAAGCAACAGGTGAGTATTTTTCTCCTTTTTCAAACTTTTTTCCGTCCAAAACAATCCGCTGGGCGCCTAGGCGCCATACATTCTGCCTCATTTTTCAGATTCTGTCATCTTTGCCAACTTCGTCAGCTGATTTGTATGGGCAAATCTTGTCCGATTTTGACGAGTAAACTACTGTTGAAAAGGTATGGAAATCAGCTTCAAAAGTCAAGGGGAAGTTTTCTTAAATAAAGACTTTAAGATCATGTTTTTCTTGAAACAAGCTCCGGAGGTCGAATTTGCCTGCACATTGATGTGCACCAATTTTTGTCTGTTCGTACCTCGAAGCTCCTTCTCACTTTGGACTTATAAAAACACATAAATACTAACTAAGTAACTATTTTAAACATGAAACGGATAAATAAAATTAATCTGAAAACATCTAAAACTAATCAAATCAAAATAAAAGCCTCAAGGACATAGCCAATTTAAATGCATAAAAGATGGTAAAATAACTATATTTCCTAGAGTTATCAGATTTCATGTCCAAATTCCTCTTGATTTTCCTCTAAAGCATTGATCCGTGTTTCTAGTTGATATCCCATGTCTTTCAAATTTATCTTTTCAAGAGAAAATCACCAACATTACTATACTCCTTTTATGTGATGAATGCATGAGCATCATGAATGAATGCTTTATTTACACCATTTTTTTTGTTATGTGATGCATGAACATTATGAATGAAGTTTGAATTATTACACATGATAGCATGAGCATCATGAAAAATGAATACATGAATAGTATTTCAAAAATGCAAATAGTAATTCAAATAACAGTCACACACAGAAAACAAAAAATCACAGTTAAGAACAGTTAAAGTGAAGACACAACTGAAATTAACAAAATAAAAAGTATAACACAAAGGTGTGGAAAAATGGCAAGAACATTCCTTCATGTGTCCTAACTTGGGATTATTTTCTACAAAAATGTTGACATGGCTTTATCCTAAGGTTGGTTTCTTAGGTGTTGTCTATATGTTGGGTTCAAGTTATTTAATCAATCTAAAAGGTCCCCAAATTGTTCCTCCCTGTCATCCGTGTGGATTAGTAAGGCACCCCGATCCTCACCCATTATAGGCTTCAAATGGAAAGGGTTCAATTTGGGTGGTTGTATTTCCCTAGCCACTGCGGAGGTTATCACCTCAAGAAAGCTTCAGTACTTTACACTCTGAGAGTGTTACACTAGCCCATGCGAAGGTTATCACCTCACAAAAGCGTAGTTACTTTACCCCCTCCTAATAAGGACAAGCCTCGGTATAAGGCTTATGTAATGCACATGCACGTGTAGTGTGTGTAAGAACATTTAATGAATAAAAATAATAAGCATGCAAAGAAATCATATAAAAATAAAAAATATTTAAAGACCATTTATTCCAACCTAGGGTAACATATGACTAATTAATGGCTCGACTCTCTAAAGTCCCCAGTGGAGTCGCCAAACTGTCATAACCTACCAAACGCGAATTCGGCCTGCTAGACGCAAATTGTGGAGTCGCCACTAATCATTTTTATTAGGCGTGATTGACTCAACTATGAGAATCTATCCAATTTATTGTAATCCTAACCTCGACGAAGGCACATAAAAGGATAGGTCCTAATTAGTTCAGGAGTATGGTTACGTGTGGGAAAGGATTAGCACCCCTACAACGCCCATCCAAGAGGACGGTACCTAATTAGTCTTATATTACCGTAAAATTGATTTTAATTAATGGTCTTAATTTAAATATTGGAAAGATTCCAAAAATGCTTTCCACCATTCGAGACTTGTCGCAACCTAAAAAATAACAACTACAACATAACAAGTCTCATCGCGAGACTTTATTATGCATTAGGCATGACATCAAAAAAAACTGAGGAAAAATCGATTTAATTCCTCTTGAAATAAAATGAGGGTTTGAAAACAACCTCGGAAAAAGTCATGGAGTCGCCACCAATCTTTTTTGGCTAGGTGTGATCGGCCACATAATAAAACCGATTTTGTAAAATATTTTAAAATTAATTAAAATATTTTTAAAACCAATTTCACGTCTGCGTTTTAAACCAAAGAAAATCGAAGAATCGGGTTCGGGACTCGGTTATGTACGGGGAAGGGTTAGCACCCCCACAACGCCCGTATAAAATGGTACCTTATTAATCATGTGTTATCTCAAGTCTCGGTAAAAAGTTGGTTTTAAATTTGGTGTTTTAAATTAATTTCCAATTTTAAGAAAATTAATTCCATTTTTAATTGAAAATGATCTGGAATTTATTAATTCAAAATTTTCCTATATTGCCCGACAAAATCTGCAGAATATAGTCATTCTCATTTTTTGAAAGAAAGATATTTCTTTATCAATGATAATTGATGACATTCTCTCCAGCAAACTCAGTAGAGAACTCATGAATTATTTTAACTCGAGAATATCTTTATTTTATTTAAAATCATTATCCTTTATTTTTATTTTTAAAAAAAATATTTAAAAAATGAATATGAACATGTGTGACATAAATAAAATGACATAGCAAAGTCTAGATAATATAATGCAACTTAAGATGACATAATTCAAATGGCATAGCATATTCTAAATGAAATGATTCTAAATGAAAGGAGATATCCTAAATGAAATGAAATGTCCTAAATGACATAATATATTCTATATGAAAGGAAATAACCTAAGTAACATGGTATATTCTAAATGGAATAAAATGATATAAATGACATGGCAAATGTAAATGATCTGGCATATTTAAATGACATGCCATATTCTAAATAATATAACCTAAGTGACATGTAATATGATCTAAGTGACATGAAATGACATGAAAAATAAAATAATGCTATCATAAAATATGCATGAAAATAAAATAAAAATGCATGAACATAGTATATGCTAAATAATGTGACAAAAATAAATGACTAAATAAAAAATATAGGATAGCATGAAATATTCAAAATCATATGGCAAACAATATAACATCATAAAATGTAAATAAAAATAATAATACCATGGAAAATATCATAGCAAAAATCACATATTAAATAAAATGCATGAACATGGAAAATACAATGCATGAAAATGCATTTTTTCCTCTAAATAAAGAAATCCGTATATCTAAAAAGATATCCGGCTACCTTAGGAAAATATGTCAAATTAGTTTTTCTAAAAGCAAAACTTTGTGATTGTTTGAAAACAATTTTGAAGAAAAACTTGAATGAAGATTAAACCCCCTACCAAACCCTTTCCAAATGGCTCTAATTTCCTAAGTTTAAAAACCCAGACTTGACCACCCTTAACTCGAGATTTATAAAATCATTTTTAAAGTTTAAAAAGGCTTAGAAACTATCCTAAGATAGTAGCTAAAGCTTCTAACCAACCCCTTCTAAATGCCTTAGCCAAATTCAACCATTGTTTTTCTTTTGAATTCAAATCTGCCTCTACTGTCTGGTTTTGACACACGATTTTTTAGCCTATTTTTAAAAATTCAAAAAAAAACTAAAAAAAAACTGGAGACTCAGAACATGTAAAACTACACGAGAAACAATTGGCTTATTTTCTGATTCAGACTACCCAGAAAAATCGAGAAATTACTAGTATTGGGTGAAAAATTGTTTTGCCAAATCACATTTTCTTTGCCTTTGATAAAATCATTTAAAAATCAAAGTAAATTTGTTGGAGATCATCCTAAAGACCTACAAACAGTAGCTAAAACATTTAAAAACCTTGGACAAAAATTGGCTAAGTAAAAAAAAATCACAAAAGTAGAATAATCAATTTGACAACCCTTTAATTTTCCACAAGTATGCTCAAGTGAGCATGACTTTGAGCCATTGATTGGCCTAAGTCATAAATCATGTGGCATAACATGGAATGCATGAAAATTCAGCAAAGTGAATGCATGAAATGCATGGTTTAAAGTCTAGTGATATGGAAAATGCATGGCATAAATAACCTAAATGCCTAGCATGAGTTTGCATGACAATAAATGATATCCTAACTTAATTTGCATGACCTACTGTCTAAATGGCATGGAAAAATAACATGGCATATGAAAATGGCCTAATGTCTAATGTCATGGAAAAACAACATAGCATATGAAAATAGCCTAATGCTTAAATGACATGTAAAATGACATGGAATAAAAAATGGCCTAAAGCTAAATGACATGTGAAATGACATGGCATATGAAAATGGCCTAATGTCTAAATGACATGTGAAATGTCATGGCCTAAAAAAAATGACCTAAAGCTTAGAGAAAATGCACATGGCCGAATGGCCTAGGAACCAAAGTTTTGTAAGAAATGTCATGTAAAATGACCTAACTAAATGCTATGGAAGATGATATGAAAATGGAAATGGCCTAAACTATATGACAATAGCCCCAAGATGCAAAATATGACATATGTCAAAAGAACAAGATGGTTAGCAAGAATATCAATATACATGAAGATAAACAATAATAGAAATAAGCAAGTTAGAGTAAGCAAATAAATAACAAAGAGATGAGCTCCATGGTTGGTATATTGGACAAAGCCCCCTAACCATTATCTCTTGATCTTCATCAAGGTCATGAAGCCTTTTCAATCTCAAAATCATAAAAAATAACTAATGTATGAAAATATAGAGATGAGCTCCATGGTTGGTATATTGGACAAAGCCCACCCTAACCATTATCACTTGATTTTCATCAAGATATAAAGCCTAACCATTCTTTTATTTATTTTTTGAAAAGCAAGAACAACAAGAAAGATGTAAAAGAAATGGTAGGAAATCACATGGAAAACAAGGAATAAAGCATGAGGAAGAAGAAGAAAGATGTAGTAGCAATGGTAGAATGGCTACCTTAACAAAAGCTTTTCTTTCTTTCTTTCAAAAACCTTTTTTTTTTCTCCATTAGCTACTGACCTTCACTCCAAAATGATCAGCCTACATGGGAAAAAAACATTCCCTTTCCTCCTTCCTCTTGGCCTAATGGCATGCCCACCATTGGATGGTTTTTTGCACTTTTTCTCCTCCAATCTTGGCCCTTTGATTAAGATATTTTCATGAAAACATAAAAATGTCATCTTGCCAATTGATAGAAGCCCTAAAGATGTGAACTCATCCCTTAGATGAATTAGAGGACCAATTCCGTGCACTCCCTTGCTTGGCCCTTTGAGTGCTTACCCTTGGATGAGTTGTGCTCTTCCATTCTTGGTCATTGGATGAGCACAACATAAAAATGACATCTTGTAGATTAAATCCAGCCCTTAACATGTGTACTCAACCCTAGTAGATGGCCTAAGCCATTGGATGAAAAGAGACAATCCCATGCACTCCCGTGCTTGGCTGAATGGATGTCCACCTTTGGATGAATTGTGCTCATCTTTTTTCTTCCATTCTTGACCATTAGATGAGGGTTCTTCCATGACAAATAAAAATTTCATCTTGGCATTTAAACTTGGCCATTGAATGGTGCATTCAACTTTTATACAAGGCACCTAAGCCATTGGATGAAGGGGGGACCATTTGCAAGGTACTAGTGGTAGCATGTGAGCTTGATAGTGACTAAGGAATTAAATTGATCAAGCTTCCTTCTTCTCCTCTATGCTGGCTGATCAAAGGAGGTAAAATCCCAACAATTCCTTCTTCTTTCATATTTTTCTTAATTACAAATTTGCCCTTTTCGGTTTCTTCGATAAAATGACCTTTTTGACCCCCGAACCTAAATAAATAGCAAACGGACTCCAAATTCAAATTTTATTTTTTCAATACTTTTGAAATAATAAAATATTGAATTTTGAAGTTTTTAAAATTTTCCGAGTCCATTTGCTATTTATTTGGATTTTATTCCAAAATTGCCCTTTTGCGCACCCAAACTTTCACCAATTTTAAACGAGCTCCAAATCCAGATTTTTCTTCACCAATCTCTTCCAAATAATTTAAAAGTGTGATATGCAAGTTTTAATAATTTTTGGAACTCATTTGCTATTTTTTCGGGATTTATCTGTTTGAATTTCTACATAATAGACCCGGGATTTGGCCATTTTGCAAATGAACTCCGAATCAATATTTTATTTTTCCATTCTCTTCCAAATAATTTAAGAACTAGATCTGCAAATTTTCAGAATTTTTGGAGCTCATTTACTATTTTTTCGGGATTTATCCTTTTGAATTTTTGCATGTGGACCCGGGATTTGGCCATTTTGCAAACGAACTCCGAATCAAGATTTTATTTTGCCAATCTCTTTGAAATGATTTAAGAATGAGATCTGAAAATTTTCAGAAATTTTGGAGTATATTTGCTATTTTTTCCAAATTTTCCAATTTTGCCCATTTGCCTCTGAAGCCCGGTTTTGCTCAAAACAAGCCTGATTTTCATATTTTCTTCAAACTGAGCCTTGTCTATCATTGTTTAATCACTCCTCATCAATTTGGGGCTTTAGTCTTACCAAATCGGGTCATTTCTGCAATTCTTCCAAATTTTACCGAAATCCACCAAAAACCCTAATTCTTGGTTTTCTTCCGAATTGACTTTTCTATTAGCTTTTCTTTCAAGTAGCTTCTACATTACTCGTAGTCAGTGCTTATCTTTCATTTGGAACCTTCAATTCTGACCAATTTGATCGTTTAAGCACTTTTTCCCAAATTTCCCGGGCTAAGGTTTCCTTTCTACTGAAATTTCGTAACCCAACTTCCAAACTCCATATCTTTCAATGTAGACCTTGGATTATCAAAATTCTTTCACCATCTTTCAATTGAACTTCAAATCTTGATTTTGAAAGTGGGTTGACTTTTTTATTAGTTGACTTTTCAAGGTTGACTTTTTCAGGGTTGACTTTTTCAAGTTTGACTTTTTCTGTCTACTTTCTTAAATTAAGTCACGGAGTACCACATGCAGGATGAGAAAAGTCTTTTTGCATTCTGAACAACAGTTTATGAAGAGAACATACCTGTTTTAGTGGTCCGGAGAAAATTAGGTGTCTACAAGACTGATTTTTGGAATCCACCTTACCTCAAAAGTCTTCAATAAATTCCGTTTGTTCTTATGAAGAGACTCATTCGTCGGATTTATTAAGTAATTTATGGAAGAAGGATAATTATAAATCCTAAATTAAATTATTTTATATTTTAAATCATTTAAATTAAAAATATTGTAAAGATTTAAAAATGCTTTCTACTATTCAGGATTGATTTTTGAAATCCACCTCACCTCAGGAATTTTCAATAGAAACCATTTGTTCTTATGAAAATCCGTCGTTGGAATTAAATATTTCATGCAAATTTAATTTTAAAGAGACTAAGAATTAAAAATTGAAGATTCAAAATATTAGAAAAATTTTAGGTTACTTTCCACCATTCAAGTTCGATACCTAAAAATTCCCCTCACCTAGAAATTCTTAAAAATTGACCATTTGCAATTTTCAAGATTCCATAATCTGTTTATTAGAATCTATCATGCGTAGAATGAAATCTAAATTATCTTAAATAAACAACAATTAATAAATATATGCACTAAAAAAATCAAGTTAAATATTAACAGATAAAATGGACAAATAATCAATTAATTAAACCAATAAAAATTTAAATCAAATAATAATTATTGAACAAATAATTAAATAAAATAAATAAATAATAACTAATGAGCAAATAATTAAAAAATATAAATAATAACTAATGAACAAATAATTAAATAAAATATATAAATGCAAATATATATACACAAATACAAATATATACACAAATAAAAATAATTAAAATTAATAAAATAAAATAAAAAATAAAAAAGGAAACAGGTTTATGCGATTGGGTATAGTCCGCACGCGGGTTCATTTTCAACCAAAAGAATTTTTTTTTAAACTTCATTTTCAACCAAAACAGGTTTCTCCCTTTAAAAGAATTTTTTTTTAAACTTCATTTTCAACCAATTTTTTTTATATATAAAAAAAAAACATTTTTCTCTGAATTTTTAAAAAAAAGAAAAGAAAAGAAAACTAAACTAAACCCTTCATGTTTTCCAACCCAGTTTCCGACGACAGAAACTTCAAAAAGTTGTCGGAATCTTTATAATTCTAGATTTTTTTTTTAATTTCTGAAAAAATCCGAGAAAAGAGACAAATCTTCTGTTTTGCTTTTTAGATCTAAAACCCCAAAAAAAATTGTCCGATTTTCTTCAAAATCAGAGACCCAGAATCCCTAAAAAGGCTTCTTCAAACACTGTTTTGAAAATATGAATAGAAATTTTAGAAGAATCGAAAAGGAAAATACCGAAGCAAAAAACAAGAACTTTGTTGTTGTATTTTCTGATGCTTTCTTGTCTGTGATTGATTCTTTCTGTCTTTGTGTGTGCAATGGGGATGGGTATTTATAAGGATTGAAAGGGTAGAAATCCTAGGGATTCAACTTGATGCCCAAGATTCAAAACCCAAACATTTCCTTTTTTTTTTTTTCAAATTTTTTCTTTGGTTCCAAGGAAATCCAAACAACACGTTTTTTCATCCCAAATTTAATTTCACAGATTCGGTTACCCTTTTTTTTTATTTTCTAATTTTTTTTTAATTTTCTTTGATTTGTTTGATTTTAATAATAATAATAATAATAATAACATAAAATATATAAATATAAATATAAATAATAATAATAGTAATATAATAATAATTATTTAAAATAATAATAATGTATAAATATGATAATAATATATATATAATAATATCACTAACAGTATATAATAAAACCAATGGGCCGATCAAATGACTCCAAGACCCGATAATTGGAAACCTGGATAAGCTTGATGATCTCGGATCTTAAAGTCCAGCAATTCGAAACCTATTGACCGGTCCAAACTAAAATCCAAAGTCTAATAAAACCCGATAACAAATAATTTTGTGATACCAAATCCAATGTCGGTTTAAAAAGGACCCAGATAAAATCGGGTGTCTACACAACCTGTCGACGGTTTGCCCCACTTGATGAGCTTTGTCCTATCGATTTCACCATGATCCATAAGTTTTTTGACTTTGTGACGGTGTCTCCAACCTATCTCTGATTTGCCCTTCTTGATGGGCCCTTCTCTATCGTGGGTTAATGTGTTTAGTCCATCCAATGTTTGCCTCACTTGATGAGTTTTTCAGTATCATGGATTAGCGTGTTTAATCCATCTAATGTTTGCCCCACTTGATGAGATTTTCAGCATTATGGATTGTCGCGAGTTTTCTCCAAATTTTAGTGGTTTCCAAACCTCTTCTAAAATTTAAATCTACTCCACAATAATGCAAAAAAATCCTTTTATTTAAAGATTTTTATGTTTACTAATCATCATTCACTTTGATAACATTAAAAAATGCATCACAACATATATGAAAGATGGTATGAAATAGCCAAATGCCATGAAAAGGCCAACAAGAATTCACTACGAAAAGGTTTAGATAAAAAAGATGAATATCAAGGACTAAAAAAGGAAATGTAAAGAAAAAGGTATAGATGCCCCAGATGCGGAATATCCCAGAACCTTCCTGCTTTAGTTCCTCTAAAATATCTTTTGAGCGAGCTATTTGCTTGGGTGACTCCTCGGCTTCGTTGTTGCTTCAGATTGAGCTTTACCCCTTTCTCTGAATTCCTGATACTTTCTCCCCCTTTACGTGGAGCATTGATTCAATCTTTGATCAGTACTTGGGCTGCCCTTTGTGGGTTTTCAATCCAAGTGTCCCCCGTTCAGTTTTAAGTCGCCCTTTTCAGGTTTTCAGCTTAAACCTCTCCTTTTACATTATTTTTTTCACTTTCTTTTTCTTTCTTCGTGTTCCACCATGCATTTAAGGATTCTAAATTCTTCCATGGTAAAAATGACAATTTAAAAGATGGGATGAAATCTGAGAAAAACCCTTCAAGTTAAATACCCATGCTTGATCAAAATGGACTTTAAAAGCATGTAATGGAGGCCAAGGTTCGGGTTTAGAAAGAAAGGATAAATAGGCCCAAAATGTGTTTAAGGGTGATCAGATCAAGGATCATTTCATGAGAAGGATTTCATTTTTTTTTAAATATTTGTCTTTTTTGGACTTTTCTCTCTTTGTTTCTTTTCATTCTTGGCTTTCATTTGCCATTCTTTTCCACTCTTTTTTTTTGTATGTGTGATTTTTGTTTTCAATGGCTCTTTTTGCCATGAATTTTTTTGAAGGAGGTCTTTCATCACATGTTTCCTCCAGTGTAGAGGGTAATCCTTGATCAAGGTTCAAAGAAAGAAAAAATTCCTAAGGCTCAAAGGGGTGACTAGGGATAATTTCTTCTTAGTGAAAGGAATATGAAAAATGGCCATTTATCATATCAAGCACGAATATTCTCATTGAAAAGCAATCCTCAGGGGAAATAGATAAATAGAATTTTCATTTTTCCATTTCGAATCCTCAATTGCACAGTATCACACTTTTAGGGCTGTAAACGAATAGAGCGTTCGATGAACTGTTTGTGAACAGTTCGTTTATTAAGCTAAATAAACGATTATGAACACAATTTTAATGTTAGTTTATTAAATGAACCGAGTTCGAACAGATGTGTGTTCGGTTCGTTTCTGTTCACGAACAAGCTCGTTTATGGTTTGTTTCAAGCTCATTTATTAGTTTGTTTAAAGCTCGTTTATATTTGTTTATTGTTCGTTTATATATAATTAATATTAATATTAATATTAATATTAATATTAATATTAATATTATTTGTATTTTATTTTATTTTATTTTATTTTATTTTATTTATTTATAATATAATTAATATTATTTAATAACTTAAGTTTAATAATTTAGTAATAAATTAAATTAAATTATGTTTGTATTTTATTATTTTATATTTAATAATAATATAAAATTGGCTTGTTTTGTATTTGTTTGTTTGTTTATTGTTCATGAACATTTTTTTTATTGTTCACGAACATGTTCGATTATATGTTCATGAACATGTTCATTTAATGTTCACGAACAAGTTCATTTAATTTAAATGAACTTGTTCGTGAACATTAAATGAACGAACACGAACACACTCAATTTTAAACGAACAGAGCTTGAACACAATTTGAAAATCCTTAAAGAACACGAACACGAACACGAACCGAACACGAACAAGCTCCAAAATAAATAAACGAACACGAACAAAGGCTTGTTCGTTCAAGCTCGGTTCATTTACAGCCCTACACATTTTTTTTTCTATTTGCTTCTTCTTCAAGCATAGTATTTCTTCAATTCGTCGGCATTCACGGGATTTCTCAAGTCATCACTGTCCATCCGAGTTAAGATCAATGCTCCTCCAAAAATAGCTTTTTTCACCTCATAGGGTCTTTCCCAACTCGGAGCCCATTTTTCGCGAGGATCTTTCACGATAGGGAGAACTTTATGTAATACCAACTCCCTCTCTCGAAACTGCTTAGGGTGAACCTTTTTGTTATGGGCTCGGATCATCCTTTTCTGATACATTTGCCCATGAAAAATTGCCTTTAGCCTTTTTTTCTCGATGAGATTCAACTATTCATAACGACTCTCACCCATTCTGCCTCTTTTAGGCCAACTTCCATCAAGACACGAAGTTCAGGGATTTCAACCTCAATAGGCAGCACTACCTCTATCCCGTATACTAGAGAAAATGGCATGGCACCAGTAGATGTGCAAATTGAGGTACGATATGCGTGGAGAGCAAAAGGCAAGACTTCATGCCAATCTTTGTACACATCAGTCATCTTTTCGACAATCTTCTTGATGTTCTTATTGGATGCTTTTACTGCCCCATTCATTTTCGAACGATAAGGTGCCGAATTATGATGCTTGATCTTGAACTAGGTACATATTTCCCTTATCATCCTATTGTTCAGGTTGAGAGCATTGTCAAAATTATTCTTTCTGGAAGTCCATATCGACACACAATCTCTTTCTTGACAAATCTGCACACCATTGACTTTGTTACATTGGCATAAGAATCTGTTTCTACCCATTTTGTGAAGTAATCTATGGCCACCGGGATAAAACGGTGTCTGTTCGAAGCTTTTGGGGTAATGGACCCAATCATATCCATCCCCCACGTTGAAAATGGCCATGGAGCTTTCATGACATGCAGTAGTGATGGCGGCACATGAATCTTGTTTCCATATATATCTGGCATTTATGGAACTTCTGGGAATAATTAATGCAATCCCCTTCCATGGTTAACCAATGGTATCCTGTCCTCATAATCTGTTTAGCCAGCATGTGGTGATTTGCGTGAGTGCCACATATCCCTTCGTAGACGTCTTCGAGGATTCTCTGAGCTTCAGCAGAAATGACACATCTCAGTAGGACCTGGTCCTTCCTTTTCTTGTAAAGGATTTCACCATCTAAGACAAAACCCACGCCATTCTTCTCAGGGTTCTCTTATCATTTTTCGTTGCTTGCTCCGGGTACTGTTTACTCTTGATTGTATTACAAGATGTTGTAATACCAAGGGTGACCATCTGCTTCTTCTTCGATACTCAAGTAGTGAGCAGGAGACTCATATATGCTCATATTGATTGGCACAACTTCGGCCCCTTCATTCACTTTAAACATTAGTGATAAAGTGGCTAAAGCATCCGCCATTCGATTTTTTTTTTCTCGAGGGGAGGTAATTAAAAGACACTTCTTCAAATTCTTCAATCAAGCTCAGTATAAGCTCTCGATATCGGATTAACTTTGCATCCAGGGTTTCCCATTCTTCGTGCAATTGGCATATCACCAGGCCTGGATCTCCAAAGACCTCTAGTGTTTTGATTTTTCTTTCTATGGCGATGCGAAGACCCATAGTACATGCCTCATACTCAGCGGTATTATTTGTACAATCAAAACCCAATCTGGAAGTGAAAGGATAATAATCTTCCTCAAGGGATATGAGTATTGCACCGATTCTGTGCCTCATGGCATTAGATACGCCATCAAAATACATTTTCCAGGTTTTCTTCTCAGAAGAGATCCCTTCTACTTGCGAAACACACATCAGGTCTTCATTAGGGAAATCAAAATCCAGAGGCTCATAATCCTCTAATGCTTGACTTGCTAGGAACTCGGTTACTGCGCTACCCTTTATAGTCTTTTGGCTCACATATGCAATATCATATTCAGAAAGCAACACTTGCCATATCGCTATTCTTCCTGACAACGAAGGCGTCTCAAATACGTATTTAAGGGGATCTAACTTTACGATAAGCCATGTCGTGTGATACAACATGTACTGTCTGAGCCTCTTGGCAGTCCAGGCTAGGGCACAACTAAACCTTTCTACCAATGAATACTTCAACTCGTACTTAGTGAACTTCTTGCGGAGATAGTGGATGACCTGTTCTTTCTTTCTGGTTTCATCATATTGCCCCAAAACACATCCTAGACCTTTCAAATACTGACAAATACAATATAAGCAACTTTCCTAAGACAAGTGGCATTAGTATTGGCGGGTTTAACAGATAATGCTTGACCTTATCAAAGGCTATCTGGCATCCTTCATCCCATTCCCATGGATCACGTTTCGGAGTGTAGCTTGAATAACTGGTCGCACTTATTGGTCAGTTGAGAAATGAACGAGTGATATAATTCAGCCTACCCAAGAAGCTTCCTACTTCCTTCTGAGTACGATGTGGAGGCAAGCTCTGAATAGCTTTTACTTTATCTAGATCAATTTTGATTTTTTTTCTAGCTAACAACGAAACCCAGTAGCTTTCCTGAAGTGACTCTGAAAGTACACTTTGCCGGGTTAAGTTTAAGTTGGAATTTTCTCAACCTTTCAAAAGCTTTTTAAGATTCGCAATGTATTCGTCCTCTTCTTGCAACTTTGCGATCATATCATCGACCTAAACTCCGATTCCTTTATGCATCATGTCATGGAACAAAGTTACCATGGCTCTTTGATATGTTGCCCCAACGTTCTTTAATCCGAAAGGCATCATCGTATAGCAAAAGGTTCCCCACATTGTCACAAATATGGTTTTTTCCATATCCTCCGGCACCATCTTAATCTGATTGTACCCTGAGAACCCGTCCATGAAGAAAAACACGAAATTCTTTACGGTATTATATACCAGAGTATCAAAGTGAGGCAACGGGAAATTGTCTTTAAGGCTTGCCTTATTCAAATCCCGGTAATCGACACACATCCGTACTTTGCCGTCTTAATTTAGAATCGGGACAATGTTTTCTACCCACTCTGGGTATTTTTCCACTTCTAAAAATTCGGCATCGAATTGCTTTTTCACTTTCCCTTTTACTTTTAACAGCATTTCGGGCCTCATTCTTCTCAATTTTTGCTGAATTGGCTTGCAATTTGGTTTCAATGGGAGTTTGTGAATCACGATACCAGGTTCCAACCCAGGCATGTCTTGGTACAACCATGCAAATACATCCACGAAATCCCGAAGTAGAATTATCAATTCTCGCCTTATAGATGGTGAAATGGCAGTCCCGATCTTGCCTTATTTTATTTCTTCCCCATCCCCCAAATATATCACTTCCAACTGCTTTTTGTAAGGAAATACTTATTTATCCTCTTGTTCTATTATTTTCAACAGATTCGGAGGCAAATCATAATCCTTGACATCTTCGTTGGAGTCAAAATCACCCGCACAAATAGGTATTTCAAAATCAATTTTAGAATTATTGATAGGATAGTCCTCATATTCCGTATCCGGGCACCTGTAAATAGGTGGGAAAGAAAAAATATAGGAAGCATTATAGGCAATAATAATGAAAGAATGTGGACATATCAATATGAAGAAAATGTATTGTGATTGTCAATTATTGAATGAAAAGTCTTAAACATAAGCCCATACAAAAGGATTCTTAATGCCCTTAGCCAGAGGCAATTAAGATTGATCCAGAGCATTACACTGGAGTAGACCTAAAAACTAAAAGAAGTTCAGTCACACTCCAATTTGTCAACTCGTATCCCAGGGGACATGGGCGCACCATCCGATTTGTGCTTTCATTTCCCAGCTCATCTATTTCAGCCATGCCGGCCATCATTTCATGTGGCTGTTTATCTTCAACCCCGTAGAATTTCTCAAAGGCTTGTTCCAACATGACCATCACATCATCGGCATTTTTATCTCTAAACTCGAAACCCACTAAGTTGAAAATGTGAAGGATTGGAGGGAAAGTCATGGGCTCCCATTCCATATCCACACCTGAAAGTCGAGCCATCCTCCTATTTCTGTTCTTCTCAACTTGTCTTCTTTTCTCATGGGCTTTAGGGAGAAACCCAAGATCGAATTGGTCTTTCTTTTCGGCCACTTCTATCGCTCTTGCCATTCCTTGGAGATATTTTCCTAATCCTTTTCCTGTGCGACAGCTTTTCCAACTGTCCTCTTCATCCCTAACCTGGTATTCTTGGATAATCTCGGCTCTAGAATTTTATATCCTTCGGTGATGAATATGGCATTGACAAACTCCAATGACCTGAACAAGCACTCTACGACATCCTCATTCACTTCTATATAAGACGAATCGTTGGATGCAGAAGCTATAATATCTTCTTCTCCTGACACACTCACTAGACGTCCTTCCTTCACAAATTTTAGCTTTTGATGGAGAGATGACGACACAGCCCCGGTAGAGTGAATCCATAGCCTTCCTAGCAAACAATTGTAGGATGAGGTGATGTCCATCATTTGAAAATTAACTTCATAGGTACAGGGACCTATCCAGAGTGTGATTTCAATACTTCCCATCACCTCCCGATGAGTGCCATCAAAGGCTCTGACAACAGTATGACTTGGCAGCATGTAGGTCATATCAATTGGCAGTTTTGACAAGGTTGCCAATGGCATCACATTCAGAAAGAACCCATTATCGAGGAGTACTCGTGGTAGGATGTGCCTCTTACAGGTAGTGGTGATATGAAGAGCCTTGGTGGATTCGATTCTGTTTGGCAGTATCTCATCATAACTAAAAGAGATGTAATCATCTGTTGTGATGTTCCCCACTAGTCATTCTAACTTCAACATCGATATGTTGTTATCCATATAAGCCTGGTTCAAAATTCTCAGTAGAGCATTTCGAAGTGGCTCTGAGTTTAACAGCAGTGAAAGAACTAAAATCCTCGTCGGTTGGCGATGCAATTGTTCTACTATACTGTACTCACTGTGTTTGATGAACTTTAAGAATTCGCAGGCTTCTTTCTCATTCATCGGCTCTTTTACTTTATTAACTGGGGATGAATCCTTCTCCGCTTCCCCAGATTGTTCTACCTCCATAGGGTCTGGTTCCACTGTCTTTTTCCCTTTATCAGGTCCTCCTATCTTTCCCATTTGATTATGCTCAACCGTTCCCGGGGCATAACATCTACTGCTTCGGATTAGATGCCCCACTCCAGTCACATCCACGACAGCTGTTTGATGATTCAAAGGCTCCCATTATAGTCATACTGTATTCGTAGTTCCATGCAATCATCTTCTCACCTTTGTAAAGAAAATGTGACGACAATTCTATTATCAATTTTGGCGCAGGTCCCTTGACTACTAGAATAGCCTTTACCTCTGGCTCATCGTAATATATGATCAAGGGTTATCCACCCCATAACCGGATTCATTCATACTGACTTCAGGATCTTCTATCTTTTCAAAAAACTGGGCCTCGCCCATATCCATCATCTTTTGAATCTTTGCCAAAAACTCTTTACAGTCCTGAATGGCATGTCCCTTACACTCATGATATTGGCAAAGTCCTCCGAGTGGTTGGCTATCTTCTTCACATCCTATTGCAGTTGAATCAACCCAGCCTTGACCATCTCTACCCAGACTCTGATCATTGGTGTCTTTACCTTTCTGACATCCCTTTTTACCTTTTCAACCTCTCCTGACATGATTACATTAACCTTAGCCTCTGTGTGGTTAGACAACGGGTTACCCGCAACATTAGGCCCATTTTTCGGTCCAAATTTCAAAATTCCCGCATCAATAAGGCTCTGGACCTTGTGCTTGAAAGCAGTGTAGTTCTCAGTTGAGTGTCCTCGATTTCTAGCATGGTACGCGCAATGAGCGTTGGAATCATACCACTTGGGATAAGGAGGTTTTAAAGGTTGGAGATAGATGGGTGCTACGAGTTCCCCTATAAAAGCTTTGGATATAACTCGTTGTAAGTAGTAGGGATAGGGTCATATTAAGACTTTGGATTTTCCTCACAGGCCTTTGATCATTTCGGGTAATGTTTTTAGTGTTTGGTGTAGTGTTCGGTGGAATGGCTATTTGAGGAGATATGCTAATCGGGTATGGTTGTTGTGGTATGGCTGTATAGGGAAAAGGGTTTTGAGTGAGACTGTTTATAGCTGGGTAATATGAATTATAGTTTGGGTAAGGTGTATAGGGTATTGGAGGTGCAAAAGGGCAATCATTGAAACTGACTACATGAGCCTCCCCTTCTTTCTTCTTGGCAGGAGTTGCGTCCTTGTGGGTGACTTGCTCCCCACTCTCCATCTTTTCGCTCTTAATAGCGGTTTCAATCATCTCTCCAGATATGACCATATCTGCAAAAAATTTGGTGGCATTACCCACTAACCTTTCATAGTATGGCACTTTTAGAGTATTGATAAAGAGAACCGTAGTTTCTTTATCGGTCAAAGGTGGCTGCACCTGGGTAGCCATGTCTCTCTATTTTTGCGCATACTGTTTGAAGCTTTCAGTAGCTTTCTTCTCCATGTTTTGCTGGGATTGTCTGTCTGGTACGATGCCAGACATGTGCTTGTAGTGTTCCAAAAAGGCCCTAGCCAAGTCCTTCCAAGAACGGATCTTGCTTTAGGTGAGCTGATTATACCATCGAGTTGCAGACCCAGCAAGGCTGTCTTAGAAGCAATGGATAAGCAATTTCTCATCACTATCACGTCCGGTCATCTTCTGACAATACATTGTTAAGTGTGCAAAAGGATTGGTGGTCCCGTTGTACTTCTCAAAATCTTGCTTTTTGAACTTAGGTGGGATTACTAGGCCGAAAACTAAACTTATCTCTTTAGCATCGAGGCTTCCAAACAATTCAACCCCTTCGATGGCCCGCAGCCTTTCTTCTAATAGCTGATACTTTTTTTGCGATTCAACCGTTTCAACCATTTTCAGCTCCACTGTTTTCATCTTTTCTTGCTCGAGAAGATCATCCAGATCTGGGACATCTATAGGATTTGCCGAGATTGCCCCAAGATTTACCCCAATCGGTATTTGTTTTTGTGCCCCTATGTTGGGTTGAACATACACGAAAGACGGTAGAGTTTTCGTATTCTGTGAGGATTTGCCGTTTGTCAGTATGACTTCTTGCTGACCCTTTTTGTCCTCTCGACTTCCTGATTCTACTCCTAAAGTCGAGTTTTCCATGTGTCCCTTTCTATTAACTGCGACGGACACCAGTTCCATTAACTTATTCATCTGATCTCTTGATTCGGCTTGAGATTTGGCTAACTGTTCCCTTAACTCATCCTGTGCTTTTTCCATTCTCTCTATCCGGATAGTCTGTTCATTTTCCATGATCCTGACTTGCGATCGAGTATTATACTGATGCGGGGTACTTCTCTTTGGGTGTTTCAGTGGGCGCCCAATTTTTATACCTTAGTGTAAATACCATGGATTAGAATTTTATACCATATTAATAATGAATGGAAGAATGAATGAATGAATAAATGATTTGATGAATCACTAAACAAATGAATGAATGAATGTCTCTATGATTATGTGGTATGAAATGATGAAACTAACGGTATTTGCCTTAAGATCAAATTCCAACACAAAGGTTTTTCATTAATTCATAGAAACTTGTTACATATCATCTCCTAATCTCGGTTACATAGAAATATTTGATCTGCTCATACTGGTCTTGTGCTTCCTCTAGGAAATTCAATAGATGCTTTCCATGTTTCGCCGTCGGGTTGACATCCTGTCTCAAAGTCTTCACTTTCTTCACCATCTCTCTTGCGTTAATCATAGCCTTGAGGATCTGCCTGGTCAAGTGGTCTATATACTGTTGTCTCCCCAAAGTTTGTGTCTTCCACCTCATACTAGCATCTACGGCTAAATCATTTGCCTGGCTCCACTCAGTCTCCCTCTCTCGGCATTCTCAAATGATAGCAGTGACGTCAGCCCCTCTGGACTTGCAACTGATGCTCTAGGGTCTGAATGGTTGCATGGAGCGTCTCATTATCCTTGCACAAAATGGATGTCTTTTCCCTCTCATTTCCCAATCTGGCTTTCAACAGCACATTCTCTTGTAGGCACCTTTCTAACTTTGCCGAAAACAATTTGCGTGAATCATACCACTTTGCCACTCATGAGCAAAACTGGACTCCTTTTCTTTACCTTCCTTTGCCTTGCCTTTCCAGAAATCCAATTCTTTATGAAATCTTTCTGTTTCTTTCTCATGTGCACCAAAAGGTTTGCTATTTCCAGTAAATTTTCCTTGGCCCTTAGCTTCTTATTCTCTTGATGCAAATCCTTTATGTCGGATTGTGCCGTGTCTCGCTCTTTAGCCACTCTCCGTGTCTTGGTCTCTTGGATCTCAAGGTCAGTCTTCAAATCTTTGATTTCCTCTTGATGCTTTTCATACTCACGCTTCAATTTCCCTTTGTCCTTTTCTAACTCTTACCTGACAATCTCAACTTCTGACGGCACTACGGGTTCTAGCTGAAGTGTTACCGGATAAACAGAGGTGTACTCAGCAAGAAGCACAATGTCACAGATCCTCCTGGCTCTCCATACTTGATATGTCGGGGTAGCATTGTCAGTGTACCTACCCACTTGCGACCGGTGTAATTTCTTTCATGCTTTGATAACTTCTCGTATCTTTCCCATATATCCAAACTCACCATATGAGAACTCCATCGAGATAAGATCATAAGTCATTGGGATAAATTGTTCGAATCCATATTGCCTTTGTACTAGTAATGGCACATAGCTAACGACTGCCCAAATTCCCAATAATGAAACCCATAAATTCTCACCACAATGGTACAAGATCGACCTAAGTGGCATCCACGGAGCCCTCCAAGTTATATCTTCTCTACCTAAGTGACGTAGAGTCCTGATCCATTACTTTTTATCCCCTTTCATTGACCATTTTTCCTTGTTGAATTCTCGAAGGGGACTAAAATTCTTTATCTAAGGGTGAAGTCTTCCACCATCATCACCCCAAAAGTGGCTCTCAATCCAGACATACAGAAGCTGTACACAACCCTCGAAACGTCCCTTACCTCTTATTCGATAGTAACTGAGTGACCTAATCATTTTAGCAAGAATGGCAGGGGAAAGGCCAATTTGTTTGTCCAAACGATCGAAGAGGTCTACCACGGCTGCTTCGGTATGACCTTCCACCTTCGAGAATAGGACTAAACCATAAATTGCCAGGGCAAAGACATCCACGACATGGTCATTATCCGGGTTGTTCTTGATATAGTTTCGCAAGAATACCCAAGGAATGCAGTCACTCGAACCCTTCTCTTTATGTGTGGAGAATCAATTGGAAACTGTATACCCATCACTTTGGAAAGCTTCTTCTGACAGCTCAATGTTTTCTGCTCTTTCCAATAGATTTTATCTGGATTTGCTGACTCAACACGGAGCAAGATAGAATATTCTTCAATGGTAGGCACCATATCTTCCTGATTAAAAGTGAAGCATCGGTACGACGGATCCCAAAATTGCACTATTGCCCTGATCAACTACTCGTCCATCTTGATCGGAAGGAGTAGTGCTATGTCACCATATTTTTTGATGAACTCATCTTTCCTCGCAACTCCCTACTGTGTCCAAATCTCCTCTAACTCTACTAAGTCATTTTGAACAAAATCCAAGTGAACTGACTCAGGAAGTGCAGACACAAAACCAGTGGCAAAACAGTCTTCTTTGTCACCCTAATTTTCCTCGAACTCAATTTTGACCTCTTGATATGTCTTGCTAACCACTGATACCGGTAAAAGGTCTTGACGTTCCATGATTATAATGAAACCTCTTCGATTGGCACTGGCTTAAGGCAAATACCCCTAAATGATCATGATGCATGGGATAAAAACCAAAACAAAATAGAACACGAGTCAGTACGAGGATAAAAACAATCATAGCATTGACATAAAATAAATAGTAAGAGGTGAGAGATGAAAGATGTTCCTCCAAGTGTTGCTTAACTCCGGGATATCTAATAGAAAACGGGCATGGCTTTGCCTAGGTTTACTATATGGAGTTGCATTAGGTTCTAAAAAAGGCTCCAAATTGCTCCTCACTATCACCGGTGAAGGCTAGTAAGGCACCCCCGATCAAAACGAGTTCAATTTGTTAGAATACATTTCCCAGGCTTATGCAAAGGTTAACACCTCACGAAGCGTAGGTAATTTGTACCCCAAGAGTGTTTCGCTAGCTTATGCGAAGGTTATCACCTCACAAAGCGTAGGTACTTCACTCCACCTAAAAGGATGGAACCCGGGTTGAGGGCTCATGTTATGCAAATGCAAGTATAGTGTGTGAGGACGAACAACAAACCTTTCACCACTTATTTTACAACCCATAATTTAAAAACCACAACAATTAATTATTAAAAAAAGTTGTATCAAATAAGAGAAAGCATTAGTCAATCAAAGAATAATGATAATACAAAACACTTGAATAAACTGAGCACAATAATAATATGTATGCTCATGAACATAAATAGAAATTTTTTGTTATTTTCAAAATTCTCTTTGTTTTACAAAAATGGGAATTATAATTAAATACCAATTAAAAACCGACCAAACCGAGACTTTTGCTAACACACGACAAACTTTGGGCCTAACTCTCTAAAGTCCCCAACGGAGTCACCAAGCTATCGTAATATGACCTGTCGCGGGATCCCGTCAGAGGACGTTTAAAGAAAATGAATTAATAAGTATTCCCAGTGAAGTTACCAAAGCTGTCGCAACCATCCGAAATTAATGGGCGTCCGAAGAATTATTGCCCCATCGCGGGACCATCGGCCCATTGATTAAGAGTGTGACATTGGAAAAATAGAGTCCTCTTGAAATAAAGGTTGAGGGTATGAAAACGGCATTAAAAAAGAAATGGAGTCGCCACCAATCTTTTTTGGCTAGGTGTGATCGGCCACCTATTAAAATCGATTTTAAAAAATATTTTAAAATTAATTAAAATATTTTAAAACACATTTCAAAGTCTGTGCTTTGAACCAGAGAAAACAAGTGTGGGTTCGGGAGTTAGTTACGTGTGGGAAAGGATTAGCACCCCCACAACGCCCGTATAAAACGGTACCTTAATAGTCATGTGTTATCTCGAGTCTCGGTGAAAAGTCAGTTTTAGATTTGGTATTTGAAAATAATTCTCATTTTAAAAGCAATCCTAATTTTGTTCGAAAATGATTCAAAATTTGTTATTGCAAAAATTCTCTATATTCTTGACAAACCAGCAAAAATATAGAATTTTTAATGTTTTTGAAAATCTTCGTAGCATCATCTTTTAGAAGGGTATTCCTTTGTTAATATGATTGATGAAGACTCCCCGGCAACCCGGAGGAGAATTCATGAACTACACTAACTCGGGGATATTGCCTTATCTTATAAAAAATATATATCAACTTTCACAAATTTAAATGATCATGAATGTAAAAATTATCATTAAAACATGAATGTACAACATGCATAATTAACATGGCATGGAAAGCAATTTATTATAACAAGACAAAATTTAAATGACATAGCCAAAAGAGTGAATGGCATGGAATATGAATCAAAGACATGGTATATGAATGATATGGCACATGAATGACATGGCATAATCTAAATGACATGGCATGTGCATGAATGACATGGCATAATCTAGATGACATGGCATACGAATGGATGACATGCATATGAATGTTATGGCACATGAATGATTGACATGGCATAATCTAGATGGCATGACACATGAATGAATGACATGGCACATGAATAAATGACATGACATAATCTAGATGACATGGCACATGAATGGATAACATGGCATATGAATGAATGACATGGCATATGAATGACATGGCACATGAATAAATGACATGGCATAATCTAGATGACATGGCATGTGAATGGATGACATGACATATGAATGATATGGCACATGAATGAATGACATGGCATGGCATATGAATGACATGGCACATCAATGACATAGCACATGAATGACATGGCATATGAATGGATGACATGGCATATGAATGACATAGCACATGAATGAATGACATGGCATAATCTAGAAGACATGGCACGTAAATGGATGACATGGCATATAAATGACATGACACATGAATGATATGGCGCAATCTAGATGACATGGCATGTGAATAGATGACATGGCACATGAATGACACGACATATAAATGACATGGCACATGAATGAATGACATGGCATGCTTGACATGGCAAAATCTAATTATGGCAACATGAATATAAAATGACACCAACATGGAATATTCATGGACATAGAATTTTCATGTGAGGAATCATACAAATAGCATATATCGGAAAATATTACCACACTTTCCGGCAAACCCGGCAAAGCTTGGAAAATAATTCTTTCTTATGACATTTATATGATTCTGAATAAAACAAAATTCAATATCTTTCGACTCCATAAACACGTGCGTTGAATAATTTCCTGACCTCTCCAGCAACCCGATAAAGATTAGGAACTAATTCTCGCCAAATGTTTAGGGAACTGAAACATACGTTTTATGTCAAATTAAAATAAAAAATATTTTAAAACATGCAATGCATGAAGGTGTATTTCTCTCATGAAGTAAGGACATCCGTATACCTAAAAAGGTATCCGACTACATTTGGAAGAAACTTAAGTTGGATTTTCAAAACCAAAATACTTTGGGTTCGGATTTTAAAAAATTGTTGGGATGAAAATAGCCTCATGGCCGAATACCCTTAAAAAAAGCTCTAGTTTCCCTATATTTTTGAAACCCGAGTTGACCACCCTAGACCCGATTTTTGTAAAATCAATTTTTATCCTTGAAATGACATGAAAATCAACCTAAGACAGTAGCTAATGACCCAAATCAGCCCCCTCTTTGTGTACAAATAAAAACAGAACATTATTAGTTTTAAAAATAATTCTGACTCCCAAAACCAGTTTTGAAAAACTATTTTTTTTACCCTTCATAAAATATCCTGGAAAATTAGTGTATACTTAGAACATAATGGTCTCCATGGAAAAAAATCAGCTTAAATTTTGGACCAAGAATGCCTTGACCGAATTTTCACTAAAGTCAGAACAGTTAGCTAAAACTTGTTTTATCAAAAGCCATTTTTCCAACCTTGATAAAAAAATCTAAAATTCTTGGAAAAATACCAGGCCATCCTCCAAAGGCATGCTACATGTGGTAAAAAAATCATTTTATTTTGACAAAAAATGAGTAGTGAAAAAAAATCTCAATGCCAGGATATCCAACTTAAACTATCACTCGTTCAACTAGTATAGACAAGGGATTTTTGGCTAGAGATTATTGGTTGATCTTAGCCAAAAACCTAGTTGAAGATGGCATGAAGTGCATGACTTTACAGCCAACAAACATATGACAATGAATCAATCATGAGTTAAAAATAGGAACAAATAAACAAACAAGAACAAGCACAAAAATTCCCCTAGGTTTCGACTAAAGCAAGGAGTATGTAAAAAAAAATTGTCAACTTGGTTATTTTGTAAAGAATAAAGAATAAAGGAGAGAAAACCTTTAAAATTTATTTTTAAAACCTTTTATTCAACTAAAAGTTAACAAATCACATGGAAAAATAGAAGAAAAATAACAAGATATTAAAGAAAAATAATTGAAGAAGAAGAGAGGGAATATCTACCTAGCAATTGCTTTCCAAATCAAGCTCTCAAAATTCTCCTTTCTTCACCCTCTTTCTCTCTTTTTCTTTTTCTCCTTTTCTCCTCTAAGAGTGTAGTGAAAATGCCTTGAAGAAAAAAATGAATCCTCTTCTCCTTTGGTGTGGCCGACTGCCCCTATATTGAGAGTGTGTGTGTTTATTTTTTTTCCCTTTGTCATGCTTTGCATGCTTCTCCAACATCCTTGCCACATGGCTAAAAAAAAATCCCCTCCTTGCATGATGCTTTCCTTAAATTAAGGGTGTTTGTCCCCTATTTGCATGATGTTTCCCTTAAATTAAGGGTTTCCTAGCCTCTCATTGGCAAAAAATGCCACCTATATTATTCTTGTCTCCTATCTCTACAGAATATCTAAGCCATTTGTCATGATCATATGGCTTACTATTAAAATATCTTCCTAGGTGGCATTTGTAATCCTACTTGGCATCATCTCATAGCCTTCACATGCTCTTCACATGGCCTTGCAATTTGGAGACCTCCCATAGGCCTAAAGTGCCATGTAGGCATAGTAGTGGAGAATCTTGTCCTTTTAAAAATGTCATCTTGCTATTCAACCTTGGTCATTTGATTCAAATCACACCCCCTCCTCTAATTAGCAGACTGGCCGAAATGGCCTAGAAATTTCGAGGCCATTCCTCTTTTTTTATTTGTAAAATGGCCCTTTTCGATTTTTTATGTAAAATTATATTTTGGTCCCCAAACTTAATTTAATTGCAAATGGACCCCAATTTTGAATTTTTCTTTTCCAATCCATCCCATCCAATATAAAACTCAATTCTGGAAGTTTTCATAATTTTTCGAGCTCGTTTTCTATTTTTCCCGAATTTTTCTTTAAAGTTTCGGTTTAGTGCCTCCCAAACTTTTTCTTTTTCCATTCGAGCTTCGATTCCGGATTTTTCTTCTCCATCCCCTACCATAAAATATAAAACTTAGATCTGAAAGTTTTCATAATTTTCCGAGCTTGTTTTCTATTTTCCCCACAATTGTTTCTTGGAATTTCGGATTAGTGCACCTGAACTTTGCCTTTTTTAATTTGAGCTCCAATTCTGAATTTTTCTTCTCCAATCCCTTCCATAAAATATAAAACTCAGATATGAAAGTTTTCATAATTTTCTGAACTCGTTTTCTATTTTTCTTGGAATTTTCTCTTGGAATTTCGGATTAGTGCACCCGAACTTTGCCTTTTTCCATTTGAGCTCTGATTCTGGATTTTTCTTCTCCATTCCCTTCCATAAAATATAAAACTCAGATTTGGAAGTTTTCATAATTTTTCGAGCTCAGATTCTATTTTCCCGGATTATCCAAAATTGCCCCTTAAACCCCGAAACCTCGATTTTACTCAAAACGTGCCCAATTTCTAGATTTTATTTTTCCACTTCCTTTGGTATATATTGAACTGGAGTTGTTCCAAAAATGCCCAATTTTTACATCCAAATTCCTCTCTGATTTAGTTTTCCCCTTTTCTCAATATTGGGAATTTTCTCGTTTTTCTGTTTTTCCTCCAACCGGCTCTTCCTTGGGATCCACTTCAAATTGGAACTTGAGATATTTTTATTTATTTATCCTTTATCAATTGGGGGCTTCAATTTCACTGAATTGGGCCATCTTTGCAGTTTTCCTCAAATTTTGGGAATTTCCTCTTTATTGATTAAATCCTTATTTATTTTCCTTTTTCTCTTCAAACCAATTCTTCCTTCAACTTCGCTTCAAAATTGGACCTTCTAATATTCATATTTATTGATCTTATTCCGTTTGGAACCTCCAATTTCGTCCAATTTGATCGTTTACGCACTTTTTCCCAAATTTGCAAAATTAGGTATTTTCTCTACACTGAATTTTGCTACCTATCTTTCAAACACTCTATCTTTCGTTGTAGACCTCGGATTATTAAAGTTCCTTCACCATTATTCAATTCAACTTCGAATCTTTATTTTGGCATAGAATTGACTTTTTCAGTGGTTGACTTTTTGAGGTTGACTTTTTTAGAGTTGACATTTTGTATGGACCTCCGAAACAGAGTCTTGGAGACTCATCTGTGGAATGGTGGAATTATCTTTGCGTTTCAGGAAGTTGAAATGAGAATTTACCTTGTTTTGGATGGGCGGAGAAAATTAAGTGTCTATAGTGAGTACTTGGAATGTCGGAGGAATTGCACCACATGAAGAAATGGATTTGGAGGTTTTGAATGATGTTGGCCATTCCTCCTCTGATGTTTTCTTTCTTGAGAACCATTATCTATAAAATACTTTTTCTAGGTAGCAATCAATGCAGGTTTTCCTTATTCTCATTGGATTCTGATGAAATAAAAGTGGTCGATTTCGGATTTGGTAGTGTTTTTTTCATATATGTCCAGGTTTTATTGCTATGGGTCGTAGGATTATTTGATACTTGTTTATGTTTAGGGGTATCTTAAGCTATTGATGTTTTAGAGCTTTATGTTTTGGTGCTTCTGCAGACCTGTTGTCAGCCCCAAACTCCTGTATTCCTTATGGTCTTTTAATAAAAACTTTGACTTAGCAAAAAAAATAGAAACATTCACCTTCATAAATGCAGTTACATCCATAACTATGGCTGAGCAAATTGTCGGCTTACCGAACAAACCGATCGAAATTGACGTCATTCAGTTTGTTCGATTCGGTTTGTTCGGTTTCAGTTATGATCGGTTAGTAAGTTCGGTTTAAACATGTTTATTCGGTCGGTTTGCGTTTTTTTAAACCAAACCGACCAAAAATATTGATATTTAATTAATAAATAAAAATATTTTTTTATTTAAACCAAACCCAATCCCAATACACATAACCCAAACCCATAACATATTTGGTCCCACTCCCATTCGGCCATAGGCCATCCCAGGTCCCAACCCATCCATAAACCATAAGGCCCTTACCTTTTCACTCTTTCACTTCTTCAATTTACAGTGCCCTATTGCCGCCCCCTTTCACTCTTTCAGACTTTCAAGTTTCACAGGGTGCCAATGTTGAAATACGAGAAGTCAAGAAGAGGTTGGAGAAGAAAACTTTTTACTCTTTGGAGCTAAAGTTCACGAGATTGCGTATGCTTGCATGGTCAGATCATTGGTTTTTCTTTTGTGTTTTGATTCTTTACCTCTGGTTTTTCTGTTTAACAAAATATTATCATGATATAAAGATATTTATTTGGTAGAAATTAAAAAATAAGGAAATATATTTAGTGGAAATTATTATGCTCTTTTCTTAGTTGTTTCTCTTCATTGACCTAGCTGACATCTTACCATAGTTTGTTCCGAATACTCGCTTTGAAAAAATTAAGGAGTTTGTCAGAAGTGTTGTCTTCGGTCCTTACAACTACAATGAACTTATGGGATCATTAGAAGGAAATGAAGGTGTGAAGGAAAATACAGTAAAATCGATCAAACTGGCCGAACCGAACCGATTAAGTTCGATTCGCTTGGTTCGATTTGAGAACTCATTGTCGGTCGGTTCGGTCAGTTTCGTGATTATAGTCGGTTTAATCGGTTATCAGTATTTTAAAATTGAACCGACCGAATGCTCACCCCTATCCATAACCGCTCTACGATGCTTCACTCTGTAACACTCAATTTTTATTAATTATTTTTAATTTAATATTATAAAAAATTATATTATAATTTATCCATAAACATAATTTTAGTATATAAAATTCTTTAATATATATAATATACATATATATACTAAAAATATATATAAAATATTAGTATATATATGATTTTTGTATATATCTAATATATATAAAAATATATATAAAATATAAAATAATTTAAGGGGTAAGATAGTAATTTTAAAAGTTGGGGTGGGGCGGGGCAGAGCGAAGCAAGTATTTATCAAAATCGTCCTGCTCCACCTCACCCTCGTTTTAAAAAAAAAAATCTGTCCATTCGAAACGGATCGATGCAAAATCTATCGATCGAATTTTGCCATCCCTACACAAGGCCCATGGAGCTCTCCTATCGCCACTTGATCAGACAGAAACTGACTTTGGGAAGTAAGAACAGACCCAATATTCTTGATGCATAGACAGTTGCCACAACAACAAAAAAAAACCTCATTTCAAAAAAAAAAAAAACTACATAAAAAACAAGCAAGGAGCTAAGGGTCAAATCTTTCCACTACCTAATTAACTCTCATTCTCGTGCTCTCTCTCTTCTCGCTTAATCTATCTCCTTTCTCAGACTTGAGCGTCCAAATGTGCTTCGAACAACAACTTTTTAATGCCCTTAGCTTCTCAGAGTCTCTGTCAGGCCTGCTCAATCTATCACCTTCAAAGACATCAACAATATATATATATATGGGGTTTGGTACTGCATATGCATCATGCGGTCACAACTATAACCGTGTTTTACTAAGAGTGCAAATTTTCACCAGGAAACAGATAAAGTTTGTTCCATCTGGTTGCAAATTATGGGTTTCAGGTTATCGGTAACTTGGATGATTACTAGAACTATACTCAAGAATGCTTCCAAGTCCAAGCTAAGGCCTTTTAGTCTTTTGGATATTAACAAATTTGTTGCTGAGGCATTGATAACTCTATAAAATAGAGCTATTTAATCTTATTTTGTGCTTTTAATATAGCTAAGTCCTTGTAGTTTAAACTATTTTTAGTTATTTTTAATTATTTCTTATTTAGTTTTATTTATTTTATATTTTATTTTAGTTATTAATTAATGTCTTTTGTAATTTTGTAGAGTCCTCAAACTAGAAGGAAAAGCTCAACTCATATATGAAAAGTCCAAGCTGGAGGCAGTTACCTGGCCACTAAGTTTCCCTTCTTCAGGCTTTCAAGACTCTATAAATAGGAACCTTTAGGCTTTATTTTAGCATCTTAGTCAGTTTTTGTTTTAGTTTTCAAAAAAGGAGAGCAACCACCACTATCTTGCAAGAAGCCAAGAACAATTTTGGAGACTAGAGGACTGAAGAACTGACAACCTTTAGTTTTTTCTTCTTTCTTAATCTTCTTTTATTTTCTTGTAATTTGATGTTGGTGAAACTCCTTTGGTTATTGTTTTTAATGTCAAGCATGAACTAAATTTCTTTTCTAGGATTACAGTGTAACTCAACACATAGTTGGGATTCTATTCTCTAATTTGATTTAATGATATTTGAGTTGTTTATGCATTCTTGTACTTAATGCTTTTAATTGTTTGATCACCAATTAAACTGATTTGTTAACCTAAATACAACGAGACATAGGGAGTTTAGTGTTAGACATGGATTGCATAACACATGTTTCATATTCATTTATTAGGATGAATTGATCTGCATGTAGGGTAGACATACACTTACGTGTCATGTGTAATCACTTTTAGAGTCTAATCTTAGTAAGTTTCTCTTAAATTCAATTATCATAAACATATAGTTAATTGGTTAAGAGAGATATTTTTATAAGACCATCGACAGATGCTTATAAATAGATTAGAAATCTAGATTAACAACTCAAGAATCAATCGAATTAAGAGGTAAAAGACATCCAAGCGAAGTGTTGAGGGAAGTTGTAATCCTAGGCTTTTCTCTTTTGATTTTAATCCAAATTTTATTCCCTTTCTTTGTTTATTATTTTCTTTAATTTAGTTATAATTCACACCCTTTTTAATTAATTATTTGGATAAGAGTAAGTTGTTTTCATTTTAGTATTTAACAAATTTAATATCAATTCCTTGTGGGTACGGCACTCTATTTTCATTATATTACTTGTTTGCGATAGCGTGCACTTGCGTATTGAAATTCGACAACAAGTTTTTGGCGTCGTTGCCGGGTAATTGTTTTATTATTTTTGTTAATATCAATACCTAGCATACTTAGTCTTAATTCAAATTTTCTTTTTCTTATTCTCAGGTAATTTTGGTTGTTGAATGCGGAGATCTAGAAGTTTCGAACTTGTCCATTTTGATCCAGAACCAGAAAGAACTTTTCATTGACATCGAAGGGATAATTTAGAAGTCGCAACTAACAACCATACAATGGCTGAAGCTAATGAGACAAAGACTTTGCGAGAGTATGGGGTTCCTCTCATGCAAGACCTACAAACTAGTATTTAGAGGCCTGCCATCCAGGCAAATACTTTCGAGATAAAGCCAGCCATCCTTCAGATGATCCAAACTTTAGTTCAGTTCGGCGACTTACCGAACGATGATCCGAATTCTCACATCGTGAATTTCCTAGAAGTTTGCTATCTTTTCAAACAAAATGGTGTTACTGATGATGCCATTAGGTTGAGACTATTCCCTTTCTCACTTCGAGATAAGGCCAAGAGTTGGTTGAACTCTCTTCTTGCTGGCTCTATTACCACTTGGGTTGATCTAGCCCAGAAATTTCTTGCCAAATATTTTCCTCCTGCAAAGACACCTAAGATGCAGAATGATATCACATCTTTCATACAGTATGACTCAGAATCATTATATGAAGCTTGGGAAAGGTTTAAAGATCTGCTCCGACGATGTCCACATCATGGGATACCTGACTGGCTTCAGGTAAACACCTTCTACAATGGGTTGATAGGTCATACTAGAAGTTCTATAGATGATGCAGCAGGTGGATCACTCATGGGGAAAGAAATTGATGAGGCTTAAAATTTAATTGAGGTGATGGCTTCAAATAATTATCAATGGTCCACTGAGAGAATTTTGCCAAAGAAAGCTCCAGGTAGTTATCAGTTGAATGAGATCAGTGCCTTATCGGAGCAGATGGCTGCCTTGTCCAAGAAAATCGATGCTATGAGTGTGCATTCAGTACAGAGCCCATTAGTAACTTGTGAATTATGTGGAGAAGGACTCACCAGTAATAGCTGCACAACCAATGCCGAGTCAGTGCAATATGTTGGAACTATAATAGATAGCAAAACAATCCTTATTCCAACAATTACAATCCAGGTTGGAGAAATCACCCAAACTTTTCCTGGAATAACAATCAAGGGTCTTCATCCTCTGCTAAAACAGCAAACCCTCCTGGTTTTCCATCACAAGCCCATGCTCCTGTTTCAGAAAAGAAGATATCATTGGAAGATATGTTTACAAAGTTCATGGCTAATCAATAAGTGACTAATCATACTCAAGCAACGACACTTCGTAATCTTGAGACACAAGTAGGCCAACTTGCTAATGCACTTAACAATCGTCCTAGGGGATCTTTTCCAAGTGATACTGAAACCAATCCTATTGGAGACGAAAAAGAACATTGCAAAGCCATCACACTTAGGAATGGAAGAGAGTTAGAAGAGGAGAGCGAGAAGCTAGAATTGCCTTTTAAGCCAATTGAAGAAAAAGATATGGTGGAAAAAGAAGTTGAAAAGACTCAAGAGGAAAAGAAGCAATGTTATCCACCACCACCATCTCCTCAGCGCCTTCAAAAGAACAAGCTTGACAAGCAATTCCAAAAATTTCTTGAGGTATTTAAAAAGCTTTATATAAATATACCTTTTGCTGAAGCTTTGGAACAAATGCCAAAATATGTCAAGTTTATGAAAGACAAGTTGTCTAAGAAAAAGAAATTGGGTGAATTTGAGACTGTTGCACTTACTGAGGAGTGCAGTGCTATCCTCCAAAAGAAACTTCCACCAAAGCTTAAAGATCCGGGAAGTTTCACCATTCCATGCACAATTGGAAATCAGTTCATTGGTAGAGCTTTATGTGATTTGGGAGCAAGCATTAATCTTATGCCTTTATTAATCTATCGAAAACTGGGTTTGGGGGAAGTTAAGCCTACTACAATCACACTACAATTGGCAGATAGATCTTACACATATCCAAGAGGCATTGTTGAAGACGTATTAGTGAAGGTAGAGAAATTTATCTTCCCAGCTGATTTCATTGTATTGGATATGGAGGAGGATTGCGAAATACCAATTATTCTTGGGAGACCTTTCTTAGCTACCGGTAGAACTCTCATCGATGTGCAAAAATGCAAACTTACCATGAGAGTTCAAGATCAAGAGGTAACTTTTAATGTTTTTAAAGCTATGAAATTTTCTAATGAATCTGATGAGTGTTTTGCAGCTAATGTGTTGGATAATGCTACAACTAAAATTTTTGAAAATAGCTATTCTCTTGATTGACTTGAGGCATCCTTGATAAGTACTTTAGAAAAGGATGATGATGACTTTATTGATTGTGTAAATTTGTTGAATGCTCATCCACATATTGGAAGATCCATTCATCAATTTGAACTATTGGGACTTAAGACGAATGAAACATTATCTACCAAGCTATCCGTTGAACAGCCATCATCCCTGGAGCTTAAGCAGTTACCCTCACATTTGCGGTATGCTTTTCTTGGTAAAAAATCTGAATTACCTGTTATTATCTCATCTTTTCTTAATATTGAGCAGGAAAATAAACTCCTTAGAGTACTTAGAGAACACAAGAGGGCATTAGGTTGGTCAATTGCCGACATCAAGGGGATTAGTCCTCCAATTTGCATGCATAAAATCCTTCTTGAAGACAATCACAAGGCTACCATAAAGCATCAACGGAGACTTAATCCCATCATGAAAGAAATGGTAAAAAAGGAGATTATTAAGTGGTTGGATGCAGGCATCATATATCCCATCTCCGACAGTTCATAGGTAAGTTCAGTTCAATGTGTGCCCAAGAAAGGAGGAATGACGTCGGTTGCCAATGCTAATAATGAGCTCATTCCAAGTAGAACAGTGACTGGTTGGCGGATTTGCATGGATTATCGAAAGCTTAATAAAGCCACTAGGAATGACCACTTTTCTCTGCCATTCATTGATCAAATGCTAGACAGGTTGACTGGTAAGGAGTTTTATTGTTTCTTGGATGGATATTCGGGATACAATCAAATTGCTATAGCTCTTGAAGATCAAGAAAAGACCATCTTCACTTGCCCCTATAGAACTTTTGCTTTTCGAAGAATGTCATTCGAACTTTGCAACGCTCCTGCTACCTTTTAGAGATGCATGATGGCCATATTCTTCGACATGGTGGAGCAAGGTTTAGAGGTATTTATAGATGACTTTTCTGTTTTTGGAGATTCTTTTGATGAATGTCTACATCACCTTGCTAGAGTGCTTAAGAGATGTGAAGAAACAAACTTGGTGTTAAACTAGGAAAAATGCAACTTCATGGTTCAAGAAGGCATTGTTTTAGGACATCAAGTTTCTAGTAGAGGGATTGAAGTAGATAAAGCAAATATTGAAACAATTGAGAAGCTCCCACCTCCAATCTCTGTCAAAGGTATTCGGAGTTTTCTTGGTAATGCTGGGTTCTATAGGAGGTTCATTAAAGACTTTTCCAAGATCTCAAAGACACTTTGCAACCTCCTTGAAAAAGATGTCCCTTTCAAGTTTGATGATGCATGTCTAACAGCTTTTAAGACATTGGAAGAGAGACTGATTTCAGCACCTATCATTATTGTTCCAGATTGGAACCTGCCATTCGAGCTCATGTGCGATGCTAGTGACTTTGCAGTTGACTTAGTCTTAGGCCAATGAAAAGATAAGATATTTCATTCTATCAACTATGCAACCAAAACTTTGACCGATGCTCAGTTGAATTACACCACCACTGAAAAACAATTGCTTGCAATAGTATTTGCTTTTGATAAATTCCGATCTTATCTTGTGGGCACCAAAGTCATTGTTTACACTGATCATTTAGCTATCAAGTACTTGATTGATAAGAAAGATGCAAAACCTCACTTGATCCGTTGGATACTTCTTTTGCAAGAGTTTGATTTAGAGATCAGAGACAGAAAAGGAACAGAAAATCAAGTGACAGATCATCTATCAAGATTGGATAATGGGGCACAAGTTGGCAATGCAATCCAAATCAATGAGACTTTTCCTGATGAGCAACTCTTTTTAGTTCTTCAACAGGAATCACCATGGTATGCCAACTATGTGAACTTTATTGTGAGTAGAATCTTTCCACCTGATTTAAATTCTCAACAAAAGAAGAAATTCTTACATGATGTCAAGCATTATTATTGGGATGAACCTTTTGTGTTTAAGCAATGCAATGATCAGATTATTAGAAAGTGTGTACCCAAGGAAGAAATTGAAGATATTTTGCAACATTGTCACTCTTCGGACTATGGAGGACATTTTGGAGGAGAACAAACTGCGGCAAAAGTGTTACAATAAGGTTTTTATTGGCCCTCTCTCTTTAAAGATGCTCACCAGTTTGTTGCCAGATGTGATAGATGTCAAAGAATGGGTAACATCTCAAGGAGAAACGAGATGCCTCTAAACAACATTCTTGAGGTAGATATTTTTGATGTATGGGGAATTGATTTCATGGGTCCATTTATTTACTCATACAACAATCTTTACATTCTAGTTGCGGTTGATTATGTATCTAAGTGGGTGGAAGCAACAGCCTTGCCAACCAATGATTCCAAGATGGTATTAAACTTCTTGAAAAAAAATATCTTCACCCGCTTTGGTACTCTAAGAGAATTTATTAGTGATGAGGGGTCTCACTTTTGTAATAAATATTTTGAAGCTCTCCTTGCTAAATATGGAGTTAAGCACAAAATTGCCACCGCCTACCATCCACAAACAAGTGGTCAAGCCGAAGTCTCTAACAGAGAAATCAAAAGGATTTTGGAGAAGACTGTCAGTCCAACTAGAAAATATTGGTCCAAAAGATTGGATGATGCATTATAGGCATATAGGACGGCTTATAAAACTCTGATTGGGATGTCTCCTTACAAATTGGTTTTTCAGGAAAGCATGCCATCTTCTAGTAGAGTTGGAACACAATGCATATTGGGCCATCAAGAAGTTGAATTTTGATCTTCAAGTAGCAGGAGAGAGGCGTCTACTGCAACTCAATGAGATGGATGAATTCCGTCTTCAAGCCTATGAAAATGCCAAGCTTTACAAGGAAAAGACCAAGAGATGGCATAACAAGAAGATCATTGAGCGACAGTTTGAACCAGGCCAATAAGTTTTACTCTACAACTATCGACTCAAACTATTCCCGGGAAAACTAAGATCTCGATGGTCCGACCCTTTCAAAATCACAAAAGTATTCCCTTATGGAGCAGTCGAGTTAATCGATGAAAAGGCCAATCTCAACTTTAAAGTGAATGGGCAACGACTCAAGCATTACTGGGGAGGCGTTATTGATCGCCAAACATCCTCCATCACCTTAGCCGATCCAGAATGAGCTCGAGATAGTCAAGTCGACGACTATAAATCAAGCGCTTCTTGGGAGGCAACCCAACTTCTAATATTTACTCTTTGATTTTTCTTATTTTAATTTAATTTAATTTTTTGATTTCAACTTTATTTTACTAATTTCATTTTATTTTTTTTTTGCAGGTTTTTAAAAGAAAAAAATTAAATTATTTTGAGGGTTTTAAAAAAACCTAACCCCCCAAACCCTTTCATCTTTTTAGCAGCCACCATGAACTCTTTTCTCTCCCAAACCCTCTCCTATCTCTCTCAACTATCAACTCTCTCTTCTTCTACAAATCTCTCCTCTATCTTCACTATCCATCTTCATAAAACCCCATTGCTCACTTTCTTCTCAATTTCTTTCACACAACCACTACACAAATCAACCACATATTTTATACTCACCATCAAGTAAGGAATCTCCCAAGTTCTTCAAGTATGTTTTTCAAATTCCATAAAGATTATACTAGTTTGAGGGTTATTTGTTGATTTTTTATGATTGAATATTGTTCTTGCTTCCAATAGTCTTTGATGGAGGATTGGGTTGTTTGATGATTATTGTGGATTTTTGAAAGTGAGTCCAAATTAAACGATTATCATTTTCTTGTTGTGGCTTGGGTTGTATTGAGCATAGTGGAGGATTGGAGAATTTGCTTTGCTTGTTGTGGTTTGGGTTGTATTGAGAAAATTTGAGGAGTGGAGAATTTATTGATTCTATCTTAAGTTTTTTTGTTGGGTGAAGATAATAGTTGGTTTTGGGTCAATTGTTGAACTAGAACTAGAATATGGGACCAAGGAAGAAAAGTCGAACTAGCACTAGTGCACCCAATTTTGAAAGAAGCAAGTTTATATCTGATGCAGCGGTTCAATGGCATAACCACTCTCTCCTACATAAAAGCCCTATTCTGGAGAGGGGTTTCATATTGATCCACATGAGCATTTTGAGTTTCAACAAGTCATCAATTCACGTCATTGGCATAAATTTTGTGCTCCACCGCTATCTTCCGTACTCTTAGTTGTCAAAGAGTTTTATGCCAATGCCTTTGAACTTAGCGATAATACGATTTTTGTTCGTGGGTGCCAAGTTTCGTTTGATCTGCAGACCATTAATCGATATTACCAAACCCCGGATATTGAGACTGATGAATATACTCAGTATTTGGATGGGACAATTGACATGGATGCAGTCATAGCATATTTATGCCCCAATGGGACGACTTGGAAGAGTTCAAGGGATGGGGAACTTGCTTCATTCAAGGCCAACACTTTAAAATGAGAGATTCGGGTTTGGTTGCATTTTTTTAGCTACCAATATGCTTCCTTGTAATCATGTTAGTGATGTCACCAAAGATCGAGCCATCTTGCTCTATGTTCTCACCATGGGCAAGACAATTGACATTGGCCAGCTCATTTATCGGACCGTTCTGCATAGTGTTCGATCTCCAAGAGAAGGCCTTTGGTTTCCTTCTTTAATTACTCAATTGTGTGTCCAGGCAGGGGTCCGAATAGGCAATAATGAAGAATTGTTACATCCGAAGGGTCCCTTAGATGGCACTATTATACATCGCTTGACCCGAGACAAGAAGGGTCCACCCTCAAGACCCGGTGCGAGTTCATCACAAGTTCCTCCTCCATCCAGGCCTGCTCAACCTCGACAATTGACCATGACGGAACGCATAACTCGACTGGAAGCTCGTAGTGCTCACCACGATGACTGCTTTCAGGCCTTTGAGCAAATGTTTCATTTCCTTGGTCATCATATGGGTGCCAACATGCACCAAGCCCCCGCTATGCCACCACCACCACTTTTTGATGATGAGGAAGAAGAAGCGGATGAGGAAGATTAGCATGCTCCTGGATTTTCTTCATTGACAGGGGAGTTCTCTTATTCTAACTCTTTTCTTTTTCCAACATTGAGGGCAATGTTTGATTTAAGTTTGGGGGGTGTTTATTTGTTTTTAGTTTTATTATGTTTTGTGTTTCTTTTTATTTTGTTTTAGTTTTATTATGTTATGTTTAGGCGCCAGCTCGTAAATTTCTTTTCAAAAAAAAAATAGATATGATGCACTTTGAGATGATGATATCCTTATCCAATAATGAATTTTTAGTTATTGATTTATCTTGATTCTTGGGAACAACATAAGCATGAGAAGAATTTGTGTTAAATTCTTTTGTTAGTTTCATGTTAGGATATGATTTTCAACAAATTGAGCACTTAATCTCTTGCTTAGATTTGCATTGCTTATTTAAAGACTGATTATGTTGATGTGAATTGCAATTATTTCTACAATCTAGAATTTGTTTGATTCTCTCTTGAGGCGAAATTCTAAAAAACACTAAGTTGAGGAAGTGATTTAGGCCATCTTTGGATCGTTTGAGCCTTTCAAGCTTACCTTTATACATTAATATCCTTAGTCTACCTCTTTGAGCCTAATTGATATATATCTTTTCTTTGATTGCCACATATTTTAGCCTAGCCAAATAAGAAAAACCATGATTAACCCTTATTACATAGGCATGTGATGATATTACATGAAAAAAATTATGAGCCATGTCAATTTTGGGTGAAATGGTGATGTCAATAATAATAAAAAAAAAAGGTTATGGTTCTTCGAAAACGAAGAATAGAAAGAAAAAAAAAAGTCAATAAATTGGTGAAGCAAAAAGGAAGTGTATTCAAAGAAGAAAGAATGTAATTTGTGGAGAAGACTATGGCTCTCAAAAATCCTGATAAAAATGTAAAGTGTCTATGGGTGAATTTAAATCGAAATATATCTTTATCCTACCTTGACCCTAGCCTTACATTACAAGCTTAATAAAGACCTACTTGATCCTTGACGAAGTGTTAGTCTACATTAGTGGAGAGAGAGATGAAAAGCAAACATATGAGAATCTAGTACCATAATTCGTATTTTGCATTGACATAAACTTATTCGGATTGCATGCAATGATTTTTTAAGAGATTATTCACACACACTGGAAATCCATTCAAGCATGAAACATACGATTGAATTGAATCATAAAATTGGATTATATTTGTGTTTTACTTTGAATTGAGATTTTGAGATAGCTTTTGAGAAAAAATAAGGAGATCATTAGGTAAGTGCATTCATATTTAGCTTTGCTTTATTTCGTTTTGTTTTATTTAGTTTAGTTTTGCTTAGTTTAGTTTTGCTCGAGGACTAGCAAAATCTTAAGTTTGGAGGTGTGATAACTCTATAAAATAGAGTTATTTAATCCTATTTTGTGCTTTTAACATAGCTAAGTTCTTGTAGTTTAAACTATTAATTTACTATTTTTAGTTATTTTTATTTATTTCTTATTTAGTTTTATTTATTTATTTATATTTTATTTTAGTTATTAATTAATGTCTTTTGTAATTTTGTAGAGTCCTCAAGCTAGAAGGAAAAGCTCAACTCATATATGAAAAGTCCAAGCTAGAGGCAATTACTTGGCCACTAAGTTTCACTTCTTCAAGCTTTCAAGACTCTATAAATAGGAACCCTTAGGCTTTATTTTAGCTTCTTAGTCAGTTTTTATTTTAGTTTTCAAAAGAGGAGAGCAGCCACCACCATCTTGCAAGAAGCCAAGAACAGTTTTGCAGACGAGAAGACTGAAGAACTGACAACCTTTAGTTTTTTCTTTTTCCTTAATCTTCTTTTATTTTCTTGTAATTTGATGTTGGTGAAACTCATTTGGTTATTGTTTTTAATGTTCAGCATGAACTAAATTTCTTTTCTAGGATTACAATGGAACTCAAAACATAGTTGAGATTATTTTATTCTCTAATTTGATTTAATGATATTTGAGTTGTTTATGCATTCTTGTACTTAATACTTTTAATTGCTTGATCACCAATTAAATTGATTTATTAACCTAAATACAACTAGAATAGGGAGTTTAGTGTTAGACATGGATTGCATAACACATGTTTCATATTCATTTATTAGGATGAATTGATCTACATGTAGGGTAGACATACACTTACGTGTCATGTGTAATCACTTTTAGAGGCTAAGCTTAATGAGTTTCTCTTACATTCAATTATCATAGACATATAGTTAATTGGTTAAGGGAGATATTTTAATAAGACCATCGACAGATACTTATAAATAGATTAGAAATCTAGATTAACAACTCAAGAATCAATCAAATTCAGAGGTAAAAGACATCCAAGCGAAATGTTAAGGGAAGTTGTAATCTTAAGCTTTTCTCCATTGATTTTAATCCAAATTTTATTTGCTTTCTTTATTTATTATTTCTTTAATTTAGTTATAATTTACACCCTTTTTAATTAATTATTTTGATAAGAGTAAATTGTTTTAATTTTAGTATTTAACAAATTTGATATCAATTCCTTGTGGGTACGACACTCTATTTTCACTATATTATTTGTTTGCGATAGCATGCACTTGCGTATTGAAATTCGACAACAGGCCTGATCCTTAACTTTTGTAGTGTACTTTCATTCTCTCAATACCACACTCCATGAGTAACGTCTGTGTAGGTCTGTGTAGTCTGCAGGCAGCCAAACTCGCCAATTGCTTTTGTTTCCCTCACCAAAGGTTAAGATATTTTGTAATTACAAAGTAATTTGTGTACGGCGGAATAATCTTTTGTTACAACAGTTCAAAAAACTAAAAATCAAAAGTTGGTCTGGCTCGGAAAAAGCCCCAATTTGAAACTACAGATATTGCTATTGATCTTTTAATTACAAATTATCATTTCAACATAAAAGACTTTTTTCGTCGATGTTTTTGGTCAGAAATAGGTACTTTTAACAGATTTTTTGTTGAAAAATTCTATCGAAAAAATACTCAAATCGCAAATATTATTTCGTTGGAAAAAAAAATTTCGTCGAAAATATTTGAAGTATTTGCAACGGAAATTTTCATCGGAAATTATTCGAATATTTTCAACGAAAATTTCTGTCGCAAATACTCTTAATTCCATCGATATTTCTTTTTGTTTTTTTTTTTTTTTGATTTTTTTAAAGGAGAATGTTAATCAGTGCATAGTAATACTGATTAAGGTGATAAACGAAAAATGTAATTAATGATTTTTTTTTTTTGAATTCAGTAAAAATAATACATTAAATATAATTTTTTTCCAAAATTAATAATTAAATAATCATTAATTTATAAGTATCAGTTAAGTAAATCATTTTTTAAAAAATAAACTTTTCTTTATATCCGTCAGATATAACCTAATTTCGACAGAATTTTATCAGGGAAAAAGGTATATTTCCGAAGGAATTTCATCGAAAAAGATGAGAAATTTGTCAAAATAATCTTTCAATTTATTTAATATTTTATTAATTTTTATTTCTTTAATATTTTATTAATTTGATGGAGGCCGTGGAATATAAAATACGTTGTTGGTCAATGGGTTGTATACAAAATATTCATCCAAAGAAGTGAACCAATGAAGAAGACCATTGCATGAATTGGCAAGCATTGGACGACGTTCAAAAACCACTAGAGAAGATTCTAAGTCTGATTCACGTTCCTTATTAATTTTACCAAGGGGTACGTCAGAACTCAGAACTACTTTGGTAAAAGAAACCAGGAACCCTAGACTACTGTTTTGTTTTGTGGAGATGGACAAGAAAACAAGGATCAGAAAGCAAACGTTACCAGGTTTTTGACAAAATCTTTAATTTTGTTACAGATATCATAACCAGTTTAGTAAGAATCTTCAGGTAGATGATCCAATCATTATAACATATCTCGCTCAAAATACTTGGCTTCTGCCATGAAACTGAAAGTCCCATTTTCTTTTCCTTCAAATGAAAGCACTACAAGAGAAAAAGAAAGGACGGATCCAAGGGCCTGGGGAGCCGGAGGAGGAGGGAGAGGAGCCAGGGGCCGGGAGGAGAGGGGAGAGGGGTCAGGGAGAGAGAGAAAAAAAAAAGTTAGAGGTTAAGTAATTCTGACTTAACTTTTAGTGACGAAATTTTATTTTTTTTTTTACGAAAAAGTCATCATTAAATATTTTATTTATATTTCAACTTTTCGCTTAAACTTTTTTCGATTGAATTTTCGTTGAAAAAAAGTCTATTATGACTGAATTTCGTCGAAAAAAATATTTTCCTTCAATAAAAATCAATATTATTATTTTTTATTTTCCTTCAACGTAATTCCACCGGAATATCTTTTCTGATCGAATTCCGAGAGCAAAGATTTTTTTTCAACGAAGTTTATCATTGAAAATATTTTTTAAACTAAAAAAAATTAATTTTTATCTTATAGGGAAAAAAGAAAAAAAAAAATCCGGTTGGGAATTATTTGACGGGAACAATCACGGTTCCCGTCAAAATTTTTTTGACAGATTTTAGCAATGGATTCGATTCGGTCGAAAATAATTCGTCGAAAATATAAAAATTCCATTACCAATAAATTTTTTACAATAGCAAATTTTTTTGGTTTTTTTTTTTTTTCGTCGTAAATAAGTGATTATTTTTGAAGAAAATTTTTTCATCAAGAAAAACATATTCCCTTGTATAGTGTTCAATTTCACTTGGAAATTTCTTATACTAAATATGTTAAAGCTATTTAATTGTTTTCTCTCCCAAAAATGAGGTAAGGATTTACAAACGAAGAAAGAGTTTTAAGCATTTGGGTTTGCTATCTAATACACCGTAAAAATATCCTAGATCAATCTTTAAATAGTTCCACTTTTGTTATTTAATTATGCTTTTGCCGAACTATGTATTTTGTTTAGACAACATAATGTTTAAAGAATCAGATCGAAAGTTAAATTAGTGAGATTTTTTGTTACTGATTCAACGGTCGGATTAATTGAACCGATTGTATTAAAAAATTTAAATAAGTACTAAATATAGCAAAAATTTAATAAAAATATGTATTTGACTAAATAGTATGATTTTTAATATAGATTCAAGGAGTTAAAAGTTCAATTCTCATCAAAAACAATAGTTTTTTAATTTTTTTTTTATAAAATATGTAACCTCTTTTTTGGGTTTATTCGGTTTTTTACGTATTCAACCGATTTTTTATGGGTTTGAAAATTTTCAAATTCTATGATATGCACCGGATCGGACAGACCGTTAATTTTCGATTCAATCGACCAGTCCAATCCTATTTTTTAACATTGAGACAACTAGCTAACCCTGGCCAGTGCTATGAATGTTCTTGTTTCAGTAAGATTTTTAAGGTGAAACTCACATTATTATATTAAGTACTTGTACAAATTAAGTACTTATCATTTCAATAAAAATATTGTCTGCGATTTCTCGTACTAGTAGAGTAATTAATAAAATCCCACACACAAACTCGAGTGTTTGGTTCTGTGATTAATATAATTGGAAATCCTTCTTTCTCAACTAAAATAATCTTAAAATCCTGATTAGGAGCGTAATCAAGCACACTTGAGCCCAGTCGAACTCAATTCTTGCGAGCTTGAATTTGTAGGCTCAGGGAGGGTCCATTCGAGTTGACTTTGTTTTGTTGTCTAAGAGTCAAGCCCATTTTTGTGGAAAATTGTAAGAGAATCTCTTAAAGTGAGTTTCAAGTAAGCTTTCTGCTGTGGCATGGCCACATCATGCCACATCAGAGAGCTTACTTAAAACTCACTTTAAGAGATTCTCTTACAATTTTCCACAAAAATGCATTTTATTTTTAGTTGTTGGAAGTAAAATTATTTTTTTATTTATAAAAAATTATAAATTTTATTTTAAATTTTTTAAAAAATATTTTAAATAATTCTTATTTTTAAAAAAAATTAAAAAAAATTATCAAAATATTTTAAAAAGTTAGTATTATTTGTTATTAAATAATTTCAATTACGTAATTTTGTTATTATATAGTCTACTAATTTCAGTAATCTGTAATTTTATAAAAAAAGTTTGTAATCTTGCAACAAGTAATCTACATAATAAATCTTGTAATTTCTTAAGAAAAATATGTAATTTAGAATGAAAATTTGTTTAAGCGATAATTACATAATTTTCTTATCATGTCGTCTAATAAATTATGTTAACAAAATCACGTAATTTGATAAAAACCGTTGTAATCACTTGTAATAAAATTAATAATTTATTTGATATTCGAATATCAAATTAATAATATTCGAATATGCATATTTGGCCACTCCTATTAGAAGGGATATTCGAATAAAATGTATACATATTTGAATATCCCCATTTTTTTTAGCTTTTATAATAAAGCCAGATTATACAATTTTGTTATCATGTACTGTAATAGTTTTAATATTTTGTATTGAAATAAAATAATTTCATAAAAAATATGTAAAATTTTAGAGTTAACGTTTTTTCTTATCTTGTGTAATAGATTATATTGTTGAGGAATTACAACATATATTATGTGAAAATGTAATATTTGTAGTAATTTTCTTTTGCTTCTAGGAGAATTACAACTTTTGTTATAAAATTACTTGAATTTATTACATACTATGAAAATTATTACAGTATCAGAATACAAAATTATGTAATTTGACTTAACACATTTTATCATGATTATAATTATTTATTATAAATTACAGAAAATAAATTGTGTAAAAATAATATTTGTTGTAATTTACTTGAAATTATTTATTAAGAAGAATTACAACTTATATTATCCTTATTAAATAAATTATTACAGTAGCATATAACGTATTTATTTAATGAAAACTTCAATCATTATTCCTTAATGTTACAACATATATTAGTTTATTATGATTCCGGGAATATTACAACTTTTGTTATCGAATTACTTGAAATTGTTACAGTATTGGATAACAAAATTATGTAATCTAATTTAATACTTTTTATTAAAAATTACACAATATATTATGTGAGGAGATAATAGTTGTTATAATTTACTTGAACTTCCTTATTAAGAAGAATTACAACTTATATTATCTACGTTACAGAAATTTATTACATTTTACATAAAATTTTACAGTAACATATAACATATTTGTCATAACGATCTTGCGAGCGTTAAATGACGTTGGGGTGAAAAAGATAATTGATCCTCGTAAATAATATGTGGTTTTGAAAAACCTTGAAAACGAGAGTCGCTATCGATCTTTTTTGGCTAGGTCTGATCGGTCACCTATTAAAACCGATTTTTGAAAACATTTTAAAATTAATTAAAAAAAATTTGAAAAAACCAATTTTAAAGTCTGTGTTCAAAACCAGAGAAAAACAATGGCGGATCCAAGAGTCGGCTACGTGCGGGGAAGGTGTTCGCACCCCTACAACACTCGTATAAAATGGTATCTTATTAATCATGTGTTATCACTAGTCTCGATAAAAGTTGGTTTTAGATTCGATATTTAAAGATAATTCCCTTTAAAAAAAAAACTCGTATTATTTGAGAATGACCCGGAACTTATTACCACAAAATTTTTTATATTTTAAAATTCTTTATTTTAAAATTCTCCGCATCATTCACTGTTCTTTAAAAGGATATTCATTCGTTAATGATAATTGATGAAGACTCCCCGGCAACTCGGAGAAGAATTCATGAATTATTTTAATTCGAGATATTGCCTCATTTTATTATTAAAAACATTAATTTATTTTTCTATGCATTCAAGTTCATTTGAATAATCATAAATATGCAAGACAATATAAATATGCAAATATAAAAGAAATGACATGAACAAGAAATTAACAAAAATATCAATCATAAATTATCATCAACAAAAATCATGTGAATACTAATTACCAAATAACATAATCAAAAACATAGTATAAGCAATTATTATTAAATAATATAAACAAGCATATGCATACAACCATATTTTGAAAATCATTTTTTCATGTATTTTTTTATTTGAAATTACATAAATGGCAAACGTAAAAAATTCAACCGAACTCCCCGACAGACCCGACAAAGCTTAGAAAAACAGTCTTTCACTTAACACATATTAGTTTCGAGTAAAACGAAACTAATACTTTACGACCTCATAAACACGTGCGTTGCAGAATTTCCTAGCCTCCCCGGCAAACCCGACAAAGACTAAGAAAGTAAATGTTTATGAAACCGAGAAAGCACGTTTTATGATAAATTTAGGAAAAAAAAACATTTTCTCTTAAAGCTTGAAATGCATGAAAAAGGGACCATTATCGAAATGTGTTTCTCTCTTGGAGAGAGGGCATCCGAATACCTAAGGAGGTATTTGAATATCTTTGAAAGAAACTTAAATTAGACTTTAAAAATTGAAGGATTTTGGGCACGAATTTTTGCTCGGATTAAGGGGATATCCGAATGCCTTTGTTTTGACATCTGAATACCTCTAAATGAGCTTTGATGCAAAAAAATTAAAATCGAAAAAAACAAAACATGCAATTTTCTCAAAAGAAAAACACCTTGGCCAAATGGTGCATAGTGTAGAAATTAAAGTTTTAACTCATGTTTGAAGCTCGTTTTAGCTACCCATAACCCGATTTTCTTAAAACATCATTTATAGACCTTAAAAAACCAACAAAATGACCTTGGAACCCTCCCCTATAGATTCGGTCAGCCCCGTCATAATGCCAAAAAAAAATGATTTTAACTCGTTTTAACTTTCAAAGCCCCGTTTTCTTAAAACACCATTTATAAACCTAAAAAAATGACAAAATGACCATGAAAACCACCTTAATCAGTTCGCCCAAGGTATATAAAATAGTCATCAAAATAGTTTTTATTTCATAAAAATATGCCTAGCCTCATGTTGCCCAAAATCTCCATATCCAACCTCTAAAACATTGATTTTTCCAACCCTTTGAAAAACAAGACTTTGGCTATGAACCATTGCTTAATCCTAACCAAAATCAATTGGAAATCATTTTTAAAACATGTTTTAATGTAAACAAAGTGGTTGACTTAAGGTTGGCCTCATGGATGCTTAATCCGGTCAAACCATCACTAAGAGCGAATTTAAGATCATCAAGCTCATAATCACTTTTCCAAAGAAAATAAAAATATACAAACATCAAGAATGCTCCACAATAAACCATATTTAGCAATATGCAAGCAAAGATAGCAAACATCAAGAATGCAAACAAAGTGGTTGGCTCAAGGTTGGTTCATGGATGATTAATCTGGCCTAACCATCACTTAGAGCGAATCTTAGATCATCGAGCTCATAACCACTTTTCCAAAGAAAAGAAAAATATGCAAACATCAAGAATGCTCCACAATAAACCATATTCAGAAATATGTAAGCAAAGATAGCAAAATATAAACAAGAAATCATAAATAAGAAAAAAAATGAAGAGTTGGCTCAAAGTTGACTACATGGATGGTTAATTCGGCTCAACTATGACTTAGAAAAATCTAAGATCATCAAGCTCATAACTTCTTCATTCTCAAAAAGGAAACCAAAAAGAAATCATCAAATAACCACAATAGACCACAATACACAAAATATAAAAATAAATATTTGAAGAAAAATTTAGTAAGAAGAAGCAAAGTCAAGCCACTTGTAGGAGAAGTAAAATATTTTGCAAAAAAAAAAAAAAAAACTTTGTAGTTTTGAAAAATAGAAGAAACAATAAGAGAAAATTTTCTTGAAAAACCTCTTTAAAGACCTTAAAATTTTTAAGGAAAGAAATAAAACATGAAGAAAGAAGAGGAAAAACCTTCATGAGAAAAAAATGAAGAAGAAAAGATAACAAGCTACCTAGTAAAGCTTTCTAAAAAACCTCCAAAACCCTTCATTTTTCCTCATTTTCTCTCTTCCTTTTTTTCTTCTACCTTAGAGAACTTTATGCAAGTGTTGAATGTATGAATTGTGTGAAGAATGGCTGCTGCCTTCCCCTTGTATTTGGCTTAGTCGAATGGCCTATGGAGGGCAAAGCTCTCATCTTTTTCCATTCTCAAGTGGTCCTCCTCTCATGGTACCCCCTTTCATGGTCCCCCCTTTTCCTATTCTTGCTCACCAAGTAACAATCCTATTGGCCAAGCTTTGCCAACTCATGTACCTATTGCTCCATTTCTCTCCTACTCATTCACTTATTCACCAAATTGTAATTTTGCATATTTCCAAAATGACCTTCATTTCTCCATTTTACTACACTTCTACTTTAGGATAATTTCACATTCTTCCTCAAACTTTCCAATTGTCTCTTATTCATCCCTTTCCCAAACTGTATTTCTTTCCAATTGAAACCCCATTATAATTCCAAACTTTTAATTTGTGCAATTTAGTCCTCTCGTTTTTAGTTCTTCTTCAAATTAATTCCTCCCCTTTCTTTCATTGTAATTGAGCTTTTCAAATCCCATCCCCTTATCGATTCTCTTTCAAATTAAACTTTCAATTTCTTTCAATTTAACCTTTTCTATAATCCTCCTTGAAATTGAACTTTCAATTTATTCAATTTAGTCTTCTACCATTTAAATACTCCAATCTAACCTTTCTTATTTCGTTTCTTTCAGTTTTCTCTTTCATTGTCTTCCACTCATTCAAATTGTCCTCTTTAACATTTTAATTTGCTTCCCCTCCTTTAATTTCCACTTTTGACTTTTTTCGATTTAGTCCCTACACTTCTCTTTAATCTCATCTTTCAATTTCGCCCTTCCATTTTTAATTGGTAGCTCTCCAATCATCAAGATTGCCTCTTTAACATCCAATTTTCCTTTTTAATCTTGATTTTCCGAAGTTGAGTTTTTACCCTTTGACTCTGACTTTTGATCAACTTTGACTTTTCTCTTGACTTTGGTCTTGTTAGTTTTGCCGAATCCAAGTGTAGGGATATTAGGCCATGAAATCGGGATAAAATTAGGAACTAAGATTTGCAGGAGAAAAGTACCTTGTTTAGGGGCCCGGACAAAATTAGGTGTCTACAATATTTATGTAATGAAAACATAAATTATCATTCTTTCATGTTACTTAATTTCTTGACGAATTACAACATACATTATGTACAAAGATAAATTTCTTACGTTTCTAAGAGAATTACAACTTTTGTTATCATATTACTTGAATTTATTACATATTACGAAAATTATTACAGTATCAGATAACAAAATTTTGTAATCTGACTTAACACATTTTATTATAATTACAATTTTTTATTATAAATTACAGAATATATTATGTGTAAAAATAATGTTTGTTGTAATTTACTTGAAGTTCTTTGTTAAGAAGAATTACAACTTATGTTATCCCTGTTATAGAAATTTGTTACTTTTTACGTAAATTGTTACAATAACATATAACATATTTATGTAATGAAAAAGTTATTATTACTACTTTTTTATCTACTGTAATTTTTTTTATTTATAAATTCATAATAAATCAAGTAATTGTAACAACATTTAGTATTTACTCTCTATAATAAAATTGTAATAAAAACATAATTTCTTAAGAAATGTAAACATAATAAAAGTTATAATACTATTTTGTATTACCTTATCTTAATAAATTATGTAATTAAGTAAAAAAAATCATGTAAACATAATAAAATTGGTATCATCACTTTTTCTTATCTTTTGTAAGAAATTATGTAACTTAGCAAATAAATTATGTAAACATAATAAAAGTTGTTATTATCACATTTTTTATCTTCTGTAAGAAAAAAATATGTTATTCATAATAATAAAAGAAAGTAATTGTAACAATATTTAGTATTTACACCCAATAATAAAAGTTGTAAAAAAAAAATTTCTTAAAAAAAAATGTAAATATAATAAATGTAGACACCTAATTTTGTTCGGGCACCCTAAATCAGGCAAATTCTCCTTTCAACTTCCTGGAACGCAAAGAGACTTCCACCATTCCATAGATGGGTCTCCAGGACTTCATTTCGGAGGTCAACCCCAAAAAAGTCAACCTTAAAAAGTCAACCAATAAAAAAGTCAACCTTCAGTCAAAATCAAGATTCAAAGTTGAAATGAACAATGGTGAAGGAATTTTGATAATCCGAGGTCTACAATGAAAGATATAGAGTTTGAAAGACGGGTTGCAAAAATTCAGTGTAGAGAAATACCTAATTTAGCAAATTTGAGGAAAAATGCAAAAACGATCAAACTGGACGAGATTGTAGGTTCCTAATGGATTAAGATCAATAAATATGGATATTTGAAGGTCCAATTTTGAAGCGGAGTTGAAAGAATAATTGGTTTGAAGAGAAAAAGCAAAATAGGGATTCAATTAATAAATAGGAAAATTCACAAAATTGGGAAAAACTGCAGAGATAGTCCGATTCAGTGAATTTGAAGCCCCAAGTTGGTAGAGGATAAATAAACAAAAATATCCCAAGTCCTAGTTTGAAGTGGATCCCAAGGAAGAGCCGGTTAGAAGAAAAATGGAAAAACGAGAAAATTTCTGATATTGAAAAGGGGAAAACAAAATTGGAGAGGAATTCAATAGTAAAAATTGGGCATTTTCGGACCAACTCCAATTCAATATATAACAAAGATAGTGGAAAAAGAAAATCTAGAACTGGAGATCAAATGAAAAAAGGCAAAGTTCGGGTGCACTAATCCAAAATTCCATGAGAAAATTCCGGGAAAAATAGAAAACGAGCTCGAAAAATTATGAAAACTTCCAGATCTGAATTTTATATTTTATGGAAGAGATTGGAGAAGAAAAATATGGAATCAAAGCTCAAATGAAAAAGGCGAAGTTTGGGTGCACTAACCCGAAATTCCAAGAGAAAATTTTGGGAAAAATAGGAAACGAGCTCAGAAAATTATGAAAACTTCTAGATCTGAATTTTATATTTTTTGGATGGCATTGGAGAAGAAAAATCCAGAATCGGAACTCAAATAAAAAAGACAAAGTTTGGGAGGCACTGAACCGAAACTTTAGAGAAAATTCGGGAAAAATAGAGATATGAGCTCGAAAAAATGTGAAAACCTCTAGAACTTAGTTTTATATTGGATGGGATAAATTGGAAAAGAAAATCCGAAATTGGGGTCTATTTGCAATTAAATTAAGTTTGGGGGGCAAATTGTAATTTTACCAAAGAAATCGAAAAGTGCCATTTTGCAAATAAAAAAATATGAATGGCCTGGAAATTTCCAAGCCATTTTCGGCCAACAGCAGAAGAAAAGGAAGAGGATTTATTTTTTTCAAAAGGCATTTCACTCTTGAGAGAAAAGAAAGAAGAAAAAGAAAAGAGAGGAGAGGAAAGGAGAAGAGAAGAATTTGGCCATCTTGATTTGGAAAGCAATAGCTAGGTAACTATCACCTCCATTCTTCTTCTTTAATATTTTCCTTTGATGTTGTGATTCTTTTTCTTCTCTTTTTGTTCATGTGATTTGTTAACTTTTTGATGAATAAAAAAGTTTTCAAAAATAAATTTTAAAGGTTTTTTATCCTTTATTTCTCATTCTTTATCAAATAACCATGTTGACAAATTTTTTTGCATGTTTTATTGCATTAGCCGAATCCCTCTAGGTGTTTTTTGTACTTGTTCTTGCTTGATATTTCTTGCTTGTTGGTTGTGTTCATATTTTTCACTCATGATTGATCTATTGCCATATGATTGTGGGCTGTAAAACCATGCATTTCATGACATCTAGGATTTTGGCCAAGATCAACCAATGATCTCAAGCCAAAAAAATTTCTTGCCTCTACTAGTTGAGAGAGTGATAGTTTAAATTGGGTATTTTGACTTTGAGATTTTTTTTTTACTACTCATCCATGGTAAAAAAAAATTAATTTTTTACCACATGTAGTAGTCATTTAGGGGATGCCATGATTTTTTTTTCATGATTTTTAGATTTTTTTATCATGTTTGAAAAAAAATGGCTTTTAATAAAGCAGTTTTAAATCACTGTCTTCATTTTGGTAAAAATTCGATCATGGTATCCTTAGTCCAAAAATTAAGCTGATTTTTTCCCATGGATATCAACACATTCTAGGTCTACCCTAATTTTTACAGAATTTTCTGAAAGTTTTTAGAAAGGAAAAAAATAGGTTTTCAAAACTGCCTGTGAGAGTCAGATTTGTTTTTAAGAACTAGTAATTTTCTGTTTTGTTAGGATACAAAGAGGGGGCTGATCTGGGACATTGGTTATCGTCTTAGGTTAATTTCCATATCATTTCAATTATAAAATTTGATTTTATAAAAAGTCGGGTCAAGGGTGGTCAACCCGGATTTCAAAACTAGGAAAAATAGAGCCTTTTGAAGAGGGGGTTCGGCCATGAGGCCTTTTTCATCCAAAAAAATTCCATTTTTTAAATACGAGCCCAAAGTCTTTTGATTTTGAAAATCTGATTTAAGTCTCTTCCAAAGATAGTCGGATACTTTTTTAGGTATACGGATGTCCTTACTTCAAGGAAGAAATACATCTTCATGCATTGCATATTTAAAATGTTTTTATTTAATTTGGCATAAAAACGTATTTTTCGGTTTCCAAAAGATTTGGCGAGTTTGCCGGAGAGGTTAGGAAATTATTCAACGCACGAGTTTATGGAATCGAAACGTATGGTTTTCGTTTTACTCGGAACCATGTAAATATCATATGAAAGAATTATTTTCCAAGCTTTGCAGGGTTTGCCGGGAAGCACGGTAATATTTTTCGACATATGCTATTTATATGATTCCTCACATGAATAATATATTTCAAATAATGATGTGTGCATGTGATCAGGATTATGAGTATTTTATGATGATGTCATTTTGTGATTTTGTCATGTCAAGCATGCCATGCGATGCCATGTCATTCATTCATATGCCATGTCCTTCATTTTGCATGCCATGTCATTCATTTAAATGCCATGTCATTCATATTGCCATGTCATTTACATGCCATGTCATTCATATTGCCATGTCATCAAGAGTTTGCCATGTCATTCATATGCCTTGTCATTCATTCACATGTCGTGTCATTCATATTACCATGTCATTCATATGCTATGTCATTCATTCGCATGTCATTTCTTTTAGAATTTCCCATGTCATCCGTATACCATGTTATTCATTCATGTGCAATATCAATTAGAGTATGCTAAGTCATTCATTCACTGGCCATGTCACTATTTTTCTTATGCCATGTAATTTAGATTTTTGCCATGTCAAGCATGTCATGTCATTATTTCTTTTATCATGCCATAATAAAATGTTTGCCATGCCATGATAAATGTGCATGTTTATTTAATTTTTATCTTAGTAACATTTTGCATATTCATGGACATTTTTCAATGATTTTTAAAATACATGGAAAACAAATAATATTTTTTTTTTATAAATCAAGATTATTCCCGAGTTAAAATAATTCATGAGTTCTATGTTGGGTCTGTCGGAGAGGATATCATCAATTATTATTAATGATGGAATATCTTTTTCAAAAAAAAGGTGATTCGGAGAATTTCAAAATCAAGGAAAAATTCCATGTTTTGCAGAGTTTGTCGAAAAATATGAGAAATTTTATGCTAATAAATCCCGAATCATTTTCAAATAAAATATGAATTTTTAAGGGAATTATTTACAAACACCAAGTTTAAAATCGAATTTTCACCGAGACTCGAGATAACACACGACTAATAAGGTACCATTTTATACGAGCGTTGTGGGGGTGCTAATCCTTCCCCTCACGTAACCGACTCCAAACCCGCACTTGTTTTCTCTGGTTCAAAGTGCAGACTTCAAAACTGGTTTTAAAAAAATGTTTTAATTAATTTTAAAACGTTTTTATAAAAAAATTGGTTTTAATAGGTTGTAACACCCTGTCTAGATAATCTACCTAGAATCTGGTATCTTAACTATAACCCTCCTCCAAATACACTCAGTTCATATCCCCAGCAAGCAATATCTCTCAGTACCATTATCACATTTATACATGCATGCTCAAAAATTTTCCATGATCAATTTATACTCAAGTCAATACATTCTATTGTCTCATAACTTCAAATATATATACAATATATCCAAAATTAAACCTATCTCAGCAAAGTTTACTAGATAAAACATCAAGAGATCAAAACTTCTAGAAATTTAGGTATGATGCCCACCATGTCAATATACTCTTTGAAGCGAAGGGTATATGAAGGTAGCAATCCCAACACCTAATTGTAAACTGAAAATTTAGAAACATGAAATAGGTGAAATATGTGAATATCTCACTAAGTAGACAACTTTTAAAACGTTTGAAAACTATAATGGTAACCTTTAAAGCATAATAGACTTTTTCAAAAATAAATAATAGTAAAACTATAATGATTAATTCGAAGATATAGCGAAGTTTGCAAATGTATAACAGCATCATAATAACAAATCAATGTATAAAATCTTTAAAGTAAATCAAATTTCATATAATTGGGCTCCAACTTACTGTCATGCATAAGATTTATCCATACATCCATGAAATAACCAGGTAATGTCCATGTAGGCATACTAGTAGCCGGCCCCAAAGGCCAATACCACCTTAGGACGCCTCAAAGGCATATGTGTCACTATGATGTGCCCCAAGAAGGCTAATATAATGGGATAGGGACTCTGGAGGTGGCTCCCACCACAAAGGCGTAGCACGCAGCTCCCATACCTCAGTCTAATATCATGGAATTGGGACTCTAGAGGTGGCTCCCGCAACAAAGGCGTAGCACACAGCTCCCGTATTCCGATCAAGGGAATAATCTCATACATTAAGTCAGGTGGAGCCAAAGCCATGTACGTCAAATTCTATGTATAATCATATTTCATAAATCAACCAACTTGCTCGATATAATATTTCTTGAAATAAATGTATAATAACAAATCAATTCATATGATTATATATCGCATATACCTTTAATACGTAAAATAAATATCATGCTAAAAAAATTATAATTATAATTAAAGAAATTTCAAATAACTATAGTTGTTGTCTACTCACAATCCTTGAGATGATCTCACTGTACACCTTGATCTGAAACTTCGGGATCCACAGGTGACGTCGGATCTACGTGGCCTAGAGATTAACGATAATTAGTATCTATACATACTCAAAGCATTACACAATTATGAATGCAACTTAAATCTCATAATCTTCCCCCAAGGTCAATACTAATTTGTCATACTGAAAACAACATATCCCAAATTTTTAATATCATTTCCTTAATCATTTTCTTCAAAATTCAACTCCATATTCATGTCCTTATCAAATTCCTTTCTAGTACTCCATGCCTTAGAGATTTTCATAATCCATAACCATCATTTAGTACTATATTTCTCTTAAGCAATAAATTCCTTACTATCAAACTAGATTAGAAAATCATAACTTGAGTTTGATAAGGAATTTTGAAGTGATTCCAGTTGGTTTATTTCAATAAATAAGTCTAATTTATGAAAAAAAAAACTAACTTAGACAATTAGAACAAAATCTTTTTCAAATTTGATAAATCCCGAAACTATGCTAAAACAAGGGTCAACACAGAACAGCCCACTTCACCGAATTTTATCTTTTTGACTGCTTATTGGTTTTAGGTGATTCAAAAACCAAAATTCTCGTATTGAAATCTAGTTTCTAGGAAAAATATCAAACAAATACAAAACCAGTTGTGCCGAACCCAAAAAATCTGAACAGCAAGCATGCTCAACTTCCCCTGTTTTGCTTTTTCTTCCCATTTTCTTGTTCATGCTTTTATTTTTTTTAATTCTTACCAAAGGTGAGTAAAACTCATACTTAATAGATGGATTTCAGACATTAACATGTTTAAAACTCATACTTAATAGATGGATTTCAGACATTAACATGTTTATGCAGCTAAGATCTTAGCATGCTCAATATCTAAAGAAATGGAAGAATTTATCAAGAAACTAACCTTGGATGTGATTGTTAATGAGATTTTTGTGGAATACTTGAAGAGAATTGTTGGAGAGGATGAAGAGAATTTGAGAGAATGAGAGGGGAGGGGTAGCCGTCTAGCACATAAGAAATAAGGAAGAATTTCTAGAATTTTCAAGATATAAAGATAATTATAAAGATATTTTTGAATTTTTGGTATAATTGCACATTGGTCCCTCAACTTTTCATAAATAACCATTAAGCCCCTAAACTTTTTTGTTTGTTGAATTTGATCCTTTCTTCTTTTATTTCCTTCACTTATAACTTCTTACCAACTTTCAAGTTTGCCCTTAAAAAATTTCGGGATTAACTTTACACGATTGTACGTAACCTTGGTTAGTACAACCTACCCCCATTAGAAAAATTTCGTCCTTGAAATTTACTTACCAACTTGATTGAACAAGTGAGGTTATTGAGTCTGCATATCTTTCTCCCTTTCCCATGTAACTTCTTCATATGAATGATTCCTCCAAAGAACTTTCACTAATGGAATAGTCTTAGTCCTTAGAACTTGGTCCTTTCTATCCAAAATCTCAACCGGTTGCTCTTCATAAGTTAAATTTTCCTCAATTTCCATAGGCAAGTCCTTCAATATATGTGAAGAATCGAAAATATACTTTCGGAGCATAGAAACATGGAACACATTATGAATTCGTGACAATTCTTTTGGGAAAGCCAATCTATAAGCAACTGGGCCAATCTGTTCGATGATCTCATACGGCTCTATATATTGAGGACCCAACTTTCCTTGTCTTCCAAACCGGATTACTCTCTTCCAAGGAGTCACTTTCAAAAACACCATATCACCAACTTCAAACACTAAATGTTTTCTCCGGTTATCTGCATAGCTCTTTTGTCGAGCTTGAGCTATTTTTATCTTTTCTCGGATTACCTTTACTTTGTCTGCAGTCACCGTAACAGTTTCTGGACCTAGCAATTTCCTTTCATCTGTATCATCCCAACACACCAGAGTTTTGCACTTCCTTCCATACAAAGCTTCAAAAGGAGCCATGTCAATGCTGGACTGATAACTATTGTTATATGCAAACTCTACTTGAGGCAAGTGTTCGTCCCAGTTTCCCTTGAGTTCCATAATACAAGATCTGAGCATATCTTCCAGAATTTGAATTGTTTGTTCAGATATCTGTCTGGGGATGAAAAGCAGTACTGAACTTGAGTTTAGTGCCAATAGCATACTGCAAACTTGGCCAAAACCGAGATGTGAATCGGGGGTCTCGATCAGATACAATCGATATTGGGGCACCATGTAACCTAACAATGTCGTTCACATAAAGTTTAGCCAGCCTTTCCATGGAAAAAGTCTTCTTGACTGGCAAAAAGTGAGCTGATTTTGTTAGACGATCAACAATCACCCAAATGCTGTCATAACCAGACTGCGTTCTTGGCAATCCGAAACGAAATTCGTAGCAATATCTTCCCACTTCCATTGAGGAATAGGTAGTGGGTTCAATTTCCCTGAAGGTTTTTGATGCTCGGTTTTAATTTGTAGGCATACCAAGCATCTAGAAACAAACTCAGCTATGTCCCGTTTCATACCCTGCCACCAATAATGTTCTCTTAAGGTTTGATACATCTTCACACTACCGGGATGTGGAGCGTATGGTGCATTATGAGCTTCCTCCAAAATCACTTTTCGGAGCTCTTCATCCTGAGGTACACAAAGCCTATTTCTCATTATCAGTACACCACCATCCTTTATTTGAAAGTCAGTCCTTACGCCATCCCTTACTTCTTGCTTTAACTTTACCAACATAGGGTCATTATTCTGTTCTTCACATATCCTATCAATATGAATCGGTTTAACCTTCAAGTGAGCTATTAGGAGATCATTCTCATCAATCATCAATTCCAAAGGTAAGGACTTCAACTCATTTTGTAAGGGTTTCTGAATCGCTCGGATATGAGCAAGAGAACTAGAAGACTTTCGACTAAGAGCATCGGCCACTACATTGGCCTTTCCTGGATGGTAGTCAATTACACAGTCATAATCTTTTATCAATTCCAACCATCTCCTTTGCCTCAAATTTATTTCCTTCTGATCCATCAGATATTTCAGACTCTTATGATCAGTGTAGATTGTACATTTTTCTCCAAATAAATAATGCCTCCAAATTTTCAGTGCAAACACCACTGTCGCCAACTCTAAATCGTGAGTGGGATAGTTCTGCTCATGCTGTTTCAATTGCCGAGAAGCATAAGCAATCACCTTCCCATGTTGCATCAAAACGCAACCCAAACCTTGCCTCGAGGCATCACTGTATACCACAAATCTTCCAGTCCCTGATGGTAGTGTAAGAACTGTTGCTGTGGTGAATCTACGCTTGAGCTCTTGGAAAGCTTGCTCACATTCGTCAGTCCTCTCAAACTTAGCACGCTTCCTTGTTAGTTTGGACAAAGGAGAGGCAATCATAGAAAATCCTTCCACGAATCTTCAATAATACCCTGCCAATCCAAGAAAGCTTCTAACTTCTGTGACATTCATGGTTCTTTCCCAAGCAACCACAGCTTCTATCTTTTGTGGATCTACAAAAATCCCTTCCTTAGATACTACGTGACCAAGGAATGCTACTTTGTCCAGCCAGAATTCACACTTGGAAAATTTAGCATAAAGTTGCTTTTCACGCATAGTCTGTCGCACCGTTCTCAAATGGTTTACATGATCATCCTTATTCTTGGAATAAACTAGGATGTCGTCGATGAACACTATAAAAAACTTATCTAAGTAGGGTCGAAACACCCTATTCATCAAATCCATAAAGACTGCAGGTGCATTAGTTAGCCCAAAAGGCATAACTAAAAATTCATAATGACCATATCGAGTTCTAAAAGCAGTCTTTGAATATCAGATTCTTTGATCTTCAATTGATGATAACCCGACCATAGGTCTATTTTGGAGAACACACTTGCACCTTGCAACTGATCAAACAAGTCATCAATCCTTGGCAAAGGATACTTATTCTTAATGGTGACCTTGTTCAGTTGCTGGTAGTCGATACACAATCGTAAAGATCCATTCTTTTTCTTTACAAATAAAATCGGTGCTCCCCACGGTGAAGCACTAGGTCGAATGAAACCTCTGTCAACTAGGTCTTGCAACTGCACTTTCAATTCTTTTAGCTCCGAAAGTGCAATTCTATAGGGTGCCTGAGAAATAGGAGCACTGCCAGGGATTAAGTCGATAGTAAACTCCAATTCCCTGTCAGGAGGTAAACCGACCAATTCTTCAGGAAAGATCTCAGGAAACTCTTTGACCACAGGTATAGTTTCCAACTTTGCCTCATGTATGTCCTTGTTAATCACATAAGCAAGGTAAGCAGAATACCCTTTATGCAAGTATCTATTGGCTGCCATCTTAGAGATAAGGCAAGAAGGTAAAACTTTCCTTTCTCCTTGAAAGGTAAACTCCAAGTCTCCCGACTTCTTAAAAGTTACAGTTTTGGAAAAGCAATCTATCACTGCATTGTGTTTAGACAACCAATCCATTCCCAAAATCACATCAAAATCATACATACCTAATGGAAACAAATTAACTGGTAACTCATGCTCCTGAACCATAACGGTACAATCCGGATAAACCACATCAATTTTCAAAGTTTCTCCCACTGGGGTACTAACGACCATAGGCATGTCTAACCTCCTAGACTCTCTACCCAAATGCATTACATATGAATTAGTAAAAAAAGAATGAGTTGCACCCGGATCTATTAAGATCCTAGCATTTACATTAGAAATTGGGAGAGTACCTATAACCACTTCAGGAGTAGCCTGAGCCTGTTGTTGGGTCATAGCATAAATTCTGGCTACAGTTTGAGGTCTACCAGGCTGTCCACTCTGTCGACGGCCAATCGATGAACCAACTTGAGATTGTGCCCCAGTTCTATCTCTAACTGCTGTTGGCTGAGGTGCAGCAGTAGGTTGGGTCCTTTCCCTTTGACCCACTGATAACTGACTAGTAACTCCCTTGTTCTCCAGCTTGGGACAATCCCGTTTCATGTGTCCCGGTTCTTTGCAGTAAAAACACACACCCTGTAGTCTCTAACATTCACCAGGGTGATTCCTCCCACAATGGGGACACTGCGGATAAATCAATGTACGAGGTCCTCCTGACCTCCCAGGCAGCAATCTAGTCTGCTGTTGAGGTTCGATGATAGGTCTACTAGAAGAACCACTAAAAGGTTTTCTGTCTAATCCCTCTTGAAATCTCGAGGGTTTGTAACCACTGACATTGCTCTCTACATAACTTTTCTTAGGCCTCATGTTCTCACTGGAGGACTGTCCTTTTCTTTTTCTGAACTTCTCTTCTCTATCTTTCATTTCTTTCAGATTCTGTTCAGCTTTGATTGCCATGTTGATCCATTTATTAAAGTCATCTGTATCCAAGGTCGTCAACCTATCTCGAATACTAACATGTAGTCCATCTTGGAATTTCTTGCATTTGTCAATATCTTTGGCTGCTACTGATAGAGCAAATTCTGATAGTTCACTGAATTTCTGCTCATACTCTGCTACTAACATACTACCCTTTTTTAAATTCATAAACTCAGTCCATTTCTTTTCCCGGAAAGTCCGAGAATAGTATTTTTCTTCAAACTCTCTTCGAAAGTCTGCCTAGGTTATGGCAGGACGTCCAACATACCTTTGCACTATAGTTTTCCACCATGTGTGTGCATGATCCTCCAAAAATTGTACCGCACATGGTAACCTCATAGGCTCAGGAATCTGAAGAATAATGGAAGTAGTCTCAATTTTTTGTAGCCATGACCAAGCTAAATCTGATTCCAAAGATCCCGTGAAAATCTTGCAACCCATATTCTTCAGATCTTTACAGTAATCAACTATCCCCTTTTCAGCAGGGGCAGTCAAAGCGGGAATTACTCTTGCCAAGGCCACAACTACCTCAGCTAAATTAAGATCAGCTCCTGCTGAGGGTGCAGTAACAGAAGATGAACCAGCAGCTGGAGCTTGTTCTCCAATTTGCTCATCAATATTCTCATTCTCATTCCTATTCCTATCTCTATTTTGGTGTAGGGGATTGATTCTAGGCCTTCCTCTTCGACGTGGTGGCATCGTGTCTGATTTCCTGAATAAGTGACAATATTTTAATACTTCAACAAACAATTCCTAAGTCTACAGGACATATAACCTTACTCTGATACCAAATTGTAACCACCTGTCCGGATAATCTACCTAGAATCCTGCAGAGTTTTCTTTCTATCTTAACTATAACCCTCCTGCAAATACACTCAGTTCATATCCCCAGCAAGCAACATCTCTCAATACCATTATGACATTTATACATGCATGCTCAAAAATTTTCCATGCTCAATTTATACTCACGTCAATACATAATGATCTATTGTCTCATAACTTCAAATATATATACAATATATCCAAAAGTAAACCTATCTCAGCAAGATTTACTAGATAAAACATCAAGAGATCAAAACTTCTAGAAATTTAGGTATGATGCCCACCACGTCAATATACTCTTTGAAGCGAAGGGTAGAGGATGGTAGCAATTCCAACACCTAGTTGTAACCTGAAATTTTAGAAACATGAAAAAGGTGAAATATGTGAATATCTCAGTGAGTAGACAACTTTTAAAACGTTTGAAAAGTATAATGGTAACCTTTAAAACATAATAGACATTTTCAAAAATAAATAATAGTAAAACTATAATGATTAATTCGAAGATATAGTGAAGTTTGCAAATGTATAACAGCATCATAATAACAAATCAATGTATAAAATCTTTAAAGTAAATCAAATTTCATATAATTGGGCTCCAACTTACTGTCATGCATAAGATTTATCCATACATCCATGAAATAACCAGGTAATGTCCATATAGGCATACTAGTAGCCGACCCCAAAGGCCAATACCACCATAGGACGCCCCAAAGGCATATGTGTCACTATGATGTGCCCCAAAAGGCTAATATAATGGGATAGGGACTTTGGAGGTGGCTCCCACCATAAAGGCGTAGCATACAGCTCCTATACCCCAATCTAATATCACAGAATTGGGACTTTGGAAGTGGCTCCCGCCACAAAGGCGTAGCACGCAGCTCCCGTATTCCGATCAAGGGAATAATCTCATACATTAAGTCAGGTGGAGCCAAAGCCATGTACGTCAAATTGGATGTATAATCACATTTCATAAATCAACCAACTTACTCAATATAATTTTTCTTGCAATAAATGTACTTTAATAACAAATCAATTCATATGATTATATATCGCATATACCTTTAATACTTAAAATAAATATCATGCTGAAAAAAATTATAAATATAATTAAAGAAATTTCAAATAACTATAGTTGTTGTCTACTCACAATCCTTGAGATGATCTCACTGTACACCTTGATCTGAAACTTCGAGATCCACAGGTGACGTGAGATCTACGTGGCCTAGAGATTAACGATAATTAGTATCTATACATACTCAAAGCATTACACAATTATGAATGCAACTTAAATCTCATAATCTTCCCCCAAGGTCAATACTAATTTCTCATACTCAAAACAACATATCCCAAATTTTTAATATCATTTCCATAACCATTTTCTCCAAAATTCAAATCCATTTTCATGTCCTTATCAAATTACTTTCTAGTACTCCATGCCTTAGAGATTTTCATAATCCATAACCATCATTTAGTACTATATTTCTCTTAAGCAATAAATTCCTTACTATCAAGATAGATTAGAAAATCATAGCTTGAGTTTGATAAGGAATTTTGAAGTGATTTCAATTGTTTTATTTCAATAAATAAGTCTACTTTATGAAAAAAATAACTAACTTAGACAATTAGAAAAAAATCTTGATCAAATTTGATAAATCCCGAAACTATGCCGGAACAGGGGTCAACACAGAACAGCCCACTTCACCAAATCTTATCTTTTTAACCGCTTATCGGTTTTGGGTGATTCAAAAACCAAAATTCTCGTATTGAAGTCAAGTTTCTAGGAATAATATCAAAAGAATACAAACCCAGATGTGCTGAACCTATAAAATCCGAACAGCAAGCATGCTCAAGTTCCCCTGTTTTGCTTTTTTTTCCTATTTTCTTGTTCATGCTTTCAAATCCTTTTAATTCTTACCAAAGGTGAGTAAAACTCATACTTAATAGATGGATTTCGGACCTTAACATGTTTATGGAGCTAAGATCTTAGCATGCTCAAGTAGAATATCTAAAGAAAAGGAAGAATTTATCAAGAAACTAACCTTGGATGTGATTGTTGATGAGATTTTTGTGGAATACTTAAAGAGAATTGTTGGAGAGGATGAAGAGAATTTGAGAGAATGAGAGGGGACGGGTGGCCGGCTTGCACATAAGAAATAAGGAAGAATTTCTTGAATTTTCAAGATATAAAGATAATTATAAAGATATTTTTCATTTTTGGTATAATTGCATATTGGTCCCTCAACTTTTCATAAATAACCATTAATCCCCTAAACTTTTTTGTTTGTTCAATTTGATCCTTTCTTCTTTTATTTCCTTCACTTATAACTTCTTACCAACTTCCAAGTTTGCCCTTAAAAATTTTTGGGATTTAACTTTACACAATTGTACGTAACCTTGGTTGTTACATAGGTGGCCGATCACACCTAGCCAAAAAAAGATTGGTGGCGACTCCATTTCTTTTTCGAGGTCGTTTTTATACCCTCGACCTTTAATTTAGAGGAATTAAGTCGACTTTTCCTCTATTTTCCCCTATTTTCCCCCAATGTCACAGAATTAACGAGGCCAATTTGTCCCGCTACGGGGCAGATAATAAATCGAACTTTTTTGAGGTTGCGACAATAAAATTTGTAATACTATTTTGTATTACCTTATCTTAATAATTATGTAACTAAGTAAAAAATTTATGTAAACATAATAAAATTGGTATTATCACTTTTTTCTTAATTTTTGTAAAAATTATGTAACTTGGCAAATAAATTATGTAAATATAATAAAAATTATAATATTAGTTTGTATTACCTTATCTTAATAAATTATACAACTATATAAGAAATTTATGCAATTTTAATAATATTTAATATTTTACTATTTATGAAAAAAATGGTTACCGATTATAAACCAATAACCAAAACAATTACATGATACGATAATAATCATACCATGTTAGAAAACTTAGAGAAAGCTCCCCATAAAGAGCTGATCCTAGAAGCTTCCATTCTTACTAGCGGTAAGATGCAAGCTAAAAGTTCTTCCAAACTCAATTACATCAGTAGTTGAGTAGAAGAAAACATTTTATTATTTTATCGAACATAAGTTAATACTTTAAGGAAGAAAAAAATACCAAAGTATTGTTTAACAATTTGTGTGCATGTCCATAAGTTTGCCAGCATTTAAAATTGAGTTTCTTTAAAACAGGATAGACTATTGATTAGCTGAATTTTAAGATAAGTTAGAATGGTCTTGTGGTACTTGGGCGGTTTCAAGTTGGTTTCTTTTGGATTCGGATATAATTCAAATTTAAATCATTTCAGTTTTAAATAATTTTAAACGCAAATTTATTCGATTTATTTCAAGTTCGGACCGTTTATGGTTTAGACCATTTCGAGTTCAAATTATTTTACATTCAGATTGTTTCAAGTTTGGTCAATTTAGGGCTAGTTACAGTTCAAGTCATTTCGCCTTTTATGGGGTATGAATCTAATAGGTCTTGGGTTTGGGTTGTTTTTGTTTTAAATTACTTCAGATTCATATTGTTTCAAGCTCGAATTATTTCGAATTCAAATTTCTCTAGTTGGGATTGTTCCAATTTTGGATATTTCGAACTCAGCTTTTTTTTCAAATTCAAGCCTCTAACATTTTTGATCAATCTAAACTGGATCAAGTTCAATCCCAAGCTGATCTGAACGAATACTCAAGTTTGATTAGAATTTGCCACCTATATCCATTACAACAAGAATAATTATTCTAAATTTTGGGAAAAGCACGAATGAATTTCTTTTACTGCCCGAAAGGTTTTAATTTTTAATTTCTAAAATTTCACATAACACAAGATTTTTAATTTCTAAAATCTATTGAAAATTCTTAGATCGTGATACTAAATCTGTCGAAAATAAAAATTTCATTGGAAATAGTGAGTATTACCGACGGAGTTTTTTCGACAAAATATAAGTTTTCCCAACGAAATATTCTGTCTGTAGAAAAAAAGTCCGACTGAGATATTCCATCGAAAATGATATTGCCGATGGAATATTCCGTCGGTAATAATAATTCTGACGGAATATTACGTTGGTAGTAATTAAATACCGAAGGAATATTCTATCGGTAAAAAAATTTTAGCAATAAAGAAAATAATTATTAATATATTTATTTAATATTTGCTAAAAAATATTATTTTTTTTGGCATAAAAATTTAATATTATAAATAGACAAAATATTTTAATTAATTAAAATATTATTACAAAATATTCAACTCGAAAATAAAAGATATGCATCACTGAGTAGTGCTGTCTTCGGCATCACTGTGTTACGACAGCACTACCTCCGGCACCACTGCCTCTGATCTCGGCTAATCCAGCTCGCAGCTATGAATGTAGCAAAGGTGCGCACATCATATTCCAAGTACTCATGAAATTCTTAATTTCCGTCATTTGCATAGCGAGTTGCGAAACATCGGACTTCAATACATATTGCCCTTCCTCGGGCTGAGCTGGTGACAGTTGTTGTGTAGTATTAGGACCACATGGAGAGTTGCTGGCTGCATCTGAACTGTGGTGATTGCAGACAAGAGAAAAAATATGCCGACTCTTGGGTCTTGTTCCAAACCCATAAACATGCGTCCGCGTAGTCTCAATGTCTCTAATGGCTTCAGACCAGGACTGAGGATCAAAATCTTGATATGAAGATGTATTGCCCCTATATTCTTGCTGCAATGAAGCAGTATAGTTTTCCTACAATTACAAATATTTAAATATAAATACTTAATATGTGACACTGTAATAAACACATACATAAACAATTCAGTCATATAAATCACAAAATGTAATATAAAATATATTGATATAGTTAAATACTTACACTAACAAATTTTGACTTGTTGTCTACATAATCACCCTTACCCTTAACACGTTTATGGATTTTGTTAAACAGTTCCAGGAAAGTCACATTGCGCTGCAACTCTTGTGACTACAAATTGATAAAATTTATCAAAATAATGTTAATAAAAAAAATATTCTAATATTTTATACGATAGAACTTTTAAAACAATAATTGCAAAGAAAATAAATCTTACCATCCTATGATCTATAACTAGAAAAGGAATTGATCCTCTAGTGTGCTTAGTAATGCTTCCATCCTTTTCCGTGTTCCTATTACTTTTGACCTTTTCGGACCTATTTTTCCAAACGTCAGTACTCCAGATGCTGTCAATAAGTTGATACTTGTAACCCTTGCAGTCTTCTATTCTCATCGTCTGAAAGAAGGCCAAGGCATTTTCCCTCTCATAATTTAACATGTCTTTGAATTGTTCCTTACATGTGGTCTCTCCCATAAATTTCTAACCAGTGGTGTCTGCTCGAGAAACCATTGCATTTTCCCTACAATGAGATAGTATGAACTAATATATAGTATTAAACATAATTAAAATATAATATGACCCTTAACCAAATCATACCTCAAATAAGATTCACATAGAATGTTTCACGTCAGCAGGGCTCTTTGTCCAAGTAGGTCACGGTCCTTTGTAATGTTGTCTGATCAATGAGACAATGGTTGATTTTACACAACTCTTCATGAAAGTCCTAAAATAAACCATACATGTAAGTCCACAATAATTAAATTTTATTAAATAATGGAATTAGCATAATGCAATTAACTTACATATTTTGTACAATTGATAATCGAAACCTGTCATTCGGATTACTCGGTGTCAGTAACCCTTTCGTCTAACCTTTACCCTATTTCCTCTGCTGAGTGGGAGTATTTCAAGGTAGCGAAGGATGTGATGAAGGTACCTCTGTCTCCGGCCCTGTCACATTATGAGCAAAATACATCGATGGTGGCTCATTGACGAGATACTGCGCAATGTCATCCAGGCTAGGGTAGTCAATGGTTCGGCGGGATCGCCTGAGTCGTCGTATACGATGTCGCAAGGGGCAGTGTTGAGGGACCTAGTGGGGAGGGAGTCTGTGGGGAAGGAGCTGACCCAGGCAGCAAACATGGGGTAGAAGGCCCCTCGGACAATCCATGAGATGCTCTGAAAGCATCCCATACTGAACAAAGTGATTTCTTTGCACTTTTACTCACTCGTCGCATTTTATCTACAGCATGAATAGTAATATGAAATTTAGTAGTAAATATAGAAATATAGTATATATTTCGATCATGCACATAGAAAATGAATAAAAAATATTAACTTTGTAATGATCATTCTCGTCGTTGTCATCATCATCATTGTCGCCGTTGTCATCATCATAATCTCCTTCTACATCTTTATCTTTTTCTTCTTCTTTTTCTTCCTCATCATTTTCTTCTTCATTTGTTCAAACAATATTATTTACTTCTTCAAAATCACCATGAACCAAAAGTCGAGGATTGTCAAGATCCTCTAAATATGTTACAATGGTGGGAATAGGCATATCCATTTGTTGATAAACCTCTTCGTTTTGATCAATTTTTTCTCCTGCACAAGATTGAATGTCAAATCTACTCCTAGCCTTTGTTTTGAAGACAACCCACCAATCCCTCCGTTTCCTTCTATTCGATGGATAAGAATTGTAATACACTTGTTGACATTGACGAGCTAAAATAAAAGGTTCATTACTAGAAAGTATTGACCTATACTTTATTTCAACAAGCCCATTATGAGTGTCGCAACCTAAAAAATAACAAGGTCTCATCGCAAGACGTTATTATTCTTCGTTAGGTGTGACATTAAACAAAAACAAGGAAAAGTCGACTTAATTCCTCTAGAAACACGAATGAAGGTTTTGAAAATGACCTTGAAAAAGACATAGAGTCGCCACCAATCTTTTTTAGGTAGGAGTGATCGACCACCTATTAAAACCGGTTTTATAAAAGATTTTACAATCAATTAAAACATTTTTAAAACCAATTTCAAGTCTGCGTTATAAACCAGAGAAAATCGAGGAATCAGGTTCAGGACTCTGTTGCGTGCGGGAAGGATTAGCACCCCCACAATGCCCGTATAAACAATACCTTATTAATCATGTGTTATCTCAAGTCTCGATAAAAAGTCGATTTTTAATTTAGTATTTCAAGTCAATTCTCAATTTAAAGAAAAATAATTCCATTTATAATTGAAAATGATCTGGAATTTATTAATACAAAATTTTCCTATATTCCCCAACAATCGTGGCAAAATATATAAATTTTTATTAGCACGAAATTTTTTTCGAATCATTCTTGTTTTAAAGAAGATATTCCGTTATTAATGATAATTGATGACATCCTCCCCAGCAAACCCGGCAGAGAACTCATGAATTATTTTAACTTGGGAATATCTTTATTTATTGAAAATCATTATCTTTTTCAAAACATTTTAAAACATATGAATATAAATAATGTGGCACATGAATAAAATGACATAGCAAAGTCTAGATAATATAATGCAACCTAAATGATGTGATATAATTTAAAAGGCATAGCATATCCTAAATGAAATGAAATATCCTAAGTATCATATTATTCTAAATGAAATGAATAAGATTTAAATGACATGACATACTTTAAATGACATGGCATATTCTAGATAATTAAACCTAAATGGCATGGAATATAATCTAAGTGACATGAAATGACATGAAACATAAAATAATGCTATCATGGAATATGCATGAAAATAAAAATAATAATGCATGAATATAATATATGCTAAATGATGTGACAAAAATAAATGAATAAATAAAAAATATATGATAACATGAAATATTCAAAACCATATAACAAACAATAACCATCATAAAAAGTGAATCAAAATAATAATAATACCATAGAAAAATATCATAGCAAAAATCACATATTAAATAAAATGCATGAAAATGGAAAATGCAATGCATGAAAATGTATTTTTTCCTCTAAATAAAGAAATCCGTATATCTAAAAAGATATCCGGCTATCTTAGGAAAATATGTCAAATTAAATTTTCTAAAAAAAAAACTTTGTGATTGTTCGAAAACAATTTTTAAGAAAAACTTGAATGAATATTAAAACCCCTACCAAACCCTTTTAAAATGGCTCTAATTTCCTAAGTTTAAAATCCCGGACTTGACCAACCTTAACCCGAGGTTTATAAAATCATTTTTAAAGTTTTAAAAGGCTTAGAAACTATCCTAAGATAGTAGCTAAAGCTTCTGACCAACCCCCTCTAAATGCCTTAGCCAATTTCAACCATTGTTTTTCTTTTGAATTCAAATCTATCTCTACTGTCCGGTTTTGAAACACGATTTTTTAGCCTATTTTTAAAAATTCAAAAAAATCTAAAAGAAATACTGGAGACTCAAAACATGTAAAACTACACGAGAAAAAATTATCTTAATTTTTTGATTAAAGAAAACTACCCAAAAAAATTTGGAAAGTACGAGTACTGGGTGAAAAATTGTTTTGCCAAAACACATTTGTTCGCCTTTGATAAAAATCATTTGGAAATCGAAGTGAAAATGTTGGAGACCCTCCTAAAGTCCTAAAAATAGTAGCTAAAACATTTAAAAATCTTGGACAAGAATTGGTTAAGTAAAAAAATTCACAAAAGTAGAATAATCAATTTGACATCCCTTTAATTTTCCACAAGTATGCTCAAGTGAGAATGACTTTGAGCCATTGATTGGCCTAAGTCATAAATCATGTGGCATGACATGGAATGCATGAAAATATAGCAAAGTGAATGCATGAAATGCATGGTTTAAAATCTACTGATATGGAAAATGCATGGCATAAATAACCTAAATGCCTAGCATGAGTTTGCATGACAATAAATGCTATCCTAACTTAATATGCATGACCTAGTGTCTAAATGACATGGCAAATGACATGAAATAATGAAAATGGTCTATTGCCTAAATGACATAGGAAATGACATGGTATATGAAAATGGCCTAATGTCTAAATGTCATGGAAAAACAACATGGCATATGAAAATAGCCTAATGCTTAAATGACACGTAAAATGACAGGGAATAATAAAAATGGCCTAAAGCTAAATGACATGTGAAATGACATGGCATATGAAAATGGCCTAAAGTTTAAATGACTTGTAAAATGACATGGTATATGAAAATGGCCTAAAGTTTAAATGGCATGTAAAATGAAATAGAATAAAAAAAATGACCTAAACTTAAATGACATGGAATAATAAAAATGGCCTGAAGCTAAATGACATGTAAAATGACCTAGATGTCTAAATGAAATAGCAAATATCATGGCCTAGAAAAATGACCTAAAGCTTAGAGAAAATACACATGGCCGAATGGCCTAGGAACCAAAGTGTTGTGAGAAATGTCATGTGAAATGACCTAACTAAATGCTATGGAAGATGATACAAAAAATGGAAATGGCCTAAAGTATATGACAATGGCCCCAAGATGAAAAAATATGACATAAGTCAAAAGAACAAGATGGTTAGCAAGAATATAAATATATATAAAGATAAACAATAATAGAAATAAGCAAGTTAAAGTAAGCAAATGAATAACAAAGAGATGAGCTCCATGGTTGGTACATTGGACAAAGCCCTCCCTAACCATTATCTCTTGATTTTCATCAAGGTCATAAAGCCTTTTCAATCTCAAAATCATAAAAAATAACTAAGGTAAAAAAAATATGGAGATGAACTCCATGGTTGGTATATTGGACAATGCCCACCCCAACCATTATCACTTGATTTTCATCAAGATCATGAAGCCTAACCATTGCTTTATTTATTTTTTGAAAAGAAAGAACAACAAGAAATATGTAAAAAAATGGTAGGAAATCACATGGTAAACAAGAAATAAAGCATGAGGAAGAAGAAGAAAAAATGTAGTAGCAATGGTAGAATGGGTACCTTAACAAAAACTTTCTTTTTTTTTTCAAAAACCTTTTCGTTCCTCCATTAGCCACTGACCTCCCCTCTCAAATGCTCAGCCACTTAAGGAAAAATAAAACATTCCCCCCTCTTTCATGCTTGGCCGATTGGCATGCCCACCATTGGATGATTTTTGCACTTTTCTCCTCCAATCTTGGCCCTTAGATTAGGTTATTTTCATGACAACATAAAAATGTCATCTTTCCAATTGATAGCAGCCCTTAAGATGTGTACTCATCCCTTCTAATAACCTCATCCCTTAGATGAAATAAGGACACAATCCCATGCACTCCCTTGCTTGGCCAAATGGACCTCTACCCTTGGATGAGTTGTAGATTAAATCCAGCCCTTAACATGTGTACTCAGCCCTTGTAGATGGCCTAAGCCATTGGATGAAAAGAGACAATCTCATGCACTCCCCTGCTTGGCCGAATGGATGCCCATCTTTGGATGAATTGTGCTCATCTTTTTTCTTCCATTCTTGGCCATTAAATGAGGGTTCTTTCATGACAAATAAAAATGTCATCTTGGCATTTAAAATTGGCCAATGGATGGTGCATTCAGCTTTTCTATAATGCACCTAAGCCATTGGATGAAGGGGGCCATTTGCAAGGTACTAGTGGTAGCATGTGAGCTTGATAGTGACTAAGGAATTAAATTGATCAAGCTTCCTTCTTCTCCTCTATGCTGGCTGATCAAAGGAGGTAAAATCCCAGCAATTCATTCTTCATTCTTATTTTTCTTAATTACAAATTTGCCATTTTTGATTTCTTTGGTAAAATGACCTTTTTGACCCCCGAACCTAAATAAATAGCAAATGGACTCCAAATTCAAATTTTCTTTTTTCAATACTTCCAAAATAATAAAAATTGAATTCTATAAGTTTCAAAAATTTTCGAGTACATTTGCTATTTATTTGGATTTTTTTCCAAAATTGCCCTTTTGTGCTCTCGAACTTTCACCAATTTGAAACGAACTCCGAATCTAGATTTTTCTTCACAATCTCTTCTAAATAATTTAAAAGTGTGATCCGAAAGTTTTCATAATTTTTGGAACTCATTTGCTATTTTTTTGGGATTTATCTGCTTGAATTTCTGTATAGTGGACCCGGGATTTGGCCATTTTGCATGCGAACTCCGAATCAAGATTTTCTTTCACCAATATCTTCCAAATAATTTAAGAATGAGATCTGCACATTTTTAAAATTTTTGGAGCTCATTAACTATTTTTTTCGGGATTTATCCTTTTGAATTTCTGCATTGTGGACACGGGATTTGGCCATTTTACAAACGAACTCTGAATCAATATTTTATTTTGCCAATCTCTTCAAAATGATTTAAGAATGAGATTTGCAAATTTTCAAAATTTTTGGAGTTCATTTGCTATTTTTTCTAAATTTTCCAATTTTACCCTTTTGCTTCCGAAGCTCGGTTTTGCTCAAAACAAGTCCGATTTTAAGATTTTCTTCAAACTAAGTCTTGGGATATCCTTGTTTAATCACTCCTCATAAATTAGGGGCTTTAGTCTTATCGAATCGAGCCACTTTTGCAATTCTTCCAAATTTTACCGAAATCCGCCAAAAACCCTAATTCTCAGTTTTCTTCCGAATTGACTTTTCTTTCAGTTTATCTTTCAAGTAGCTTCTCCATTACCCGTAGTCAGTGCTTATCTTTCATTTGGAACCTTCAATTTTGTCCAATTTGATCGTTTAAGCACTTTTCCCCAAATTTCCCGAACTAGGGTTTTTTTTCTACTAAATCTCCGTAACCCAACTTCCGAATTCCATATCTTTCAATGTAGACCTCGGATTATCAAAATTCTTTCACCACATTTCAATTGAAATTCAAATCTTGATTTTGAAAATGGGTTGACTTTTCAATAATTGACTTTTTTGAGGTTGACTATTTCAAGGTTTTTTTTTTTTAGTTTGACTTTTTCTATCTGCTTTCTTAGACTAAGTCTCAGAGTACCACCTGCAGGGTGAGAAAAGCCTTTTTGCATTTTGAATCATCAATTTAGGAAGAAAACATACATGTTTTACTGGTCCGGACAAAAATAGGTGTCTACAATGAGGATCTACTCGAATTCCTTTATACGTATCGACATTTAAGAAGTATGACCCGATTTTCCATATCAAAATATTCGAACTCTACAATATCAAACAACATTCAATGATGCACGCAGAATAGTTTATCTGTTTAATTCTTGCACTAAATATGATCAATTTTAGTATAGTAGTAAGCAAGGTCGAATCCACAGAGATTGTTCTTAATTTATAAGTTACGATTTATACTCTAGCTCTAATTTAATAAAAAAGGGGGTTAGTTGATTTGAAAGTTAAAGAAAACAAGGAAAACAAGATTTATAGAAATAATGTAAGATTAAATAGATAAAAGTATGGTTAATGAGTCATTCTCCACTATTAAACATAATTGAGAATCAATATCAGAATTATCAACACCAATTATCTTTCAAAACTATCAACCGTAGATAACAAGAAGCTCTGCCACCCCAATCCTTCCTTAGTTCATCGTTAAATAGAACAAGCTCTCTATTTAATCTCTAACTATAAAATAACCTAGAATAAGCTCTCTAGATTTAACCTGACAGTAGCTTTATGATGAGAAAGATAGGTTGATCTAAGCAACAAACAAACAAGTTCGAATTTATGTTATGTTCCACATCGCAATCACTGAAAACTCAACCATAATCATTAATCACAAATTGCTACTAATGAATAGGAAATCAAGACAATTACATGAATCAAGATTCCTAATCTAGCAATAGATAATTATCAAAATCTATCTAGTTGTACACCTAAACAAATCAAGACAAATATCATGAACTGTTTTAATGGAAGAACATAAGTAATCTCAATAGATAATCAATAAAGATAATATCTGATAATCAATTACACAACCATGTCTAGGGCTTTGAAATCACCCTTAACCAAAAGAAAGTTTAGCCTAACATAGGCATAGATAACATAAACATAAACCTAAAAAGAAAATAAGAGAATGGAGAAGAAGAAGAAGAAGAAGATTAATAATAACCAAAACATGTCTACTTTGTGGCTCAAAAGATGCTATTTATAGAGCTTCAAAATCCTGAGAACAACTTCTTGCCGCACAAGTAAGTTTAGGGCTTCAAAATTTCAGTTTTGGAAAGTTTCCCAACGCTGCCTCTCGACCTTTTCAGGCACCGTGACGCCAAATTCCGGCGTCGCGGTGCTGGTAGCTATATTTTGCTGTTGCATCTTCTTGTCCTTTCTTAGCCGATTTGGATAACCATTACTTATCCGATTTGGGCGAGTCATATACTGTTGGAAAGATATTAAAATCAGCTTCAAAAGTCAAGAAGAAAGTTTATTTTAATAAAGAATTTAAAATCATGTTTTCCTTGCGAGAAGCTCCAAAGGTCAAATATGCCTTCTTGCTTTGCACCAAGAATTTGATCTTTTTGACTCTGACATCTTATTCCATCTTGTGATTGTGATTTTGTAAGCTCTTTAACATCATAATTGACATTTTTTTTATTTATTCTCTTAAATATACCTGATATTCAAAAACATAACATAAGTAATCAAAATAGAGATAGAAAACACAACGAAAACTAAGAATAAAAAGGGCATAAAATGTGTAATTTATGAACTTATCAAATACCCCACACTTAGCTTTTGCTAGTCCTCAAGCAAAACAAAATAAAAACAAAGTAAGAAAATCTAATGTAATCCACTTTCGTCGAAAATCACGATGGCACTTAGCATGTGACACAAGCCTTTAAACCTCTAGGTGTCCCTGGTGGACGAGTTTAGTCTCGTGAGGGTTTACCAGGACGATACTCACAAACATTGAAAATATAAGAAAACTAAAATATACTAAAAATAATTACTCCTAATCCTTTTGAATGTAAATTAGAGAAAATCAATGGATAGGTCTTATAAACTAGTAAATAGCTTAAAAAATTTAACAAAGAATCATGCTTGAATGCATATAGTTTGAGTAAAACCATCATTAACATAACATATCTGAATCAAAATAATGCACATTCAAGCTTAATATCAACTTCTCACATGGAATAATCTCATATTTTCACTCTATATAATGGTGGCAAAGTGTTTACACTCAATCAATCTCAAGAAAACAATCCTACCATATGCTTGCTTGTCTAGAACATGCAACTTCATGAATCAAGAGGTCTTTATTCAAGGTTGTGATGGGGCCAAGGGGTAGTAAAGTGGTTAAAGAAAAAAAAAGAAGGATATCACAAAGGTTCCAAAGACTTCATAGAGTTTAGAGACATAATAAGATTATGCAAAGAAAACTTCTCAATACTCCTTAGAAGCACATAAAAACATAAGCTAAATATTTTATATTGAGCCTTTGCTTCATTCTAACCAACCTTGTAACATCTTTTCTTTAACCAAAATCTCAAGAGATGATTGATTGATTTCTTTTTTTATTTTTATCTTTATTTTATTTTTTTATTATGGGAATGTGTTTTAACAATGCTCCATCTCTTTCTTTTTTCTCTTGACTTTTGCTTTTCTTCCCCCCCATACTTATTTCTTGTTTCCAACCCGAATTTTCTATATATATCCATTGCTTGTGCAATATGTCTCAAAACATTCTAATTCATCTTTAGAACAAGGGTAAGGATATAAGCATATTTAGGCTAGGTGAGAGATGTGGTTACCAATGAAATAGCTTATTCAATGTAGGCTCAAATTGGTTCACTATGGGGGATGTTCTCTTGGAACATCAATAGGGAATAGGCTGATTTGGCCTTGGTGGTAAAAATCCTAATGCCTTTATCATATCCATGTTGTCACATGTATCAATATAGTCTCAAACGGTTTAAAGCAAGTTCTAGAGAAACATGTAATCATGGGAGCACACAAGAAAAGAAATTTGATTGATATGCATAATGTATCAATCATATAGGCTCAAAACTCACAAGGATATTTATATAAGTTGATATCAAGTCTAAACATGCTTCTTTCTCAATCAACATATCATATTAACATTGGCTCATGAAAAATGATATTTCAAGCTTAATTCTCATGAAAATTCTTTTCACTAATAAACCAGTTTTAGACCTATACAATTCATGTCTCATCATTGTATTGAAAGGAACTAAAACACATTAAAAGAAAATAATATTAAAGACTCAAAGCAAAACAATAAAATTTTAAAAAAACACTAAACAAAAAGAAATCCTAAATTCTTCCCCCCACACTTAATTCTTACATTGTCCCCAATGTAAAACTATCACTCCAAATGAAAAAATTATGTGCAAGAAAAACGAACTAAAAACAAAATAATAAAAATAACCAAAGAAAACAATAAAAGATAGAATGATGAAGAGTAAGAAGTATCAAATCTGTTTATTATGTGTGCTCTCCATCCATTGGGTTGCCTCCAATAATCTAAAACAACATAAATAAAAATATTAAAAACTCAAAACAAGATAACTAATGGAACCTAAATAAATATAAAACACTAAATAAAAAAAATAAACATAACAAAGAAGAGAAAGGAAAAGAAAGCAAATCTGATTATGGCAGGTTGGCAAAGCTTTCAACAATCGGGCTGCCTCCAAATTAGCTTTTGATTTAGTGTCTTCAACCTAGCCTATACCCTTTCTTGGCTTTTTAAGATCTTTTAGCTTACGACTCTTTCTCATCATGATTTTTGATGCATCTTTACATTTTGGTGGAAGTTTTCTTTGCAAAACGGCATATGTATTCTCCCCCATTATTATCTCATCACCCTTTAGTTTGCGTTTGGTGATGCATAGCTCTTTGTGGAATTTTGCATAGCAAGGTACTTGTTTAATGGCTCCAAAAACGGTATATTTACTTGTACTTTGCGAAAGGTTTCCAGAATTTGTTTCTTGTGTTCCTCCTTCTTAGTTTTTGCAAATCTGCTAGGAAAAGACGGAGAAAGAACATTAGTAGAAATAGGAACCTTAAAAGTTACCTTAGGTGCCGAAGTACTCTCAACATGAATTGTGGCTTCTTTATCCTCAAAAGTTGAATCTCTTTCTCTTTTTGGTTCTTCCTCAAGTTGTTTCCCACCCTTTAAGGTCACGAAACTAGCATTCTCTTTCGGGTTAGTTACAATTTAGGAAAGGAGTTTTCCAGATCTTTGTGCTTCCAATCTAGCTATGTTACTAGCTAATTGGCTCATTTGCGTTTCCAAACTCTTAATTGATGTTCTTGTTTCCTGTTGAAATTGCAAAGAATTGTTAGCCAAAGATTTAACTATATTCTCAAGAGATGTACCTTGGCTGTGATTCACAAGTTGTGGCTAAAAATGATCTGGTTGTAGAGGCCTTGGTTGATTGAAGCCAAGTGGATGATTGTAATCGGCATAAGGAGCAATTTGTTGAAAATTTCTTGCATAGCTAAAATTAGGATGATCCCTCCATCTTTCATTGTAAGTGTGTGAGAAAGGATCATAATGTTGTCTTTGGAATCCTTGCTGCCTTTACAACCTTCCTAAAGCATAGGCTTGTTCAAAATTATATTCCATGGTCATTTGTTGAACTAGGGATCTAAGATTGGCTAGTTGGTTCTCAATGTTTGATGTAACACATGCCATCTCTCCTTGCTCAGATGGAAAAGAAAACCTCAAAACAAAACAAATATATAAGTAAAACTAAAAATAGAAAACAAAAATCAATTAACAAATAAATTAAAGAAAACAATCCCCGGCAACGACGCCAAAAACTTGATGCACTCAGAATAGTGTATCTATTTAATCCTTGCACTAAATATGATCAATGTTTAATGTAGTAGTAAGCAAAGGTCGAATCCACAGAGATTGTTCTTAATATATAAGTTATTGATTTATACTCTAGCTCTAATCTAATAAAAAGAGGGATTAATTGATTTGAAAGTTAAAAGAAACCAAGAAAAAGAGAATTTAAAAAAATAATGTAAGATCAAATAGATAAAAGTATGGTTAAGGAGTCATTCTCCACCACTAAACATATTTGAGAATCAATGTTATAATTATTAACACCAATTATCTATCAAAACTATCAACCGTAGATAACAACAAGCTCTGCTACCCCAATCCTTCCTTAATTCGTCATTAAATAGAACAAGCTCTCTATTTAATTTCTAACTATCAAATAACCTAGAATAAGCTCTCTAGATTTAACCTAACAGTAGCTTTATGATGAGAAAGATAGGTTGATCTAAGCAACAAACACACAAGCTCGAATTGTTTAACTTATGTTATGTTCTACATCACAATCACTAAAAACTCAACCATAATCATTTATTACAAATTGCTACTAATGAATAAGAAATCAAGACAATTACACAGATCAAGATTCCTAATATAGCAATAGATAATTATCAAAATCTATCTAGTTATACACCTAAACAAATCAAGACAAATATCATGAACAATTTTAATTAAAGAACATAAACAATCTCAATAGATAATCAATAAAGATAATATATGATAATCAATTACACAACCATGTCTAGGGCTTTGAAATCACCCTTAACCAAAAGAAAGTTTAGCCTAGCATAGGCATAGATAACATAAACATACAACTAAAACGAAAATAAGATAATGGAGAAGAAGAAGAAGAAGAATAACCAAAACATGTCTACTTTGTGGCTCAAAAGATGCTATTTATAGAGCTTTAAATCCCTGACAACAACTTCTTGACGCACAAGTAAATTTAGGGCTTCAAAATTTCGGTTTTGGAAAGTTTCCGAGTGTTGCCTGTCGACTTTTTTGGGCGCCGCGCGCCAGATTCCGGCACCGTAGTGCTGGTCGCTATATTTTGCTGCTGCATCTTCTTGTCCTTTCTTAGCCGATTTGGCTAATCATTTCTTATTCGATTTGGGTGAGTCATATACCATTAGAAAGCCCTTAAAATCAGCTTCAAAAATCAAGAGGGAAATTTCTTTGAATAAAGACTTTAAAATCATGTTTTCCTTGCAAGAAGCTCCAGAGGTCAAATCTGCCTTTTTACTTTGCACCAAGAATTTGATCTTTTTGACTCCGACATCTTATTCCATCTTGTGATTGGGATTTTGTAAGCTCTTTAACATCATAATTGACATTCTTTTGATTCATTCTCTTAAATATACCTAATATTCAAAACATAACATAAATAATCAAAAATAAAGATAGAAAACATAACGAAAACTAAGAATAAAAAGGGCATAAAATGTGTAATTTATGAACTTATCATTCCATAAAAGTCATGCGAAGAATCATTATAACAGTTGCCTTTCATGCATACACCGTTATTCATGGTTTTTTCGGTTTTGTCCATAATTTAGTGTCTAGAACTTGAAACCATTAACGAAATAGTCAGAATAACACCAACCCATACGTCCTGGACCATGAGATAACTCGACTATACGAGAGTTATGTTGAATTAAACCTTGCTGGACCTATGAACAATAACAGAAAACATTATCATAGAATATCAAATTATTCGAAATAATATCAAATCATTATTTCTTTAATTTACATATTCTTTAAACCATTCTCTAAATCTTGATGCACGAACTTTCTCCAACTCTCCATCAGTAATGTTCAGGTAATCAATTTTCACTATCTCATCAAACACCCTAAAATGAATTACAAAATGAGTTACAATATATTTATTATATAACGTAATGTCCAAATAAGTAGTTAAGCAATGGAAAATCTCTTACTTAATATAAGGTATGACTTCTTCGCAATTCATTAATACATATAATTCACCTGCATCGGACTTATCGTGGTCTAAATAACGAGTTTTGTTTTTTTTGGACCAAAAGATTTTCCTAGATGTGTGAAAATTGAGAGTCGTCCCATAGGATCGACATCTCCTCCATCATCATTTCGGGGCACCCGAGTAAATATTGTTTTAACATTTGGTTTAAAATATAAGATGCAGAACGATGAAATTTCTTCCATTATATACGCCTCAACTATTGTCCCTTCCACACATGCGAGATTTTTCACTTTTCTCTTTAGATGATGTAAAAATCTAAGAATTATAAACGAATAATAAATTAGCAAATGTTTCATTCAATAGAGTAAATAATCAATTAATTACGTACATATCTAGTACCTTTCGAATGGATACATCCATCGATAATAGACCAGTCCAACAACTTTTGCCTCATAAGGTAAGTGAATAGGCAAATGTTCCACTGAATCAAAAAAAACGGGAGGAAATATCTTTTCTAACTTGCAAATGGTCTCAACAATATTGGTTTCCAACAACTCCATCTGGTCGACATGAATTTTAGTAGAGCATAAATCTCTAAAAAAATGAGATAGCTCCGTAATTGCATACCAAATTGTGTTAGGTACAAATCTCTAAACGCAATTGGAAGCAATCATTGCATAAAAATATGACAATCATGACTTTTCATACCATAAAACCTTCCTTCAACCACATTTGCACAACGCCCAATATTCGAGGCAAATCCATCGGGAAGTCGTAATTCTTTTACCCATGCACAAACTCATTTTTGATCTTCCCTGTTTAATGTGTAACTGGCTTTAGGCTTGTATGTTTTTCCATTGCTTTCCATCAATTCTAATTCTGACCTTCTGTAAAGCAATGGTAAATTCATTTTAGCCTTTATATTATCTTTTGTTTTGCCCTTCACATCCATCATTGTGTTGAACACGTTATTGAACACATTTTTCTCAATATGCATCACATCCAAATTATGCCGAATGAGATTGGTATGCCAATAAGGTAACTCTCAAAAAATACTTTTTTCATCCAATTATGACATTTCCCAAATCCAATCAACTTTTGTTCTCATGATTTACTCCCAAATGTGATTTTCGGTGTAGACACCTAATTTTGTCCGGACCCCTAAACAATATACGTTTTCCTTAATTCCCTGAGTTTTTAACAATCTCCCCTAATGCCATAATTTGGCTTTGGCACTCTGATTCGGAGGTCAACATTGAAAAGTCAACATTGAAAAGTCAAAATCGAAAAAATTCAACTTTTGAAAAATCAAAATTTAGAAGGAGATTTGGATGGTGATGAAACAATCTTGATAATTGGAGAGCTACAATTAAAAATAGAAAAGATTAAATTGAAAGATGAGATTAACGGAGAATGGTGTTGGGATTAAATTGAAAATTCAAAAAGTTTGAATTAAAGGTGGAAAAGTAAAATTGAGATGACAAAGGGCCTAATTTGAACAAAGTAAAGATGATAGGAAAGGAATTTGAGACAATTGAATTGAGGAAAGCTGAGATAGGAGATTGAAATGGTGGAAGGACTAAATTGAACAAATTGAAAAGTTTAATTTCAAGGAGAATTATGGGAAAATTTAAAATGGAAGACATTGAAACTTCAATTTGAAAAATAATTAATAAAATAATTGATTTGAAAAAATCAATTACAAGGAGAATGAGAGGAGAACCCATTTGGAGAAGAAATTGAAAATAGAGGTACTAAATTGCACAAATTAAAAGTTTAGATTTGTAGAGAAAGGTGCAATTGAGAAAAAAAAAAATAGTTTGGAGATGATAGAGGGATGAATAAGAAATTAATAAAAGTTGAAGGAAAGATATGGAAATAACCCAAGGTAGAAGTGTAGTAAAGTGGAATGATGAAGGCTATTTTTGGAAGAATGATAAATGGCATTTTGGTGAATAAATGGATGACTATGAGAGATAGGGAGCAAGTAGTACATGACATGGAAAGTCTTGGCCAATAGGATTCCTACTTGGTGAGCAAGACTAGGAGAAGGGGACCATGAGAAAAGGGGACCACTTGAAAAGATGAGAGCTTGGAGAGGGGACCATTAGCAGCATGGAAAAAAGATGAAGGAATGGCTTATAGGCTATTCGGCCAAACCAATTCAAAGGGGAGGAATACCATTCGACTGGTAGGTTTTGAAAGGGAAAAAAAGAGTTTTAAAAATTTCCTAAAGAACAAAAGGAAAAGAAGAGACAAAATGAGGGAAAAGAAAGGCTTTTGAGATTTTCTTTTGAAAGCTTCACTAAGGTAGCTTGCTATTTTCTTCTCTTTCATTTTGTCCATTGATTTTCAAGCTTGTTTTCTTATATTTTCCTTCCAAAAACAAGGTTTTCAAAAACTTTTTAAAAGCTTCTCTTCTTTTTTTCTTCTCTTTTTACAAAAGTCACAAAGTTTGCAAAGTTTTTTCTCTTCATTTTCTTGTTTGCCGCCACCTTCACTTCTTTTTCTCCATGTTTTTGCTTCATGATTTCTTTTGATATTTGATGTTTTGAGGTCCATTGTGGTTGATTGATAAGTTTTACTTTGTTTTCCCTTGTCAAAAGTAAAAGGTTATGAGCTTGATGATCTTGGTTTCTACCAAGTGATGGTTAGGTCGGATTAACATCCAAGAGGCCAACCTTGAGCCAACCGTTGGCTTGCTTGCTTATCTATGTTTTCTTGCTTATATGTATTGTCATCTTAATATGTATTACTTTGCTGGATATGAGTTTATTGTGGAGCATTCTTCATGTTGCGTGTTTCTTTTTCTTTTTGGGAGAGTGATTGTGAGCTTGATGACCTTGGTTTCTACCAAGTGATGGTTAGGCCGAATTAATATCCAAGAGGCTAACCTTCAGTCAATCACTTCATTTTCATTAAAACATGTTTTTAAACCATTTCCAACAAGATTTTGGTTAAGATCAATCAATAGTCCATAGCCAAAATCTTGTTTTCCAAATAGTTAGAAAAATAAACGTTTTTAAGGTTGGATATGCTGATTTCGAGCAACAAGAATACTATTCATTTTTTGTCCAAATAAAAAAACTATTTTAAACATATTTACTTGACCCTTGGTTGAACCTAGGGTTAAATTTTTAGATTTTTTAAAAAAAACATTTAAGGGTCAAAAAAATAGTTAGCTAAAACCGGGCTTTGGGAGGCTAAAACGAGTTTTAAAACTAACAAAAGTTTGGATTTTTCACAAAAGGGGGAAGGGGCTAGCCTAGACCTTTAGGAGCTGTTTATAATTTGTTTTCTTGGTCCTTTAAAGTCTAAAAATATGGTTTTGATAAATCGGGTCATGGGTAGTTAAAACGAGCTTTAAAACAAGTTTACATTTTTTTATTCATACACTAGGTGCCATTCGGCCAAGTATTTGTTTGTCTTAAAATATTTACATTTTTTTCTTCAGTTTTAAAAATGGTGCATCAAGGCTCATTTAGAGGTATTCGGATGTCAAACAATGGCATTCAGACATCCCTTAATCCGAGCAAAAATCTGTGCCCAAAATCTTTCGATTTATTAAGTTTCTTTCAAAGGTAGTTGGATACCTTTATAGGTGATTGGATATCCTCTCTTCAAGAGAAAAACACATTCCAATAATGGTCCCTGTCGCAACCTAAAAAAATAACAATGACAATAAAAAGTCTCATCGCGAGACTTCATTATTCGTTTTCCTTAGACGTGACATTAAAAAAAAAGAGAAAAAGTCGACTTAATTCCTCTAGAAAAATGAAGGTTTTGAAAATAACCTTGAAAAAGACATGGAGTCGCCACCAATCTTCTTTAGCTAGGTGTGATTGCCACCTATTAAAACCGGTTTTATAAAACATTTTAAAATTAATTAAAACATTTTTAAAACCAATTTCAAGTCTGCGTTATAAACCAGAGAAAATCAAAGAAGCGGGTTCGGGATTCGGTTACGTGTGAGGAAGGATTAGCACCCCCACAACGCCCATATAAATCGGTACCTTATTAAACGATACCTTATTAATCCTCCACCAAACCCGGTAGAGAACTCATGAATTATTTTAACTCGAGAATATCTTTATTTTTATTGAAAATCATTATCTTTTTCAAAACATTTAAGAATATGAACATGAATATGTATGACATAACAAAGTCTAAATAATATAATGCAACCTAAATGATATGACATAATTTAAATGACATAGTATATTCTAGCTAAAATGAAAAATCCTAAGTATCATGGTATATTCTAAATGAGATAAAAATTATTTAAATGACATGGCATATTCTAAATAAAAATACCTAAATGACATGGAATATGATCTAAATGACATGAAATTAAAATAATGCTAATCATATAATATACATATAAATGAAAGTAAAAAAATTATGCATGAACATAGTATATGCTAAATAATATGACAAAAATAACTAAAAAAGCATAGGATGTCATGAAACATTAAAAATCATATGGCAAACAAATATAAGATCATAAAATATGAATTAAAATAATAATAATATCATGGAAAATATCATAGCAAAAATCACACATTTAAATAAAATGCATGAACATGGAAAATGCAATGCATGAAAATGTATTTTTTTTCCCTTTAATTAAAGAAATTCGTATATCTAAAAAGATATCCGACTACCTTAGGAAAATATGTCAAATTAGATTTTCTAAAAAAACAAAACTTTGTGATTGTTTGAAAATAATTTAGAAGAAAAACTTGAATTAAAACCCTTACCAAACCCTTTTAAAATGGCTCTAATTTCCTAAGTTTAAAATCCTGGACTTAACTACCCTTAACCCGAGATTTATAAAATCATTTTAGAGTTTAAAAAGGCTTCGAAACTACCCTAAGACAGTAGCTAAATCTTCTAACCAACCCCCTCTAAATGCCTTAGCCAAATTCCACCCTTATTCCTCTTTTGATTTCAAATCTGCCTCTACTATCCGGTTTTGCCACATGATTTTTTAGCCTATTTTTAAAAATTGAACAAATTCTGAATACTGGAGGCTTAGAACGTGTAAATATACACGATAAAAAATTGGATTAATTTTCTGATTAAAGATGACTGCCCAGAATAATTGGAGATGTTCGAGTATTGGGAAAAAAAACTGTTTGTCAAAACACATTTTTTGCCTTTGATAAATTCATTCAAAAACCAAAGTGGAAATTGTTGGAAATCATCCTAAAGACCTAAGGATAGTAGCTAAACATTTTAAAAACCTTGGACAGAATTGGATAAGTAAAAAAAAAAAAATCATGAAGGTAGAATAATCAATTTGACAATTCCTTAATTTTCCACAAGTATGCTCAAGGGAGCATGACTTTGAGCCATTAATTGGCCTAAGTCACAAATCAAGTGGCAATGACATGGAATGCATGAACATATAGCAAATCAAATGTATGAAATGCATGGTCTAAAGGTCTAAATGGTAAAGGAAATGCATGACAATTCATGGCAACCTAAATGCCTAGCATGAATTTGCATGGCAATAAATGCTATCCTAACTCTATATGCATGCAATGCTTGATAATATAAATGTGACTAGGACCTAATATGTTATGAATATGCATGAAAATGAATGTGACCTAAGACATAAATAGCATAGCAATGCATGACAATACCAATGTGATTTAAGACTCAATATGCATGGCAATACCAATATGGCCTAGACCTAAAATGTAATGAACATGCATAACAATACTATGAACATACAATGACTCATGAAACTAATGTCAATGCTGGAACAAACAGCAACTAATACAAAATTTCAAGATATGATAATGCAAAGCATGTTACATAAACAAAATGCAAATGCATGACAAGGCAAGGAATGCATGAAGAGGCCAAATGATCACATGAGACTCTAATGCAATCCTATTTAGTAAATGACATAAGTACATGATAAATCATATTAAGATGCATAATGTCATGAAATTTTCAATAGCATATAACATACCAAAATCAAAATGCACAAGCTCATGGAATGGAAATGAAAACAAGTTAGGAAACAAAAGGAAAATGCACATGCAAGTCATACACAATGTGAAGTGCCGAATGGTTATGGGACAATATGATGGCATTTTTATCATAGAATTTTCATAAGCACATGGCATACTAAAATCAGAATATACAAGTTCATGGCATGGAGATGCAAACAAGTTAAGAAACAAAAGGAAAATGCACATGCAAGGCAAACAAAAATGAGATTGCCGAATGGTCATGGAACAATACCAAGAAAATGCAAACATGTAAGACATGATACATGAAAAAAATGTACAACATGAGCATATGAACAACAATAGCTGAATATGCAAGGATGTAATATCAAGCATGGAAATGAAATATATAAGTAAATATAGCATAGAAAATAATGTAAAGAACACATATACACAAGATTTAACATAGACATGCAAAAATTACAAGCAAAACTAGTAAGTAGAACTAGGAAAGTTAAGCTCCATGGTTGGTATCAAATGGGCATAGCCTCTCACCAAACCATAATCACTTGGTCTTACCAAGATCATAAAGCCTTTCCATCTCAATAAAACAGAAAATAAACCATGTAAAACAAAAAATAAGGTGAGCTTCATGGTAGGTAAAAATGGGCATAGCCTCTCTCCTAACCATGGTCACTTGGTCTAGCCAAGATCATGTAGCCATTTCAACCATTTTTGCTTCATATTTTTTAAAATCAGAACCTTAGAATACTCTAAAAGAACTTGTAAAAATCATTTCTCACAACAACATGCAAGGAAGAAAAAAAATGAAAAACAAGGCAAATAAATATGCCATTTTCGGCCATAGCATGAAACCATAGAAAAATATTGTTTTCCACCATTTTAAAGAAGAAGAAGAGATGAAAACATGAGTAAACATTAAAAAACTTTATTTCTATGAAAAATTTAGTAGGAAAACATGATAGAAAAATCAAGAAAACACCATGGAAATGAAGAAGAAAGTTAGGCTAGAGCTTGGTAGAGATGACAACCTTCAAGCTCTCTATTGAAAACCATTTTTTTTCTTTCTTTCAAAACCTTTTTCTTGCCAAATTAGCTACTGTTTTCCAGCCAAAAACCTCTGAAAAATGAAATTCTCCCCCTCCCTCTAGCCTTGGCCGAATGGCCCCCTAGCCCTTAGATAGGAATTGTACTTTTTCTCCTCCAATCTTGGCCTTTAGATTTAGATATTTTGATGAAAACATAAAAATGTCATCTTGCCAATTGATAGCAGCCCTTAAGATGTGTAGTCAGCCCTTGTAGTAACCTTAGCCATTAGATGCAAAAGAGGACCAATCCCATGCACTCCCTTGCTTGCCCCTCTTGAGTGCCTACTCTTGGATGAGTTGTGCTCTTCCATTCTTGGTCATTGGATGAGGCCAACATAAAAATGCATCTTGTAGATTAAATCCAGCCCTCAACATGTGTACTTAGCCCTTGAGATGGCCTAAGACATTGGATGAAAAGAGATAATCCCATGCACTCCCTTGCTCAACTGAATGGATGCTCACCCTTGGATGAATTGTGCTCATCTTTTTTCTTCCATTCTTGGCCATTAGATGAGGGTTCTTTTATGAAAAATAAAAATGTAATTTTGGCATTTAAACTTGGCCATTGGATGGTGCATTCAACTTTCCTACAAGGCACCTAAGCCATTGGATGAAGGGGGGACCATTTGCAAGGTGTTAGTGGTAGCATGTGGCTTGATAGTGACTAGGGAATTAAATTGTTCAAGCTTCCTTCTTCTCCTCTATGTTGGCTGACCAAGGGAAGAAAAAATCCCAGCAATTCCTTCTTCTTTCATATTTTCCCCAATTACCAATTTTCCCTTTTTGGTTTCCTTGGTGAAATAACCTTTCTGCCCCTCGAACTTAAATAAATAGAAAACGGACTCCAAATTTGAAATTCGTTTTTTCAATAGTTCCAAAATAATAAAAAATTGAATTCTGGAAGTTTTCCAAATTTTCCGAGTCCATTTGCTATTTATTTCAGATTTATTTCCGAAATTATCCCTTTTATGCACACGAACTTTACCATTTTTTAAACGAGCTCCGAATCCAGATTTTTTTTACCAATCTCTTCCAAATAATTTAAAAATGTGATCTGGAAGTTTTCATAATTTTTGGAGCTCATTTTCTATTTTTTCGGGATTTATCTGCTTGAATTACTACATAGGGGGCCCGGTATTTGGCCATTTTACAAACGAACTCTGAATCAAGATTTTATTTTGCTAATCTCTTCCAAATAATTTAAAAATGAGATTTTCAAATTTCCAGAATTTTTGGAACTCGTTTGCTATTTTTCGGGATTTATCTGCCTGAATTACTACATAAGAGACCCGGTATTTGGCCATTTTGGAAACGAACTCCGAATCAAGATTTTATTTATCCAATCTCTTCAAAATGATTTAAGAATGATATTTTCAAATTTTCAAAATTTTTGGAGTTCATTTGCTATTTTTTCCATATTTTCCAATTTTGCCCTTTTGCTTGCGAAACCCGGTTTTGCTCAAAACAATTCCGATTTTCAGATTTTCTTCAAACTGAGCCTTGGACTATCCTTCTTTAATCATTTCTCATCAATTGAGGGCTTTAGATCTTCCGAATTGGGCCATTTCTATAATTCTTCCAAATTTCACCAAAATCCACCAAAAAAACCCTAATCCTCGATTTTCTTCCGAATTGACTTTTTTATCAGTTTTTCTTCCAAATGGCTTCTCCATTACCCGTAGTCAGTGCTTATCTTTCATTTGAGACCTTCAATTCCGACCAATTTGATCGTTTAAGCACTTTTCCCCAAATTTCCTGAATTAGGGTTTTCTTTCTATTGAATCTCTTAACCCAACTTCCGAACTCCATATCTTTCAATGTAGACCTCGGGTTATCAAAATTCTTTCACCATTTTTCAATTGAACCTCAAATCTTGATTTTGAAAGTTGGTTGACTTTTTTAGTAGTTGACTTTATTGGGGTTGACTTTTCTAGGGTTGATTTTTTTCGAGTTTGACTTTTTCTATCTGCTTTCTTAGACTAAGCCTCGGAGTACCACCTGCAGGATGAGAAAAGCCTTTTAGCATTCTGAAACATCAATTTAGGAAGAAAATGTACCTGATTTAGGGGTCCGGACAAAATTAGTTGTCTACAGCTCCTTTTGGCTATTGCTGAGAATCAGGAATCAGGCAAAGATAAACAAACACAATTTTGTACGGTTAGTGAAATTACATGTGAAGGAAGGGAAAGGGGTTTTCTTTTTTCATTTCTTTTTTCATCATTTTTTTACCTTTTTTTTTTGTTTTTTGAAAAAGCTGTAAATCGAAGATTTTGTCCTTAAATTGAATCCTTGACTAATCAATGCTCGACCTGTCTTAAGGAAACGAGTTCGATTTGCAAAAGAAAAAATTATGCCCGAAGGTCTTAAAAATGGTGTTCGAGCGTCTTTAAAATGGTGCCCGGAGGTCTTTAAAATGGTGCCCGGAGGTCTTTAAAAATGGTACCCAAAGATCTTCAAAAATGGTGCCCGAAGGTCTTTAAAAATGGTGCCCGAAGATCTTTAAAAATGGTGCCCGAAGGTCTTCAAAAATGGTGCCCGAAGGTCTTTAAAATGGTGCCCGAAGGTCTTTAAAATAGTGCCCGAAGGTCTTTAAAAATGGTGCCCGAAGGTCTTTAAAATGGTGCCCGAAGGTCTTTAAAAATGGTACCCGAAGGTCTTTAAAAATGGTGCCTGAAGGTCTTTAAAAATGGTGACCGAAGGTCTTTAAAATGGTGCCCGAAGGTATTTTAAAATGGTGCCCGAAGGTCTTACCCGTGATTAAAATACCTTGACGACGGTCTCAAGGCTCGACTTATTTGATAAAACAGAATGAATTCGCTTTAAAACAAAAGGAAATACCTCGACGGTGGTCTCAAGGCTCAACTTATTTGATAAAATAGAATGAATTCGATTTAAAACAAAAGGAAATGCCTCGAAGGTGGTCTCAAGGCTCGACTTATTTGAGAAGCAGAACGAGTTCGATTTGGGAAGCCAAAGTTTTCTTGATTCCTGCAATGTTAGCTAAATGCAATGATGAGAATGAAATGCTTTGCAAATGCTTATATGTTTCCTGAGGATGAATGTAGTCAAATGATTGTGTCATGGTTTCTAATCCATGGTTTCTTTGAGGTTCACAGATTATCTGACTTCATGACGGAGTCTTCAATTGTGCACTGATGCCCTACTTAAAGAACCCTTTACTCAAGATAATTTGTCAAACAGTCCCAGTTTCTAACTTCACTGAAATTCACAAATTTTTGACTTCATGACGGCGTCTCCAACACATTCATTATTTTCCTTTACTTGGTGAATTGTCCATCGGGATTAGTGGTTTCCAAACCTTTTCTAAGATTTAGATCTATTCCTTACTAATACCTTTAAACTCCTTTTTATTAAAAAAATTTAGGTTTAGTAATCATCATTCAATTTAATAACAAACAAAATGCAATTTCAAAAATATATGAAAGAAAGTATGAAACAAGCAATTGTCTTAAAAGGGGTAACTAAAATTTATTGCAACAAAATGTTTTAAAATGATAAAAGTGGATATCAAGGATATAAGAAATAAATGTAAAGTTATAGGTTGTTGATGCCCCGGATGCGGAATATCTTGGACCCCTCCTTTTTCAAATCATCTGAAATTTCTCTTGAACGGTCAATTTCCTTGGGTAATCCCTCGGTTTTCGAAGTTACGTCAGACTGAGTCGTTCCCCTTTTCTCTGATTTTCAAACACTTTTTCCCCCTTTACACGAAGCATTGATTCAAACCTTAATCAGTACTTGAGCCGCCCTTTGCGGGTTTTCAACTCAAGTGTCCCCCATTCGGTATTAAGTCGCCCTTTGCGGGTTTTCGGCTTAAACCTCTTTTTTTTTGTTTTTTTGCATTCTACCATACATTTGAGAATACTAAATGCTTCCAAGGTAAAAATGTCAATTCAAAAGATGGGATGAATTCTGAGAAAAACCTTTCAAATTAAATATCCATGCTTGATCAAAATGGACTTTTAAAGTACGTAATGTAGGCCAAGGTTCGGGTTTAGAAGGAAAGGATAAAATAGGCCCAAAATATGTTTAAGGGTAATTGGATCAAGGATCATTTCCCAAGGAGAATTCATTCTTGAGACTTTTATCCCTTTTTTTTTTTGCTGGCTTTCATTTGCCATTCTTTGATTTCACATTTTCCAATAGCTCTCTTTTTCGCCATGATTTTGATTATTTTTCCTCGTATTTGCTCTCCAGTGTAGAGGGTGATCCTTGATCAGGGTTCAACGAAAGAAATAATTCCTAAGGCTCAAAGGGGTGACTAGGGATAATTTCTTCTTAGTGAAGGGAATATGAAAGATGGCCATTTATCATACGAAGCATGAATATTCTCTTTGAAAAACAATTTTCAGGGGAGATAGATATATAGAATTTCCATTTCTACATTTGGAATCATTCGAATTCCCATGTGCATAGCATCACACTTTTTTTTTAAGCATAATACTTCTTCAATTCATCAGCATTCATAGGATGTATAAAATCATCCCCATCCATCCGAGTTAGAATAAATGCTCCTCCAGAAAAAACTCTTTTTACCACATAGGGTCCTTCCCAATTTGGAGCCCATTTTCCTCGCGGATCCTTCCCTATGGGGAGAATTTTTCTCAGTACCAACTCTCCTTCTCGGAACTGTCTGGGTCAAACCTTCTTGTTATTGGCTCGAATCATCCTTTTTTGATACATCTGCACGTGACAAATTGCCTTTAATCTTTTCTCCTCGATGAGATTCAGCTGTTCATAACGAGCTCTAACCCATTCTGCCTCTTCTAGGCCAACCTCCATCAAAACTCGAAGTGAAAGAATCTCAACTTCAATGGGTAACACTGCTTCCATACCATATATCAAAGAAAATGATATGCGTGAAGAGTGAAAGGCAAAATCTCATGCCAATTCTTGTGCACATCAGTCATCTTCTCGATAATCTTCTTGATGTTCTTGTTGGCTGCTTCTACTGCCCCATTCATCTTCGGACGATAAGGTGCCGAATTGTGATGTGTGATCTTGAACTAAGTACATACCTCTCTCATAATCTTATTATTCAGATTAAGGGCATTATCTGAAATGATTCTTGCTGGCAATCCATATCGGCATATGATTTTCTTCTTAACAAATCTACATACCACCGACTTCGTTACATTCGTAAAAGAAGCAGCTTCCACCCACTTTGCGAAATAGTCTATAGCCACTAGGATGAAACGATGTCCATTTGAAACTTTCGGGGTAATAGGCCCAATCATATCCATTCCCCACATTGAAAACGGCCAAGGTGCGATCATGACATGCAATGGCGATGGCGACACATGAACCTTATCTGCATAGATCTGTCATTTATGGCACTTCCGGAAATAACTGATACAATCTCCTTCCATCGTCAGCCAATAATACCCTGACCTCATAATCTACTTAGCAAGCATGTAACCATTAGCATGGGTGCCACATATCCCTTCATGGACTTCCTCTATGATTCTTCGAGCTTCGATAGACCCGACACATCTCAATAGGACTTGATCTTTCCCTTTCTTGTAGAGAATCTCCCCATCTAGAACAAAACCCATTGCTAGTCTTCTCAGAGTCCTCTTGTCATTTTCGTTTGCCTGTTCTGGATGCTGTTGACTCTTGATGTACTGCAAGATGTCGTTATACCAAGGGAGACCATTTGTTTCTTCTTCAATACTCAAACAGTGGGCAGGAGACTCATATATGCTCATTTTGATCTGCACAACTTCCGCCCCTTTATTCACTTTAAACATTGATGACAAAGTAGCCAGAGCATCCGCCATCCGGTTTTCTTCTCAGGGAAAGTAATTGAAACTTACTTCTTGAAACTCCTCCAATAAACTCAGTATGAGTTCTCTGTATCTGATAAACTTTGTATCCTGGGTTTCCCATTCTCCCCGTAGCTGGTATATCACTAAGGCTGAGTCTCCAAAAACCTCCAGTTTCTTGATTTTTCTATCTACGGCAGCACGAAGGCCCATAGTACATGCCTCATATTCTGCAGTATTGTTTCTACAATCAAAATCCAATCTGGAGTGAAAGGATACTAATCTTCTTCTGGGGATATGAGCACTACACCGATTCCATGCCCCATGGCATTAGATGGCCCATCAAAGTACATCTTCCATATTTTCCTCTTCAAGGGAACCTCATCTGCTTGCGAAACATACATCAAATCTTCATCTGGGAAATCAAAGTTCAACGGCTCATAAACTTCCACTGCCCGACTTGCTAAGAATTCAACCACTGCACTGCCCTTGATAGCTTTCTGACTCACATATACAATGTCGTATTCTGACAACAAAACATGCTATCTTGTTGTCCTCCCTGACAAAGAAAGTGCTTCTAACATGTACTTAATTGGATCTAGCTTGGCGATCAACCACGTCGTGTGGTACAGCATGTACTGTCTTAGTCTCCGAGTAGACTAAGCTAAGGCACAACATAGCTTTTCTACCGACAAATATTTCAACTCATAATCTGTGAACTTCTTGCTGATGTAGTAAACCGTCTGTTCTTTCTTTCCAGTCTCATCAAGCTTCCCCAAAACACAACCCATGGATCGCTGAAATACTGATAGATACAATACCATCAGTTTATCCGGAGCCGGTGGCATTAGTACTGGTGGGTTTGATAGATAATGCTTAACCTTTTCAAAAGCAATCTGACACCCTTCATCCCACTCTCCTGGATCATGTTTTCGAACTAACTTGAACATTGGATCACATTTATCGGTTAACTGAGAAATAAACCAAGCAATGTAATTCAATCTCCCCAAAAAACCTCTTACTTCTTTTTGAGTACGTGGAGGTGGCGAATTCTGGATGGCCTTCACTTTATTCGGATTAATCTCAATTCCCCTTTTGCTAACAACAAAACCCAACAATTTCCTCGAAGTGACTCCAAAAGTGCATTTTGTCGGGTTTAGCTTGAGTTGAAACTTTCTTAGTCTTTCAAAGAGTTTTCTAAGATTCGTAATATGCTCCTCTTCTCCTTGTGACTTTGCAATCATATCATCAACATAAGCCTCAATTCCCTTATGCATCATGTCATGAAACAAGGTCACCATGGCTCTCTGATACGTTGCCCCAGCATTCTTCAACCCAAACAGCATTACCTTGTAGCAGAATGTTCCCTATATTGTAACAAATATGGTTTTCTCCATATCTTCCAGTGCCATCTTAATCTGATTATATCCCGAGAATCCGTTCATGAAAGAAAACAAGGAACTCTTCGTCGTATTATCCACCAAATTATCAATGTGAGGCAAAGGGAAATTATCTTTGGGACTGGCTTTGTTCAAATATCGATAATCGACGCACATACGCACCTTGCTATCCTTCTTTGGTACTAGAACAATGTTTGCCACCCATTACGAATATTTTGCCACCTCTAAGAATCCAGCATCAAACTACCTCTTTACCTCATCTTTTACCTTTAACAGAATGTCCAACCTCATTCTTCTCAACTTTGCTGAATTGGCTTGCATTCTGGCCTTAAAGGAAGCTTATGTACCATAATGTCTGGATCCAAACCCGGCATGTCTTGGTAAGACCATGCAAATACATCTACATATTCTCGGAGCAAGGCTATGAGTTCACCCTTTATCGATGACGACAATGTAGTCCCGATTTTAACCTCTTTTATCTCTTCACTACTTCCCAAATTCAACAATTCCAGTAACTCCTCATGAGGAAGTACTTGTTTCTCTTCTTGTTCTATTTTTCTTAATAAGTCCGGAGGTAGACCATAATCCTCAATATCTTCGTCGGCCTCAAAATCACCAGTGCAAATGGGCCTTTCAATATCAATTTCATAATTACTAACAGGAAGGTCCTCATATTCCGCATCCGTGCACCTGTAAATAGGTGAGGAAGAAACAATATAGGAAAACATATATACAATGAAAAAAAATATATATCATAAATGAAAGAATATTGACACATCAATATGAAGGAAATGCATCATGTTTGTTATTTATTGGATGAAAAGTTTTAGACCAAAGCCCATTACAAAAGAAATTCTTAATATCTTCGGGCAAAGATATTTAAGATTTGTTTAAAAGCATTACGTTGGAATAGACCTAAAAACTATGGGTAGCTCGGTTGCGCTCCAATTGGTCAGTCTATATCCTGGTGGACATGGTCACACCATCCAGTTAGCATTCTCACTTTCAATTCTTTCTTCCCTAGTTGTGCAGATCTCCATATCATACATCTGCTCATCCCTATTCACCTGGAATCTCTCAAAGGCTTGCTCGATCATTACGAGCACATCATCAAAATTCTTTTCTCCGAACAGAGAACCGACTGAGTGGAAGCTGTGAAGGATAGGTGGGAATGTCATAGGCTCCCATTCAATATCCATACTCGCAAGACGGGCCATCCTCCCTTGTCGGTTCCTTTCAACTTGTTTCCCTTTTTCATGGGCCTTCGAAAGATGCCCTAGGCCAAACCGGTCTTTCTTTCCCATTACTTCCATTGCTCGGGCCATCCCCTAAATATATTTTCCGAGACCTTTTCCAGCCCTGCAGCCTTTTCCCATCGTAGTTCTTACCTCCAACCTTGTGTTATGGGACAGCCTCGATTTTGGAATTCTTCGTCCTTCAACGATGAAAACTGCATTTACAAATTCAAAAGATCGAAAGGAACATTCTACAGCATCTTCATTGGGTTCAACATAGGGAGATTCAATAGATGTAAAGGCTATCACATCCTCTTCTCCTGATACAGTGACCAAACGCCTCTCTATCACAAATTTTAGCTTTTGGAGGAGAGATGAAGGTACAGCCCCTGCTAAATGTATCCACGACCTTCCCAAAAGGCAATTATATGATGGATTAATATCCATGACCTGAAAGTTCACTGTATAGGTACATGGGCCTATCTCTAGAGGAACCTCAATAGTTCCCATTACATCTCTCCTGGTACCATCAAAGGCTCTAACCACCGTGCAGCTTGGCAGCATATAAGAAATATCCACAGGCAGTTTGGATAAGGTTGCCAAGGGCATCACATTTAATGAAGAACCATTATCCAAAAGGAGCTTTGGTAATATGTGCCTCTTACAAGTGGTAGTTATGTGGAGAGCCTTTGTTGACCCAATTCCATTGGGTGGTATCTCCTCATAACTTAAATATATATGGTCATCTACCGCGATGTTTCCCACCAGTCTGTCTAATTTTTCTACCGATATATTGTTTGCCACGTATGCCAGATTCAGCACTCTCAACATGGCATTTCTGTGTGGCTCTGAATTCAAAAGCAAAGATAAGATTGAAATTCTATCTGGTTGACGTTGCAGTTGCTCAACCACGCTATACTCACTGTGCTTTATGAATTTTAAGAACTCGCAGGCTTCCTTCTTACTCACCAGTTCTTTTATTCTGTTAATCGGGGCTGATCCCCTTTCTGCTTCTTTTGATAGATCCATCTCAATATGGATTGGTTCAGCTATTTTTTTCCCTTTGTCTGATTCTCTATCTTTCCCTGTTAACCCCTGTTCAGCACCCTCAGGAGCATAACACCTTCCACTTAGTGTTAAGTTCCCTACACCTGTGATATCTTGCTGACTCGAAGACCTAGGCATAACCATGCTGCAGTCGTATTTCCATGGTGCAGCTTTGTTTTCCTTGTATGGAAAGGAAACAGGCAAATCAATGATTAACTTAGGCGCACTTTCCTTAACGACTGACATAACTTTCTCCTCTGGTTCATCATAATAGATGATCAAGGGTCTTCCTATCCCGTAGCCAGCTGCATTCTCAATAACTTCTATTTCCTCCTCTGTCTCTTCGTAAAACTGGGCCTCCCCATTATCTATCATCTTTTGGACTTTAGCCAGAAAGTCCCTGCAGTCCTGTATGACATGACCTCCACACTTATGGAACAGGCACCAATTTTGCACCCTCTTTGCGACCATTTTTAAACTGTCCGCATCTCCCACTATTTCTGCCTTGACCATCTCGACCCATACTGTCAACATTCGAGTCTTGACTTCCCAGGCATCCCTTTTTACCCTTCTGATTTCCCTATCCATATTGCATTTACCCGATTCCTGCATGATCTGGCAATGGGTTCCCCGCTATATTCGGCCCATTCATTGTCCCAAACTTCATAACTCTGGCATTGATCAGGCTTTGGACTTTCATTTTAAAAGTCAGGCAATCTTCAGTCGAATGTCTTTGAATTCCTGCGTGGTATGCGTAGTTAGTGTTTGCATCGTACCACCTTGGATATGGAGGTGTCAGAGGTTTGAGGTACGCGGGTGCAACAAGTTGACCCCGCAATAGTTTACGGTATAGCTCACCATAGGTGGTATGAATCGAATCAAATTGGGGTTTTTGATAATTCCTTGGTGAACGTTGGTCATTACGCCCGGCTCCCTGAGTGTTTGGGATAGTGTTTCGGGGAAGGTTTATTTGTGGGGATATGCCAGTTGGAAACGGCTGTTGTGGTATATTGGTGTAAGGGAAGGGATTTTGGGTAAGGTCGTTCATATTGGGGTAATAAGGACTATACCCCGGGTAAGGTGTGTAGGGTGTAGGAGGTGCATAAGATGTGGTAGAAGTATAGGGCCTTGGTGGTGTATGTGGTGTGGGAGGTACATATGGGTATTGGTTGATACTAATTACATGGGTCTCTTCTTTCTTCTTGGCAGGGAATACCTTTTTCGAAATAGAAGGCTCACCATTTCCAGTTTCCCATTCTTAATGGCCGACTCTATCATTTCCCCGGATATTACCATGTCTGTAAAGTCCTTGGTGGCACTCCCTACCAATTTATCATAATAGGGTGCTTTCAAAGTGTTGATGAAAAGCACTGTAGTTTCTTTGCTAGTTAAAGGAGGTTGGACTTGTGTGGCCAGATCCCTCCATCTTTGTGAGTATTATTTGAAACTCTCATTGGTCCTCTTTTCCATGTTCTGTAGCGACAACCTATCAGGTACCATGTCAGACACATGCTTATAATATTCCATGAAAGCCCTGGCTAAATCTGTCCATGAACGAATCTTGGTACGACTCAGTTGATTGTACTATCGGGTTGCTGACCCTGTCAAGCTATCTTGGAAACAATGGATAAGCAGTTTCTCATTATCATCGTGCCCCGTCATCCTTCTACAGTACATGGTCAGATGTACTGATGGGTTGGTAGTCCCATTACACTTTTCAAAGTCTGGTACTTTGAACTTTGGGGGAATTACTAGATCGTGTACTAAGCTCATCTCTTTGGCATCCAGACTGCCAAATAACTCTGCCCCTTCAATAGCTCTCAGCCTCTCCTCCAGCAGTTGATATTTTTTCTGTGATTCTGCCATTTTGACCCTCTTCAGTTCTGTCATCTTTTCAGCTAGTTCCTCAAAGTCGGGAACGTTAACATCATTTAGGTCAGCTCCCACATTACCCTTTCCGAGAACATAGTTCTGTGTCTCTGCAGCTGGCTGGATGTCAACATAGGAGGCTGCCCCAATTGGCACCTCTTGGCCCTTTTGCTGTATGTTTTCAAGCTGATCCTCTTCAACTACCACCCTTTTCCCGGTGACCGAGTTCTCTCCCGACCCTTTTTGTTTTATTATGGCACTCATCATTTCCATGAGCTTAGTCATCTGTTCTCGTGACTCCTCCTGAGATTTAGCTAACTGTTCCTGCAGTTCTCTTTGAGTTCTTTCCATTCTTTCAGTTCTAGCAAGCTGATCATTTTCCATAGCTCTAGCTTGAGGTCGAGTATTGTAAGGGTGTCGAAAATCCATTTCTTTTTGAGTGCGACCAATTGTACCTTTAGTTTTGAAAACCATGAATTAGAAATTATTGACACATCTTTTTTTATGTTTTATAAAAAAACGAATGAATGAATGTATGACTAAATATGAATGAATCAATCAAATAAAATGGATATATACATGACTATGTATATGAATACGAAAGAATAAATGAATGAACAAGTGAAATGAACAAATAAGTGTTTAAGTGTATGAATATGAATGAATGAACAAGTAAAAGGAATAAATAATTGGTTAAGTGCATGAACATAAATGAATTTCAAAAAATAATGATTATAAATATGAGTAAATGTACAAATGAGCAAACACAATATAAAATATGAATGCATTTGAATGTATTGGCTCCGGGATAATTTCAACCGAACTGTCTTTCATTGATTTCCTGGAACTAAATACATCACAGATAGAATAAAAGGATCACTGCCTAAGATAAGTCCGCAATTCGCCTTTCAAAGTGCTATTGCAAAATTAGTCCTATAATGACTTTCTCAGATCTTGGACTTTCTTTCACAGTCTTCTTTTGATTGCCCTGCTCTTCAATCTGACCCCTACTTGTTCACGACCCCTTGATGCGTCAGCAGAAGTATCACCGTGTAAGCTTTCCTTAGCTTGCTTCTCCAGTTGATTGGCTCGAGCTTCCTCATGCTTCACTCTCTCTTTCCAGTAGTTATTCTCCTTCTTGAGGTTTTTGACCTCATGTTCCCACTCCTTGGAAGTCTTGAGGGTCCCTTCAAATCTGAGCTCGAAAGGTGCCTCTTGTTCTCCAAATGTAATTCCCGAAGATCTTCCTTACCGATGTCCCTTTCTCTCTTGATCCTTTCCTTTTCTCTTTCTCGAACTGATTCCCTATTTTTCATGTCCTCAAGCTCTTCTTGCAGTCAGGCAATCTCCTTGCTCATCTGGGCCTTTTCTTTATCAAATTCTGCCCTTGCGATTTCTAACTCTGATGGCATTTTCCTCAGTGGCGCATTCATGAACTGGACCTCTTCCCCATCTGATGTCAACAGCCTATCATTAACCCTTAATTCCCTCTATATCAGGTAATCAGGTGTGATGATGTCGGCATATCTGGCCACTTTTATCCGGTGAGTTTTCTTCCATGCTTCAATCACTGCCCGCATCTTTCCAGAATATCCGTCTTCCCCATAAGTGAACTCTGATGATCCTAGATTATAAGTCACGGGTGTGAATTTCCGAGACTCAACCTGTCTTTGCACCAACAAAGGCGTATAACTCACAGACCCCCAAATTTCGAGTAGTGGAACTCCCGAGTTGTCCCCACATCTATACATAATTGACATAGGAACCATCCATGGAGCTCTCCAAGTCACCATCTCCCCTTTTAGATTCCGAAACATGTTGACCCATTTTTCTTCATCCCCGTCTTCAGGCCTATCATTTTGAAGGAATTCTCTAATTGGAACTAAAGACTTCATGTACGGTTTGAAGAAAACCTTTTCTATCTTCCAAAAGTGACTTTGAATCCAAATATAGAGGAGTTGTACATACCCCTTGATTCTCCCTTGTCCTGCCTTTTTACAGAAATTCAAAGATCGGATAGTTTCAGCTATGATGGCCGGAGATGGGTTGATCTTCTGTTCCAACTTTTCAAAGAAATCAAACACGACGATATCCACATGACCCAATATCTCCAGGAATATGATTAACCCATAGATGGCTAGAGCGAAGATGTCCCTGTCTTTTTCTTTGTCGGAACAACCCAATATCAACTGTCAAAGAGTTTCCCACGGAATGCACGCATTTTTTTGCTTTGTATCCACAAGACTCTCAACCCATATTGTATCCATTCCTGTGATCCTAGCCACTTTTCTCTTAAAACCTGAGGGTTTCACTTCCTTCAAATATACCCTGATCAGGATTAGGACATTCAATACGTAACAGTGCTGAATATTCTTCGATCAGTGGTGTCATATCCTCCTTGTTAAAAGTGAAACATCTATAAGAAAGATTCCAAAACTGTACCATAGCCTGAATCAACCCACTATTGACCCGAATCGGAAGAGTGCTATATCTCCATATTTCTGAGTGAAGGCTTCTTTATCTGATACATTCCACTGATTCCAAATATCGGCTAACCCTCAGAGATTATTCTGTCTAGAATCCACTTTGACCCTTTCCGAGAATACTGACACATAATATTTCTTTAGGCAATCACCATCCTCCCTCTGATCTTTTTCCGACTGTGCCCTGACTACTGCATGATCTTCTATCACTGAAATAACCTGACACTCCATGAAAGTCTTTTGGGTTGATGACTATCCTGAGGCCAATAAACTCCAAGTGTATGATGATGTCTATGATGCATGTTAAAGAAAAACAAAAACAAAAAGAAATAGATTAGTAAAGAAACAAATTCACAAATATAACATAAATAACAACATGCTTAAAAAATGTCCCAAAAATTTTAACAGATCTTCGGCATTACGACGCCTTTGGGACAAAATGATAAATTTATTACGAGCGATATGATGTTCGTTCATCATCACCCAATTTGTAAAATATAACATATAGAAAGATGGTAAAAGGTTGGAAATGTTCCTCCATGTGTTCTTAAACTTCGGGTATCTAACATAAATCTGGCATAGCTTTGCCTAGGTTCACTATATGAAGGTGAATATCAATTCTAAGGCCCCGAATTGTTCCTCACTATCGCCTGTGAAGGCTAGTAAGGCACCCCGATAAAAGCGGGTTCTATTCGTTAGACTATATTTTCCTATGCCCGTACGGAGGATTATCACGAAGGCATTAGGTACTTTATACTCCGAAAGTGTTTCACTAGCCCATACGGAGGATCATCGCAAAGACGTAGTTACTTTACTCCCACTTAAAAGGACGGAACCCGGGTAGAGAGTTCATGTTATGCAAATGCAAAAATAGTGTGTACGGAGGAACAAAACAAACCTGTCACCACCTATTCTACACCTCTTATTCTAAATACCCCACTAAAACCAAACAATGTAAGGCATCAGTCAAACAAACATATAAATATATGCAACAAAATAACAAGAGAACAAATAATAGTATGAATGCATATGAAGATGGACATATTTAAAACATTTTATAATTTTCAAAATTCTCTTTATTATTTTAAAAATATGGGAATTAAAATTAAATACCAATTAAACCAACAAAACCAAGACTTAGATAACACACGACTAATTCTAGGCCTGACTCTCTAAAAATGTCCCCAATAGGGTCGCCAAGATGTCGCAACCTAAAAAAAATAACAACGACAATAACAAGTCTCATCGCGAGACTTCATTATTCGTTTTCCTTAGGCGTGACATTAAAAAAACGAGGAAAAGTCGACTTAATTCCTCTAGAAAAATGAAGGTTTTGAAAATAACCTTGAAAAAGACATGGAGTCGCCACCAATCTTTTTTAGCTAGGTGTGATCGGCCACCTATTAAAACCTATTTTATAAAATATTTTAAAATTAATTAAAACATTTTTAAAACCAATTTCAAGTCTGCGTTATAAACCAGAGAAAATTAAAGAACCGGGTTCGGGAGTCGGTTACGTGCGGGGAAAGATTAGCACCCCCACAACGTCGATATAAATCGGTACCTTATTAATCGTGTGTTATCTCAAGTCTCGGTAAAAAAGTTATTTTTTAATTTAGTATTTCAAGTTAATTCCCAATTTTAAGAAAAATAATTCCATTTTTAATTGAAAATGATCCGGAATTTATTAATTCAAAATTTTCCTACATTCCCCGACAAAAATCGGCAAAATATAGAAATTTTTATTTATTTGGAAAATTTTCCGAATCATTCTCGTTTTTGAAAGAAAGATATTCCTTTATTAATGATAATTGATGATATTTCCTCCACCAAACCCGGTAGAGAACTCATGAATTATTTTAACTCGGGAATATCTTTATTTTTATTGAAATCATTATCTTTTTCAAAACATTTAAGAATATGAACATGAATATGTATGACATAAATAAAATGACATAACAAAGTCTAAATAATATAATGCAACCTAAATTATATGACATAATTTAAATGACTTAGTATATTCTAGGTAAAATGAAAAATCCTAAGTATCAAGGTATATTCTAAATGAGATAAAAATGATTTAAATGACATGGCATATTCTAAATAAAAATACCTAAATGACATGGAATATGATCTAAATGACAAGAAATGACATGAAATTAAAATAATGCTAATCATATAATATAAATATAAATGAAAGTAAAAATAATAATGCATGAACATAGTATATGCTAAATAATATGACAAAAATAACTAAAAGAGCATAGGATATCGTGAAACATTAAAAATCATATGGCAAACAAATATAAGATCATAAAATGTGAATTAAAATAATAATATCATGGAAAATATCATAGCAAAAATCACACATTTAAATAAAATGCATGAACATGGAAAATGGAGTGCATGAAAATGTATTTTTTTCATTTAATTAAAGAAATCATATATCTAAAAAGATATCCGGCTACCTTAGGAAAATATGTCAAATTAGATTTTCTAAAAAAACAAAACTTTGTGATTGTTTGAAAATAATTGAGAAGAAAAACTTGAATAAAAATTAAAACCCTTACCAAACCCTTTTAAAATGGCTCTAATTTCCTAAGTTGAAAATCCCGGACTTAACTACCCTTAACCCGAGATTTATAAAATCATTTTAGAGTTTAAAAATGCTTAGAAACTACCATAAGACAGTAGCTAAATCTTCTAACCAACCCCCTCTAAATGCCTTAGCCAAATTCAACCCTTATTCCTCTTTTGATTTCAAATCTGGCTCTACTGTCCAATTTTTCCACACGATTTTTTAGCCTATTTTTTAAAAATTCAAAAAAATTATAAAACAAATACTGGAGGCTCAGAACATGTAAATATACACGAGAAAAAATTGGATTAATTTTATGATTAAAGATAACTACCCAGAAAAATTGGAGATGTTCGAGTACTGGGTAAAAAAAAAAAATTGTTTGTCAAAACACATTTTTTGCCTTTGATAAATTCATTCAAAAACCAAAGTGGAAATTGTTGGAAATCATCCTAAAGACCTAAGGACAGTAGCTAAACATTTTAAAAACCTTGGACAAAATTGGCTAAGTAAAAAAAAAAAATCACAAAGGTAGAATAATCAATTTGACAATTCCTTAATTTTCCACAAGTATGCTCAAGGGAGCATGACTTTGAGCCATTAACTGGCCTAAGTCACAAATCAAGTGGTAATGACATAGAATGCATGAACATACAGCAAATGAAATGTATGAAATGCATGGTCTAAAGGTGTAAATGGTAAAGGAAATGCATGACAATTCATGGCAACCTAAATGCCTAGCATGAATTTGCATGGCAATAAATGCTATCCTAACTCTATATGCATGTAATGCTTGATAATTTAAATGTGACTAGAAAATAATATGTTATGAATATGCATGAAATGAATGTGACCTAAGACCTAAATAGCATAGTAATGCATGACAATACCAATGTGATTTAAGACTCAATATGCATGGCAATACCAATATGGCCTAGACCTAAAATGTAATGAACATGCATAACAATACTATGAACATACAATGACTCATGAAACTAATGTCAATGCTGGAACAAACAGCAACTAATACAGAATTTCAAGATATGATAATGCAAAGTATGTTACCTAAACAAAATGCAAATGCATGACAAGGCAAGGAATGCATGAAGAGGCCAAATGATCACATGACACTCTAATACAATCCTATTTAGTAAATGACATAAGTACATGATAAATCATATTAAGATGCATAATGTCATGACATTTTCAATAGCATATAACATACCAAAATCAAAATGCACAAGCTCATGGCATGGAAATGCAAACAAGTTAGGAAACATAAGGAAAATGCACATGCAAGTCATACACAATGTGAAGTGCCGAATGGTTATGGGACAATATGATGGCATTTTTATCATAGCATTTTCATGGCATACTAAAATCAGAGTATACAAGTTCATGGCATGGAGATGCAAACAAGTTAAGAAACAAAAGGAAAATGCACATGCAAGGCAAACAAAAATGAGATTGCCGAATGGTCATGGAACAATACCAAGAAATTGCAAACATGTAAGACATGATACATGAAAAAAAATGCACAATATGAGCATATGAACAACAATGGCCGAATATGCAAGGATGTAATATCAAGCATGGAAATGAAATATATAAGTAAATATAGCATAGAAAATAATGTAAAGAACACATATACACAAGATTTAACATAGATATGCAAAAATTACAAGCAAAACTAGTAAGTAGAACTAGGAAAGTTAAGCTCCATGGTTGGTATCAAATGGGCATAGCCTCTCACCAAACCATAATCACTTGGTCTTACCAAGATCATGAAGCCTTTCTATCTCAATAAAACAGAAAATAAACCATGTAAAACAAAAAATAAGGTGAGTTTCATGGTAGGTAAAAATGGGCATAGCCTCTCTACTAACCATGGTCACTTGGTCTAGCCAAAATCATGTAGCCATTTCAACCTTTTTTGCTTCATATTTTGTAAAAATTAGAACCTTAGAATACTCTAAAAAAATTGTAAAAATCATTTTTCACAACAACATGCAAGGAAGAAAAAAAATGAAAAACAAGGCAAATAAATGTGCCATTTTCGGCCATAGCATGAAACCATAGAAAAATATTGTTTTCCACCATTTTAAAGAAGAAGAAGAGATGAAAACATGAGTAAACATTAAAAAACTTTATTTCTATGAAAAATATAGTAGGAAAACATGATAAAAAAATCAAGTAAACACCTTGGAAATGAAGAAGAAAGCTAGGCTAGAGCTTGGTAGAGATGACTACCTTCAAGCTCTCTATTGAAAACCTTTTTTTATTTCTTTCAAAACCTTTTTCTTCCCAAATTAGCTACTGTTTTCTTGCCAAAAACCTCTGAAAAAATGAAATTATCCCCCTCCCTTTAGCCTTGGTCGAATGGCCCCTAGCCATTGGATGGGAATTGCACTTTTTCTCCTCCAATCTTGGCCTTTAGATTTAGATATTTTGATGACAACATAAAAATGTCATCTTGCCAATTGATAGCAGCCCTTAAGATGTGTACTTGACCCTTTTTCGTAACCTTCATTGGATAAGGCCAACATAAAAATGACATCTTGTAGATTAAGTCCAGCCCACAACATGTGTACTCAGCCCTTGTAGACGGCCTAAGCCATTGGATGAAAAGAGATAATCCTATGCACTCCCTTGCTCAACCGAATGGATGCTCACCCTTGGATGAATTGTGCTCATCTTTTTTCTTCCATTCTTGGCCATTAGATGAGGGTTCTTTTATGACAAATAAAAATGTCATTTTGGCATTCAATCATGGCCATTGGATGGTGCATTCAACTTTCCTACAAGGCATTAAAGCCATTGGATGAAAGGGGGACCATTTGCAAGGTGTTAGTGGTAGCTTGTGGCTTGATAGTGACTAGGGAATCAAATTGTTCAAGCTTCCTTCTTCTCCTCTATATTGGCTGACCAAGGGAAGAAAAAATCGCAGCAATTCCTTCTTCTTTCATATTTTCCCCATTACCAATTTGCCCTTTTTGGTTTTCTTGGTGAAATAACTTTTTTGCCCCCCGAACTTAAATAAATAGTAAACGGACTCCAAATTTGAATTTTATTTTTTCAATACTTCCAAAATAATTAAAAATTGAATTCTGAAAGTTTTCAAAATTTTTCGAGTCCATTTGCTATTTATTTCGAATTTATTTTCGAAATTACCCCTTTTATACACCTGAACTTTACCATTTTTTAAAGGAGCTCTGAATCCAGATTTTTCTCCACCAATCTCTTCCAAATAAATTAAAAATGTGATCTGGAAGTTTTCATAATTTTTGGAGCTTATTTTCTATTTTTCGGGATTTATCTGCTTGAATTACTACATAGGGGATCCGGTATTTGGCCATTTTGCAAACGAACTATGAATCAAAATTTTATTTTTCCAATCTCTTTCCAATAATTTAAAAATGAGATTTGGAAATTTTCAGAATTTTTGGAACTGGTTTGCTATTTTTTCGGGATTTATCTCCTTGAATTACTGCATAGGAGACACGATATTTGTCCATTTTGCAAACGAACTTCGAATCAAGATTTTCTTTCGCCAATCTCTTCGAAATGATTTAAGAATGAGATTTGAAAATTTTCAGAATTTTTGGAGTTTATTTTCTATTTTTTCCATATTTTCCAATTTTGCCCTTTTGCCTCCGAAACCCGATTTTGCTCAAAACAAGTCCGATTTTCAGATTTTCTTCAAACTGAGCCTTGGGCTATCCTTTTTTAATAATTTCTCATCAATTGAGGGCTTTAGATCTTCCAAATTGGGCCATTTCTATAATTCTTCCAAATTTTACCGAAATCTACCCAAAAAAATCCAAATCCTCGATTTTCTTCCGAATTGACTTTTCTATCAATTTTTTTGCAAATGGCTTCTACATTACCTGGATTCAGTGCTTATTTTTCATTTGAGACCTTCAATTCTGACCAATTTGATCGTTTAAGCACTTTTCCCTAAATTTCCTGAATTAGGGTTTCCTTTCTACTGAATCTCGTAACCCAACTTCCGAACTCCATATCTTTCAATGTAGACCTCGGGTTATCAAAATTCTTTCACCGCTTTTCAATTGAACCTCAAATGTTGATTTTGAAAGTGTGTTGACTTTTTCAATAGTTGACTTTATTGAGGTTGACTTTTTGGGGTTGTCTTTTTTTTAGGTTGACTTTTTTCTAGTTTGACTTTTTCTGTCTGCTTTTTTAGACTAAGCCTTGGAGTACCACCTGCAGGATGAGAAAAGCCTTTTAGCATTCTGAAACATCAATTTAGGAAGAAAATGTACCTGATTTAGGGGTTCGGTGTCTACAGTCTCATTTTCATACATTGCATATTTTAAAACATGTTTTTTTCCTAAATTTTATCATAAAAACATGCTTTCTTGATTCATAGACATTTGGCGAGAATTAGTTCTTAATCTTTGTCGGGTTTGCCTGGGAGGTTAGCAAATTATTCAACGCACGTGTTTCTGAAATCGTAAAGTATGGTTTTCGTTTTACTCGAAATTACGTAAGTGTTAAGCAAAAGGATATTTTCCAAAGCTTTGCCAGGTCTGTCGGGGAGTTCGGTAAAATATTCTAACATTTTCCATTTACGTAATTTCGTACATGAAAATAGGCATACATGAAAAAGATTTTTAATAATGTTGTGTGCTTGTTCTATGTTCATGATAGTTTGAATAATGTACATATTCCATGATAATGTCATCTAATAATTGATGTCCATATTGCTATTTTGGTCATGCTACTTGATGAATGATGTCTATATGTTCTTTCTTCATGCCATGCCATGATGTATGCCATGTCATGATGAATTATGCCATGTCACAATAAAATGTATGCCATGTCATGATGAATTATTTGTCATGCCATAATAAAATCCATGCCATGAGACAATAAATGCCATGTTGATCTTTTATTTATTTATGCTATGTTATTCTTAAATATCCATGCTAAATTTTTATCCCATGAGATAGTAAGTGCCATGTTAATTTGTGATTATTTCATGCCATGTGATGATTAGTATCCATGTTGATTTCTAGTTTATACCATGAGATCATTAGTGTTCACATTATTTCTCTCATGTTGCATATTAATCATGTTTGCATATTCATATTCATAATAAATGATTTTTAATACAAATGGAGGATTTAATAAAACGAGGTAATGTTCCTAAGCTAAAATAATTCATGAGTTCACAGCTGGGTCTGCCTGGGAGGATATCGTCAATTCTCATTAAGAATGGAACACCTTTTGCTCAAAAACATAGGATGATTCGAATATTTTCAAAATAAAAACTTCTATGTTTTTTTGGGTTTGTCGGGGAAAATGAAAAATTTTACGATAATAAATTCCAAATCATTCTCAAAATAATATGACCGTTTTTTTAAGGGAATTATTTTTAAATATCAAATTTAAAACCAACTTTCATCGAGACTCGAGATAACATATGATTAATAAGTTATCATTTTATAAGGGCGTTGTGGGGGTGCTAATCTTTTCCCGTGAAGTAATCGACTCCCGAACCCGCTTTTGGTTTTCTCTGGTTTAAAGCACAGACTTTAAAATTGGTTTTTCAAAATATTTTAATTAATTTTAAAATATTTAACAAAAATTGATTTTAATAGGTGACAGATCACACCTACCCAAAAAGATCGATGGCGACTCCAATTTTATGAGGTTGTTTGAAAACCTCATATTATTTACGAGAAACAATTATTACTATTTTCTTCCCTCTAACGCCATTTAGCGATCGCGAGATCGTTATGACATAAGGAATGTAATCTATCTTTTCCACAATTGTGTCATTGGATAATCGCTCAATTAGAGAGTCATGCTCAACTCTTCGACAAAATTTATCTTTTTGTCTTTTAAAATGATGATTAAAGGCAAGAACTGTCGGTGACAATAAAAAAAATGGTTTGTTGCCATAATACAATCTGAAAGACTTAACTTCTTTCATACAATAAGGACAAGCTAATCTTTAGTGTGTGCTCCATCCTGATATAATGCCGTAAGCAGGGAAGTCATTAATCGTTCCTAATAATGCAGCCCTTAATTCAAAATTTGCTTTCCTATGCCCATCATAAGTCGGAACACCATTATTCCACAATAATTTCAACTCATCTATCAAAGGTCTGAGGAAAACATCAATGTTCTGCAATGGACTATTCGGACCCGGAATTACCATATTAAGAAGCAAATATGGTTGCTTCATGCACATCCATGGTGGTAAATTATATAAACAAAGCATTATTACCAGCCAACAAGAGTACGGTTTGGCTGTTGTTGTCAGATTTCACTACGCAAGTGCACACTATCCAAAACAAGTAATAAAGTGGAAGTAGAGTGTCGTACCCACGAGGAATTGCTACTAAATTCGTTAAGTACTAAAATTAACACAGCTTAATCTTATCTAAACAACTAATTAAAGATGATAATTAAAAACTAAATTAAAAGAAACTAATACTGAAAGCAAGTAAATTAAAAAGGGTGAATTCAATTAATTATAAAAGCCTAGGATTACAACTTCCCTCAACACTTCGCTTGAATCTCTCTCTACCTCTTCACTTGATTAATGATCCTGAGTTGTTAACCTAGAGTTCTATCTTATTTATAAGGATCTTTCAATGGTCTCGTAAAAATATCATTCTTAACCAATTAACTATATTCCTATGATAATTGAATTAAAGAAGAACTCATTAAGCTTAGGCTCTAACAATGGTTACACATGACAAGTAAGTATATTTCTACCCTACCTGCAGATCAATTCATCCTAATAAATGAATATGAAACATGAGTCATTCAATCCATGTATATGTCTACAAGTTTTTCTCACTAAAATCACCAAATTTGCGCAAAGCAGGCAATATAGTTCTCAATCGCTGCCAAACTTTCATCAGTTGTATTAATTAGTTTAAAACAATTTTAAACCAATTATTCAACAAGAATTCACCATGATTAACTGTTGCCTTCACCGAAACACTACAAGTGCAAATTCTCACAATTTTGGTTAGTGACTATCGGATCAAAATAACTCAAAGAACAAAACAATTTTGTTAAAGGTAACAATCAAAGAATAAATCGTATAGGCATAACATAAGCGAGGCTTGTAGATGCCTAATTTTGTGCGAACCACTAAATCAGATATGTTTTCTTCCTAAATTGATGTTTCAGAATGCAAAAGACTTTTTCTCATCTTGCAAGTGGCACTCCGTGACTTGGTCTAAGAAAGCAAACAGAAAAAGTCAAACATGAAAAAATCAACCCCGAAAAAGTCAACCCCAAAAAGTTAACTACTAAAAAAGTCAACCCACTTTCAAAATGAAGATTTAAATTTCAATTGAAAGATGGTGAAAGAATTTTGATAATCCGAGGTCTACATTGAAAGATTTGGAAGTCAGAAGTTGGGTTACTGAATATCAGTAGAAGGGAAACCCTAGTTCGAGAAATTTGGGAAAAAATGCTTGGACGATCAAATTGGTCAAAATTGAAGGTCCCAAATGAAAGATAAGCATTGACTACAGGTAATGGAGAAGCTACTTGGAAGAAAAACTAAAAGAAAAGTCAATTCGGAAGAAAATCGATAATTAGGGTTTTTAGTGGATTTCGGTGAAATTTGGAAGAATTACAGAAATAGCCCGATTCAGTAAGACTAAAGCCCTTAATTGATGAGGAGTGATTAAAAAAGGATAGCCTAAGGATAGTTTGAAGAAAATCTGAAAATCGAACTTGTTTTGAGCAAAACCGGGCTTCGGAGGCAAAAGGGCAAAATTGGAAAATCTGGGAAAAATAGCAAATGAACTCCAAAAATTCTGAAAATTTGCAGATCTCAGTTTTAAATCATTTCGAAGAGATTGGTGAAAGAAAATCCTGATTCAGAGTTCGTTTGCAAAATGGCCAAAACTTGGGTCCACTATGCAGAAATTCAATAGGATAAATCTCGAACAAATAGCAAATGAGTTCCAAAAATTTTGAAAATTTCCAGATCTCACTCTTAAATTATTTGGAAGAGATTGCAGAAAGAAAATCCGGATTCGGAATTCGTTTGCAAAATGACCAAATCCCGGGTCCCCTATATAGAAATTCAAGTAGATAAATCCCAAAAAAGTAGCAAATGAGCTCTAAAAATATTGAAAACTTCCAGATCACACTTTTAAATTATTTGGAAGAGATTGGTGAAGAAAAATCTAGATTCGGAGCTCGTTTTCAAAATGACAAAAGTTCGGCTGCATTAAGGGCAAATTTGGAAATAAATCCAAAATAAATAGCAAATGGACTCGGAAAATTTTGAAATCTTCTAGAATTCAATTTTTTATTATTTCAGAAGTATTGAAAAAATAAAATTTTAATTTGGAGTCCATTCGATATTTATTTAGGTTCGGATGTGGTCAATTTATGGAAGAAACTGAAAAGGACAAATTTGTAATAAAGAAAAATATGAAAGAAGAAGGAATTGCTGGGATTTTACCTCCTTTGGTCAGCCAGCATAGAAGAAAAGAAGGAAGGTTGATCAATTTAATTCCTTAGTCACTATCAAGCTCACATGCTACCACTAGTACCTTGCAAATGGTCCCCCCTTCATCCAATGGCTTAGGTGCCTTGTAGAAAAGTTGAATGCACCATCAAATGGCCAAGTTTAAATGCCAGGATGACATTTTTATTTGTCAAGAAATAACCCTCATCTAATGGCCAAGAATGGAGGAAAAAAGATGAGCACAATTCCTCCAAAGGTGGGCATGCAATGGAGTGCATGGGATTGTCTCTTTTCATCCAATGGCTTAGGCCATCTACAAGGGCTGAGTACACATGTTAAGGGCTGGATTTAGTCTACAAGATGTCATTTTTATGTTTTCCTCATCCAATGACCAATAATGGAAGAGCACAACTCATCCAAGGGTAGGCACTCAAAGGGCCAAGCAAGGGAGTGCATGGCATTGGTCCTCTTTTTCATCTAAGGGCTGAGGTTATTACAAGGGCTAAGTACACATCTTAAGGGATGCTATCAATTGGCAAGATGACATTTTTATGTTGCCGTGAAAATATATTAATCTAAGGGACAAGATTGGAGGAGAAAAAGTGCAAAAATCCATCTTATGGTGGAGGGGCCATTCGGCCAAGGATAAGAGAGGGGGGAATGTTTTATTTTTCCTTAAGTGGCTGAGCATTTGAGAGTGGAGGTCAGTAGCTAATGTAGAAAAGAAAAGGTTTTTGAAAAAAAGAAAGAAACCTTTCCTTAAGGTAGTCATTCTACCATTGCTACTACATTTTTTCTTCTTATTCCTCATGCTTTATTTCTTGTTTTCCATGTGATTTGCTACCATTTTTTTTTACATCTTTATTGTTGATTGCTTTTCAAAAAATAAATAAAACAATGGTTAGGCTTCATGATCTTAATGAAAATCAAATGATAATGGTTAGGGTGGGCTTTGTCCAATATACCAACCATGGAGCTCATCTCTATTTTTTTTTACCTTAGTTATTTTTTATGATTTTGAGATTGAAAAGGCTTCATGACCTTGATGAAAATCAAGAGATAATGGTTAGGGGGGCTTTGTCCAATGTACCAACCATGGAGCTCATCTTTTTGTTATTCATTTGCTCACTTTAACTTGCTTATTTCTATTATTGTTTATCTTTATGTATATTTATATTCTTGCTAACCATCTTGTTCTTTTGACTTATGTCATATTTTTTCATCTTGGGGCTATTTTCATATAGTTTAGGCTATTTCCATTTTTCATATCACTTTCCATAGCATTTAGTTAGGTCATTTTACATGACAATTCTCACAACACTTTGGTTCCTAAGCCATTCAGACATGTGTATTTTCTTTAATAATTAGGCCATTTTCATATGCCATGTTATTTTTCCATGACATTTAGACTTTAGGCCATTTTCATACGCCATGTCATTTCACATGTCATTTATCTTGAGGCCGTTTTTATTATTCCATGTCATTTAAGTTTAGGTCATTTTATTATTCTATGTCATTTTACATGTCATATAAGCATTAGGCCATTTTCATATGCCATGTTATTTTTCCATGACATTTAGACATTAGGCCATTTTCATATGCCATGTCATTTCACATGTCATTTAGACATTAGGCCATTTTCTTATGCCATGTCATTTCCCATGTCATTTAGGCACTAGGCCATTTTCATTATTACATGTCATTTGTCATGTCATTTAGACACTAGGTCATGCATATTAAGTTAGGATAGCATATATTGTCATGCAAACTCATGCTAGGCATTTAGGTTATTTATGCCATGCATTTCATGCGTTCACTCTGCTGTATTTTCATGCATTCCATGTCATGCCACATGATTTATGACTTAGGCCAATCAAGGGCTCAAAGTCATGCTCACTTGAGCATACTTGTGGAAAATTAAAGGGTTGTCAAATTGATTATTCTACCTTTGTGATTTTTTTACTTTAGCCAATTTTTGTCCAAGATTTTTAAATGATTTAGCTACTGTTTGTACGTCTTTAGGATGATCTCCAACATTTTTACTTTGATTTTTAAATGATTTTATCAAAGGCAAAAAAATGTGTTTTGGCAAAACAGTTTTTCATCTAGTACTCGTACTTTCCCGCTTTTTCTGGGCAATCATCTTTAATTAGAAAATTAAGCCAATTTTCACGTGTAGTTTTACATGTTCTAAGTCTCCAATATTTTTTTTTAGATATTTTTGAATTTTTAAAAGTAGGCTAAAAAATCGTGTTTCAAAACCAGATAGTAGAGGCAAATTTGAATTCAAAAGAAAAACAATTATTTAATTTGGCTAAGGCATTTAGAGGGGGTTGGTTAGAAGCATTAGCTACTGTCTTAGGATAGTTTCTAAGTATTTTTAAACTTTAAAAATGACATTATAAATCTCGGGTTAAGGGTGGTCAAGTCTGGATTTTAAACTTAGGAAATTAGAGCCATTTTAAAAGGTTTTGGCTAAGGTTTTAATATTTATTCAAGTCTCTTAAATTGTTTTCAAACAAATCACAAAGTATTTTGATTTTTGAACATTTAATTTGATATATTTTCCTAAGCTAGCCGGATATCTTTTTAGATATACGGATTTCCTTAATTAAAGGAAAAAAAAATACACTTCCATGCATTGCATTTTTCATATTCATGCATGTTGTATAACATATGATTTTTTTTTCCTATGATAATTTTTATGATAGTTGTTATTATTTTGATTTATATTTTTTGGTATCAAATTGTTTGTCATATGGTTTTGAATGTTTCATGCTATCCTATGCTTTTTATTTAGTCATTTATTTTGTCACATTATTTAGCATGTTCATGCATTTTGTTATTTTATTTTCATGCATATTTCATGATAGCATTATTTAATATTTCATATTCCATCTCACTTAGATAATATTCCATGTCATTTAAATTTTCCATATCTTTTAAATCTTATTCATTTCATTTAGAATATCATGATACTTAGGATATCTCATTTCATTTAAGATATGCTATGCCTTTTAAATTATATCACATTATTTAGGTTCCATTATATTATCTAGACTTTGCTATGTCATTTTATTCATGTGCCACATTTTCATATACATATGTTTTAAAATGTTTTGAAAAAGATAATGATCTTCAATAAAATAAAGATATTCCCAAGTTAAAATAATTCATGAGTTCTCTGCCGGGTTTGCTGGGAAGGATATCATCAATTATTATTAATAATGGAATATCTTCTTTAAAACGAGAATGATTCGGAAAATTTTCTGTGCTAATAAAAATTTCTATATTTTGCCACGTTTGTTGGGGAATATAGAAAAAAAAATTTTGAATTAATAAATTATGGATCACTTTCAATTAAAAATGGAGTTATTTTTCTTTAAATTGGGAATTAATTTGTAATACCAAATTTAAAACCGACTTTTTACCGAGACTTGAGATAACACACGATTAATAAGGTACCATTTTATACGGGCGTTGTGGGGGTGCTAATCCTTCCCCGCACGTAATCGAGTCCCGAACCCGATTCTTCGATTTTCTCTGGTTTAAAATGCAGACTTGAAATTGGTTTTTGTTTTAATTAATTTTAAAATGTTTTACAAAACTGGTTTTAATAGGTGGCCGATCACACCTAGCTAAAAAAGATTGGTGGCGACTCCATGACTTTTTTTGAGGTTGTATTCAAACCCTTGACCTTTTATTTCAATCAAGAAAAATTAAGTCATCTTTTCCTCTACTTCTGTTTCCCCCTCACTCGAACGGGTCCCCGCGATGGGATCACGTATCGACAGCTTGGCGACTCCGCTGGGGACATTTAGAGAGTTAGGCCTAGAACCAGTCGTGTGTTATCAAAGTCTCAATTTTTTCAGATTTAATTGGTATTTAATTTTAATTCCCATATTTTTTTAAAAAAATAAGGAGAATTTCAAAAATAATTAAATGCTCTTAAATATGTCCATATTCATGTGCATACATATTATAATTGTTCTTTGGTTATTTTGGTGCATATATTCATTTATTGATTAATTGATGATTTATGTTGTCTAATCTTGTTGGCGCATTTAGAATTAGGGTTGTAGAATAGGTGGTGAAAGGTTTGTTGTGCCTCCTCACACACATTGCAATCGCATTTGCATATCATGAGCCCTACACCTGGGTTAAGTCCCTTTAAGTGGAAGTAAAGTGGCTACACTCCCGTGATTAACAATCTGCATGGGTTAGCAAAATACTTCCGGAGTATAAATTACCTAAGCTCCCATTATTAACAATTCGCATGGGGTAGGGAAATATACTCTAACGAATTGAACCCGCTTTTATCGTGGTGCCTTACTAGCCTTCACAGGCGACAGTGAGGAACAATTCAGAGTCTTTTTAGAACTTCATTCACCCACATATAGTGAACCATAGAGCCAACATAGGCGAAGCTCTGCCAGATTTTTGATAGAATTACCGAAGTTAGGGACACATGGAGGGACACTTCTAACCTTTTATTACCTATGTTACATCCCGAATAAATTTTGCAAATCGGGCAGTGATGAACGCACATCGTTTTGCCCATCATGGATTCAAAATTCCATCCCCAAAGGCGTCGTAATGCCGAATTTTCATTGGGACATTTGTTGTATTATTTTGTTATTATTTGATTTCTTCACCTCTACTGACTTGTTTCTTTTTCATGCATTTTTGTGTCATCATAACGCATAGGAAAAATTATTGGCCTCGGGATAATCTTCAACCAAGAGGGTTTTCATGGAAGGTTAGGCTAGTTTGATAGTGGAAGAGCATGCAGGGGTACGGTAGTTTTCAGAGTTAGATCAGCGAAGAGATGGGGATTGTTTAAAGGAGGGATATATATCAGCATTGCTAGAACGGGTAGATTTATTTTATCGGCAAAATGATCTCTGAGGGTTGATGGATATTTGGAATCAATGGGATGTGTCAGAAAAGAGGATTTTCACGCAGATATATGGAGACATAGCATTGTTGATGCTGGTTAATATTAACAGTGAGTTGATTCAGGCTATGGTACATTTTTCGAATCCAGCTTACCGATGTCTCACCTTCAACAAGGAAGACATGACACCGACCATAGAGGAATATTCAGCTTTGTTGCGTATTGAGGATACCATCCCGGATCAGATTTATTTGAAGGATTCAAAGACATTAGGGTTTAAGAAGAAGTTAGCTCGGATTGTGGGAATGGATATTAAATGGGTTGATGATCATGTGGTTAAGAAAGGAAAAAGTGAGTGTAATCCTTGGGATGTCCTCCAATCTTTGATCTGAAGTCACCCGAATAGAGAGACTACTAGGGATATTTTTGCTTTAGCTGTATATGGTTTAGTTATTTTTCCAGGGACATTGGGACGTGTCGAGTTGGCCATAGTTGACCTTTTTGAGAAGTTAAAATTCAAGATAGATCCGTCTCCAGCCATCCTAGCAGAAACTATTCGATCTTTGAACTTTTGCAAAAGGGAAGGAAAAGGAAGATTCAGGGGATGTATGCAACTTCTCTATGTTTGGATTCAGAGTTATTTTTGGAGAAGGAAAGATCTCTCTTTCAAACCATAATTGAAAACCCTAGTACCGATCAATGAATTCCTTAAAATAGATTGGCCCGAAGATAGAAATGAAAAGCAGTGGATCAACTTGTTCTGAAATCTTAAATGTGAAATGATAACATGGAGAGCTCCATGGATGATCCCTATGCCATAATGTATAAATACAGAGACAAGTCAGGGGTTTCACTACTCGGGATTTAGGGAGCCGTGAGCGACGCACCTCTGTTGGTGCAAAGACAGGTTGAATCTCGGCAGTTCACACCCGCGACTCATGGACTGGGTCTATTAGAGTTCACCTATGGAGAAGAAGGTTACTCAGGAAAGGTGCGGGGAATAATTGAAGCATGGAAAAAGACCCGTCGGATAAAGGTAGCCAGATATGCTGACATCGTCACACCCGACTACCTAGCATGGAGAGAAAGGAGGATTTGACAGGTAGTTGGCATCTAATGGGGAAGAAGTTCAGTTCTTGAGTTTGCCACTGAAGGAAGTGCCATCAGAGTTAGAAATTGCAAGGGCAAAATTCGAAAAAGAAAAGGCCCAAATGAGCAAAGAGATTGCCCGGCTGCAAGAAGAGCTTAAGGACATGAAAAATAGGGAATCAGCTCGAGAAAGATAAAAGGAAAAGATCAAGAGAGAAAGGGACACTGCTAAGGGCGATCTTCAGGAATTACACTTGGAGAACAAGAGGTATCGCTTCGAGCTCAGATTTGAAGGAACCCTCAAGACTTTCGGGGGATGGGAGCAAGAGGTCAAAAACCTCAAGAAAGAGAGTAACTATTGGAAAGACAGAGTGAAGCATGAGGAAGCCCGAGCCAATCAACTAGAGAAGAAGGCTAAGGAAAGCTTACACAGTGATGTTTCTGCTGACGTGTCAAGGGGCCGTGAACAAGTAGGGGTCAGATTGAAGAGTAAGGCAATCAAAAAGAGACTGTGAAGGAAAGTCCAAGATTAGAGGGAGTTACTATAGGATTAATATTTTGTAACAGCACTTTGAATGGCAAATTATGGACTTGTCTTAGGCAGCGATCTTTTTATTCTATCTTTGATGTATTTAATTCCAAGAAATCAATAAAAGATCGTTTGGTTGGAATTATCCCAGGGCCAATACCTTCAAGTGCATACATATTTTTATCATTCACTATTCTGTCCTTTATATATTTTGTTCGTTCATTCATACATTTATTCATAGTTATAATTATTCATCCATTTATTCTGCATATCATTCATTCATATTCATATACTTAGTCATTCATTTATTTGTCCATTCATTTATTCTTTATAATTATTCATTTGTTCATTCAGTAAACATTTAGTTATTCATTCATTTTTTATAAAACATTAAAAAATTATGTCAATAGTTTCTAATTCATGGTTTTCAAAACTCAGAAAATCGGATTTTCGACACCCTTACAATACTCGATCTCAAGCCAGAGCTATGGAGAACGATTAGCTTGCTAGAATTGAAAGAATGGAAAGAACTCAAAGGGAACTGCAGGAACAGTTGGTTAAGTCTCAGGAGGAGTCACGGGAACAAATGACTAAACTCATGGAAATGATGAGTTCCATGATGAAACAAAAAGGTTCGGGGGAGAATTCGGTCACCGAGAAAAGGGTGGTGAATGAAGAGGATCAACCTGGAAACATACAGCAAAAAAGGCCAAGAGTTGTCAATCGGGGCAGCCTCCTATGTTTATATCCAGCCAGCTGCTGAGGCACAAAACTATAGTCCCAGAAAAGGTAATATTGGAGCTAACACAATGGATGTTAATGTTCCAGACTTTGAGGAACTAGCTGAAAAGGAAAAGGCAAAGATGACTGAGCTGAAAAGGGTTGAAATGGCAGAATCCAAAAAAAAAATATCAACAATTAGAGGAGAGGCTGAGGGCCGTTGAAGGGGCAGAGTTATTTGGCAGTTTGGATGCCAAAGAGATGAGTTTAGTACACGATCTGGTAATTCCCCCAAAGTTCAAAGTACCAGAGGAATGACGGAGAACGATGATAATGAGAAACTCCTTATCCACTATTTCCAAGATAGCTTGACAGGGTCTGCAACCCGATGGTATAACCAACTGAGTCGTACTAAGATTCGTTCATGGACGGATTTAGCCAGGGCTTTCATGGAGTGTTATAAGCATGTATCTGATATGGTACCGGATAGGCTGTCACTATAGAACATAGAAAAGAAGACTACTGAGAGTTTCAAGGAATACTCGCAAAGGTGGAGGGATTTAGCTACACAAGTGCAACCCCCTTTAACTAGCAAAGAACTTACAGTGCTTTCCATCAATACCTTGAAAGCACCATATTATGATAAATTGGTGGGGATTGCCACCAAGGACTTTGCAGACATGGTGATATCCGGGGAGATGATAGAGTCGGCCATTAAGAATGGGAAAATAGAAGGGGGTGAGTCTGCTACTCCGAATAAGGTATTCCCTGCTAGGAAGAAAGAGGAGACCCACGCAGTTAGTATCAACCAATATCCATATACACCACCAAGGCCCTATACTCCTACTATATCTTATGCACCTCCTACACCCTACACACCTTACCCGAGGTATAATCCTTACTACCCTAATGTGAACCACCTTACCCAAAATCCATTCCCTTATACCAATATACTATAACAGTCGTTCCAACTGGTATATCCCCACAGATAACCGTTCCCCGAAACACTGTCCCAAATACTCAAGGTCCCGCGCGCAATGACCAACGTTCACCAAGGAACGATCAAAAACCACAGTTTGATCCCATTCTTACCACTTATGGTAAGCTATATCCCAAATTACTACAAGGCCAACTTGTCGCGCCCGTATATCTTAAAATTTTTGACCCTACCATACCCAAGGTGGTACAATGCAAATACCAACTGCGCATATCACGCAGGAATTCAGGGGCATTCAACTGAGGATTGCATTGCCTTCAAAAAGAAAGTCCAAAGTTTAATCAATATCGAAGTTGTGAAGTTTGGGTCAAAGAATGGGCCGAATGTAGCAAAAAACCCATTGCCCGATCATGCTGAGAATCGGGTAAATGTAGTATGGACAGGGGAAGTCAGAAGCGTAAAAAAAGATAACAATATGTCAGGGAAGTCAAGACTCCAATGATAACAATATGGGTCAAGATGGTTAAGGCAGGAATGGTGGGGGATGCAGATAGTTTAAAAATGGTTGCAAACAGGGTGCAGAATTGGTTCCCGTTCCATGGATGTAAAGGTCATATCATACAGGAATGCTAGGATTTTTTGGCTAAGTCCAAAAGATGATGGATGATGGGGAGGCCCAGTTTTACGAGGAGACAAAAGAGGAAGTAGAGGTTATTGAGAATGCAGCTCGCTACGGGATAGGAAGACCCTTGATCATCTATTATGATGAACTAGAGGAGAAAGTTATGCTAATTATTGAGGAAAGTGTGCCTAAGTTAATCATAGATTTGCCTTCTTCCTTCTCATACAAGGAAAACACAACTGCACTATAGAAGTATGACTGTAGCATGGTTATGCTAGGGTCTTCAAATCAGCAAAATATCACAGGTGTAGGGAACTTAATACGAAGTGGAAGGTGTTATGCCCCTGAGGTTGTTGAACAGGGATTAATGAGAAAGGATGGAGGAATGGACAAAGGAAAGAAGACAGCTAAACCAATCCATATTGAGATGGATTCGTCAAAAGAAGTAGAGAAGGGGTTAACCCCGGTTAACAAGATAAAAGAGCCGGTAAACAAAAAAGAAGCTTGCGAGTTTTTAAAGTTCATAAAGCATAGTGAGTATAGTGTGGTTGAGCAACTACAGCATCAGCCAGCAAGAATTTCAATCCTATCTTTGCTACTGAATTCAGAGCCACACTGAAATGCCTTGTTGAGAGTTTTGAATCACCCATATGTTGCCAACAACATATCGATGGAAAAACTGGGTAGGCTGGTGGGAAACATTGCAGCAGACGATCATATCTATTTCAGTTATGATGAAATACCACCCAATGGTATCGGATCAACCAAAGCTCTTCACATAACAACCACCTGCAAAGGGCACATATTATCGAAGGTCCTTTTGGATAACAGTTCTTCAATAAATGTGCTACCCTTGGCAACCTTGTCCAAATTGTCAATTGATATTTCTTATATACTGCCAACTTGCACGGTGGTTAGAGCTTTTGATGGAACTAGACGGGAGGTAATGGGAACTATCGAGGTCCCAATGGAGATAGGTCCTTGCACCTATAAGGTCAATTTCCAAGTCATGGATATTACCCCGTCCTACAATTGCTTGTTGGGAAGGCCTTGGATACATTCAGCAGGGGCTGTACCCTCATCTCTCTACCAAAAGTTGAAATTTGTTATGGAGGGACGTTTGGTCACTGTATCAGGAGAAAAGGACATTATAGCCTCTGCATCTTCTAGTTCCCCTTACATTGAGCCGAATGAGGAGATTGTGGAATGCTCCTTCCGATCCTTGGAGTTTGTGAATGCAATATTCATCACTGAGGGACGAAAAATTCCAAAACTGAAGTGGTCCAAGAATACAAGATTGGGAGTAAGGACTATCGTTGGAAAGGGCTGCAGGGATGGTAAAGGTCTCAGAAAGTATCTTCAGGGGATGGCCTGGGCTATTAAAATAGTGGGAAAGAAGGACCAGTTTGGCTTAGGATATCTTTCGAAGGCCCATGAGAAGAGGAAACAAATTGAAAAGAATCGACAAAGGAGGATGGCCCGTCTCGCGGGTATGGATATTGAATGGGAGCCTATGACATCCCCACCAAGCCTTCACAACTTTCGCTCGACTAGTTTTCTATTTGAAGAAAAGAATTCAGATGATCTACTTATAATGATTGAACAAGCCTTCGAGAGATTCCAGGTGAATAGGGATGAGCAGATACATGATACGGAAATCTGCATGACCAGGGAGGAAAGAATTGAAAGTGAGAATGCTAACTGGACGGTGCGACCTTGTCCACAAGGATATAGATTGACCAATTGGAGTGCAACCGAGCTGGCCATAGTCTTTAGGTCTATTCCAACATAATGCTTTTAAACAAATCTTAAATATCTTTGCCCGAAGATATTAAGAATTTCTTTTGTAATGGCCTTTTGTCTAAAAGTTTTCATTCAATAAATAACAAACACGATGCATTTCCTCCATATTAATGTGTCCATATTCTTTCATTTATGCTATTTATTTTGCTTTCCTTGTATATATGTTTGCCTATATTGTTTATTCCCTACCTATTTACAGGTTTACGGATGTGGAATATGAGGACCTTCCTGTCAGTAATTCAAAAATTGATTTTGAGAGACCCATTTCCACGGGTGATTTTGAGGCCGACGAAGATATTAAGGATTATGGTCTACCTCCGGACTTATTAAAAAAATAGAACAAGAAGAGCATCAAGTATTTCCTCATGAGGAGCTATTGGAATTGTTAAATTTGGGAAGTATTGAGGAGATAAAAGAGGTTAAAATTGGGACTACATTGTCGTCATCAATAAAGGGTGAATTGATAGCCTTGCTCCGAGAATATGTAGATGTATTTTCATGGTCATACCAAGACATGCAGGGTTTGGATCCAAACATTGTGGTTTATAGGCTCCCTTTAAGGCCAGAGTGCAAGCCAATTCAGCAAAAGTTGAGAAGAATGAGGCCGGACATGCTGTTAAAGGTAAAAGTGGAGGTGAAGAGGCAGTTTGATGCTGGATTCTTAGAGGTGGCAAAATATCCATTATGGGTGGCAAACATTGTTCCAGTACCAAAGAATGATGGCAAGGTGCGTATGTGCATCGATTACCGAGATTTGAACAAGGCCAGTCCCAAAGATAATTTCCCTTTGCCTCACATTGATACTTTGGTGGATAATACGGCGAAGAGTTTCTTGTTTTCTTTCATGGACGGATTCTCAGGATATAATCAGATTAAGATGGCACCGAAAGATATAGAGAAAACCATATTTGTTACAATATGGGGAACATTCTGCTACAAGGTAATGTCGTTTGGGTTGAAAAAAGCTGGGGCAACATATCAGAGGGTCGTGGTGACCTTGTTTCATGACATGATGCATAAGGGAATTGAGGTCTATGTTGATGATATGATTGCAAAGTCACAAGGAGAAGAGGAGCATATTGCAAATCTTAGGAAACTCTTTGAAAGACTAAGAAAGTTTCAACTCAAGCTAAAGTCGGCAAAATGCACTTTTGGAGTCACAGGGAAATTGTTGGGTTTTTTTGTTAGCAAAAGGGGAATTGAGATTGATCCGGATAAAGTGAAGGCCATCCAGAATTTGCCACCTCCACGTACTAAAAACGAAGTAAGAGGTTTTCTGGGCAGATTGAATTACATTGCTCGATTTAATTTTCAGTTAACCGATAAATATGATTCAATATTTAAGCTACTTCGAAAACATGATCCAGGAGAGTAGGATGAAGGGTGTCAGATTGCTTTTGAAAAAGGTTAAGCATTACCTATCAAACCCACCAGTATTAATGCCACATATTCCCAATAAACCAATGATACTGTATTTATCATTATTTGAGTGATCCATGGGTTGTGTCTTGGGGCAGCATGATGAGACTGGGAAGAAAGAACAAGCAATTTACTACCTCAGCAAGAAGTTCACAAATTATGAGCTGAAGTATTCATCGGTAGAAAAGCTGTGTTGTGCCTTAGGTTGGACTGCTCAGAGGCTCAGACAGTACATGCTGTACCATACGACATGGTTAATTGAAGCTAGATCCAATCAAATACATGTTGGAAGCACCTTCTTTGTCGGGGAGAACGACAAGATGGCAAGTTTTTTTGTCAGAATACGACATTGCATATGTAAGTCAGAAGGCAATCAAGGGCAGTGCAGTGGCTGAATTTTCAGCACGTCAGGCAGTGGAAGATTATGAACCATTGAACTTTGACTTTCCAGATGAAGATTTGATGTATGTTTCGCAAGCAGATAAGGTTCCCCCGAAGAAGAAAATATGGAAGATGTACATTGACGGGGCATCCAATGCCATGGGGCACGGAATTCGTGCAATCCTCATATCCCCAGAAGAAGATTATTATCCTTTCACTCTAGATTGGATTTTGATTGTACAAACAATACTGCAGAATATGAGGCATGTACAATGGGCCTTCGTGTTGTCGTAGACAGAAAGATAAAAAACTGGAGGTTTTTGGAGACTCGACTTTAGTGATATATCAATTGCACGGAGAATGGGAAACCCAAGATACAAAATTAATCCGATACCGAGAACTCATACTGAGTTTATTGGAGGAGGTTAAAGAAGTGACTTTTAATTACTTCCCTCGAGAAGAAAACTGAATGGCGGATGCTATAGGTACTTTGTCATCAATGTTTAAAGTGAATGAAGGGGCAGAAGTTGTGCTGATCAAGATGAGCATATATGAATCTCCTGTCCACTGTTTGAGTATCGAAGAAGAAATAGATGGTCCCCCTTGGTAGAACAACATTTTGCAATACATCAAGAATCAAAAGTATCTAGAGCGAGCAATAGAAAAAGACAAGAGAACTCTGAGAAGGCTAGCAATGAGTCTTGTTCTAAATAGTGAGATTCTCTACAAGAAAGAGAAAGATCAAGTCCAATTGAGATATGTCGATCTGCCGAAGCTCGGAGAATCATAGAGAAAGTCCATGAAGGGATATGTGGAACCCATGCCAATGGTCACATGCTTGCTAAGCAGATTATGAGGGCAGGGTATTATTGGCTGACAATGGAAGGAGATTGTATCAGTTATTCCCGGAAGTGCCATAAATGCCAGATCTATACAGATAAGATTCATGTGTCATGCCACACCATGGCTGTTTTCAATGTAGGGAATGGATATGATTGGGCCTATTACCCCAAAATCTTTAAATGGACATCGCTTTATCCTGGTGGCCATAGATTATTTCACAAAGTGGGTAAAAGCTGCTTCCTACGCGAATGTAACAAAGTCGGTGGTATACAGATTTGTTAAAAAGGAAATCATATGCCGATATGGATTGTCAGCAAGAATTATTTCAGATAATGCTCTCAATCTGAACAATATGATGATGAGAGAGGCGTGTACTCAGTTCAAGATCATGCATCACAATTCGGCACCTTACCGACCAAAGATGAATGGGGCAGTAGAAGCAGCCAACAAAAACATCAAAAAGATTGTGGAGAATATGACTGATGTGTACAAGGATTGGCATGAGATTTTGCCTTTTGCTCTTCACGCAACGCCGTTTTCTTTGGTATATGGTATGGAAGCAGTGCTACCTATTGAATTTGAGATTCCTTCACTTCGGGTTTTGATGGAGGTTGGCCTAAAAGAGGCAGAATGGGTTAGAGCTCGTTATGAACAGCTGAATCTCATCGAGGAAAAAAGATTGAAGGCAATTTTCACGGGCAATTATATCAAAAAAAGATGATTCGAGCCCATAGCAAGAAGGTTTGACCCAGACAGTTCCGAGAAGGAGAGTTGGTACTAAGGAAAATTCTCCCTATAGTGAAGGATCCGCGAGGAAAATGGGCTCCAAATTGGGAAGGACCCTATGTGGTAAAAAGAGCTTTTCTAACTCGGATTGACGGGGATGATTTTAGACATCCCGTGAATGCTAATGAACTGAAGAAGTATTATGCTTGAAAAAAAAAGTGAGATGCTATGCACATGGGATTCGAATAATTCCAAGTGTAAAATTGGAAATTCTATATATCTCCCCTGAGAATTGCTTTTCAAAGATAATACTCATGCTTGGTGTGATAAATGGCCATCTTTCATATTCCCTTCACTAAGAATAAATTATCCCTAGTCATCCCTTTGAGCCTTAGGAATTATTTCTTTCTTTGAACCTTGATCAAGGATCACCCTCTACACCGGAGGGCAGATACAAGGAAAAATAATCAATAATCATGGCCAAAAAGAGAGCCATCGAAAAATGTGAAATCAAAGAATGGCAAATGAAAGCCATAAAAAAAAGGGGGATCCAAAAAGAGGGACAAACGTTTCAAGAATGAATCCTCCTCAGGAAATGATCCTTGACCTAATCACCCTTAAACACACTTTGGGCCTATTTATCCTTTCTTTCTAAACCTGAACCTTGGCCTATATTACAAGCTTTAAAAGTCCATTTTGATCAAGCATGGATATTTAATTTGAAAGGTTGTTCTCAGAATTCATCCCATCTTTTGAATTGACATTTTTACCTTGGAAGCATTTATAATTCTCAGATGCATGGTAGAATACCAGAAAAAAGAGAAAGAGAGAGAGAGTGTGTAAAAGAAGAAGTTTAAGCCGAAAACTCGCAAAGGGCGACATAATACCGAATGGGGGACACCTGAGTTGAAAACCCGCAAAGGGCGGCTCAAGTACTGATTAAGGATTTAATCAATGCTTCGTGTAAAGGGGGAGAAAGTATTTGAAAATCAGAAGAAAAGGGGAACAACTCAGTCTGACGTAACTACGGAAGCCGAAAGATTACCCAAGTAAATTGTTCATTCAAAAGAAATTTTAGATGGTTTGAAAAAAGAAGGGGTCCAAGATATTCCGCATCCGAGGCATCTACAACCTATAACTTTACATTTATCCTTGATATTCACTTTTAACATTTAAAAAAAAAAAAATTGTTGCAATAAATTCTTGTTATCCTTCTTATGACATTTTCTTGTTTCATATTTTTCTTTCATACATTTTGTGATGCATTTTGTTTATTATTGAATTGAATGATGATTAGTAAGCATAAAAATCTTTAAATAAAATGATTTTAAAAGTATTACTAAGGAATAGATTTAAATCTTAGAAAAGGGTTTGGAAACCACTATTCCTGATGTGAAATTCGCCAAGTAAAGAAAAACAGTGAATGTTGGAGACTTCATCATGAAGTCAGAAATTTATGAATTTCAGGGAAGCCAGAACCTGGGATTGTTTGACAATTTATCTTGAGTAAAGGGTTCCTTAAGTGGGGCATCAGTGAACAATTGAAGACTCTGTCATGAAGTCAGATAATTTGTGAACCTCAAAGAAATCATGGATTAGAAATCATGACACAATCATTTGATTGCATTCATCCTTAGGAAACATACAAGCATTTGCAAAACATGTCATTCTCATCATTGCATTTAGCTAACACTGCAGGAATCAAGAAAACTTTGGCTTCCCCAAATCGAACTCGTTTTGCTTCTCAAACGAGTCAAGCCCTGAGACTGTTGTCGAGGTATGTTCCTTTCACTTTTAAGTTAAATTTATTTTTTCCAAATGAATCAAACCCAGGATCATCCTTAGTATTTCTTTTTGATTTAAATCGAATTCATTCTGTTTTATCAAATGAGTCGAGCCCCGAGACCATCGTCGAGGTATTTACTTTGTTTTAAATCGAATTCATTCTGTTTTATCAAATGAGTCGAGCCCCGAGACCATCGTCGAGATATTTCCTTATGTTTTAAATCGAATTCATTCTGTTTTATCAAATGAGTCGAGCCGAGAGACCATCGTTGAGGTATTTCCTTTTGTTTTAAAATGAATTCATTCTGTTTTATCAAATGAGTCGAGCCCCGAGACCATCGTCGAGATATTTCCTTGTGTTTTAAATCGAATTCATTTGTTTTATCAAATGAGTCGAGCCCAGAGACCATCATTGAGGTATTTCCTTTTGTTTTAAATCGAATTCATTTTGTTTATCAAATGAGTCAAGCCTTGAGACGTCGTCAAGGTATTTTCATCATGGGTAAGGCCTCCGGGCACCATTTTTAATACCCTCGGGCATAGTTTTTCATTTTAAATCATGGATAAGACCTCCGGGCACCATTCTTAAGACCTCCAGGCACAAGTTTCTAGAGTTTTTACAGTTTTAAACCATGAACAAGTCTTTGGTGGTGATAACCAAAGCCTCTGGTGGAGATATCCAGAGTTTTTCAGTTTTAAAAGTGAACGAGCCTTTGGTGGTGATAGCCAAAGCCACTGGTGGAGATATCCAGAGTTTTACATTTGTTTGAGCAAGTCTTTGGTGGTGATAGCTGAAGCTTCTGGAAGAGATACCCAGAATTTTAAACACAGCTTAGCACAAGACAGGTTAAGCCCCCGAGACCATCGTCGAGGTCTTTTCTTCTCTTGCAAATCGAACTCATTTCTTTAAGACTGGTCGAGCCTTGATTAGTCAGGGAATTCAATTTAAGGACAAAATCTTCAATTCGCAGTTTTTTCAAACAAAAAAAAATGTGAGTGATGAAAAAAAAGATAAATGAAAAAATGATGAATGAAAACCCCTTTCCCTTTCCTTCACATGTGATTTCATTAACCAGAAAAAATTAGTGTTTGTTTATCTTTGCCTGATTCCTGATTCTCAGTAATAGCCAAAGAGGGGCAGCCGTAGACGCCTAATTTTGTCCGAACTACTAAATCAGGTATGTTTTCTTCCTAAATTGATGTTTCAGAATGCAAAAAGACTTTTTCTCATCGTGCAAGTGGTATTCCGTGACTTGGTCTAAGAAAGCAGAAAGAAAAAGTCAAACTTGAAAAAAACAACCCCAAAAAAGTCAACCCCAAAAAGTCAACTACTAAAAAAGTCAACCCACTTTCAAAATCAAGATTTGAATTTCAATTGAAAGATGGTGAAAGAATTTTGATAATCCGAAGTCTACATTGAAAGATATGGAGGTCGAAAGTTGGGTTACAGAATCTCAATAGAAGGGAAACCCTAGTTCGGGAAATTTGGGGAAAAGTTTTTGGACGATGAATTGATCAAAATTGAGGTCCCAAATGAAAGATAAGCACTGACTACGGGTAATGGAGAAGCTACTTGGAAGAAAAACTAAAAGAAAAGTCAATTCGGAAGAAAATCGAGAATAAGGGTTTCTAGTGGATTTCGGTGAAATTTGGAAGAATTACAGAAATGGCCCGATTCGGTAAGACTAAAGCCTCTAATTGATGAGGAGTTATTTAAACAAGGATAGCCCAAAGTTCAGTTTGAAGAAAATCTAAAAATCAGACTTGTTTTGAGCAAAATCGGGCTTTAGAGGAAAAAGGGCAAAATTGGAAAATCTGGGGAAAATAGAAAATGAACTCCAAAAATTCTGAAAATTTTCAGATCTCATTCTTAAATCATTTCGAAGAAATTGGAAAAAGAAAATCCTAATTCGGAGTTCGTTTGCAAAATGGTCAAATCCTAGGTCTACTATGCAGAAATTCAAAAGGATAAATCCCGAAAAAATAGCAAATGAGTTCCAAAAATTTTGAAAATTTGCAGATCTCACTCTTAAATTATTTGGAATAGATTGCAGAAAGAAAATCCAGATTCGGAACTCGTTTACAAAATGGCCAAATCTCGGGTCCCCTATATAGAAATTCAAGCAGATAAATCCCAAAAAAATAGCAAATGAGCTCCAAAATTATTGAAAACTTCCAGATCACACTTTTAAATTATTTGGAAGAGTTTGGTGAAGAAAAATCTGGATTCAAAGCTCGTTTACAAAATGACAAAAGTTCGGGTGCATTAAGGGGCAATTTTGAAAAAAAAAATTAAATTTAATAGCAAATGGACTCGGAAAATTTTGAAAACTTGCAGAATTCAATTTTTTGTTATTTCAGAAGTATCGAACAAGGAAAATTTGAATTTGGAGTCCGTTAGCTATTTATTTAGGTTCAAGGGTTAAAAAGGTCATTTTATTGAAGAAACCAAAAAGAGCAAATTTGTAATTAAGAAAAAATATGAAAGAAGAAGGAATTGTTGGGATTTTAGCTCCTTTGATCAGCCAGCATAGAAGAAAATAAGGAAGCTTGATCAATTTAATTCCTTATTCACTATCAAGCTCACATGCTACCACTAGTACCTTGCAAATGGTCCCCCTTCATCCAATGGCTTAGGTGCGTTGTAGAAATGTTCAATGCACCATCCAATGGCCAAGTTTAAATGCCAAGATGACATTTTTATTTTTCATGAAAGAACCCTCATCTAATGGCCAAGAATGGAAGAAAAAGATGAGCACAATTCATCCAAAGGTAGGCATCCATTCAGCCAAGAAATAGAGTGCATGGGATTGTCTCTTTTCATCCATTGGCTTAGGCCATCTATAAGGGCTGAGTACACATGTTAAGGGCTGGATTTAATTTACAAGATGTCATTTTTATGTTGTCCTCATCCAATGACCAAGAATGGAAGAGCACAACTCATCCAAGGGTAGGCACTCAAAAGGCCAAGCAAGGGAGTGCATAGGATTGGTCCTCTTTTTCATCTAAGGGATGAGGTTATTACAAGGGCTGAGTACACATCTTAAGGGATGATATCAATTGGCAAGATGAAATTTTTATGTTTTCATGAAAATATTTTAATCTAAGGACAAGATTGAGGAGAAAAAGTGCAAAAATACATCACTATGGTGGATGGGCCATTCGACCAAGGCTAAGAGAGGGGGGGAATGTTTTATTTTTCCTTAAGTTGCTGAGCATTTGAGAGGGGAGGTCAGTAGCTAATTGAGAAAAAAAAAGGTTTTTGAAGGAAAGGAAGAAAAGCTTTTGTTAAGGTAGTCTTTCTGCCATTGCTACTACATTTTTTCTTCTTCTTCCTCATGCTTTATTTCTTGTTTTCCATGTGATTTCCTACCATTTTTTTACATCTTTCTTGTTGATTGCTTTTCAAAAAATAAATAAAACAATGGTTAGGCTTCATGATCTTGATGAGAATCAAGTGATAATGGTTAGGGTGGGCTTTGTCCAATATACCAACCATGGAGCTCATCTCCATATTTTTTTTTACCTTAGTTATTTTTTATGATTTTGAGATTGAAAAGGCTTCATGACCTTGATGAAAATCAAGAGATAATGGTTAGGGGGTTTGTCCAATATACCAACAATGGAGCTCATCTCTTTGTTATTCATTTGCTCGCTTTAACTTGCTTATTTCTATTATTGTTTATCTTTATGTATATTTATATTCTTGCTAACCATCTTGTTCTTTTGACTTATGTCATATTTTTGCATCTTGGGGATATTGTCATATAGTTTAAGCCATTTCTATTTTTCATATCACCTTCCATAGCACTTAGTTAGGTCATTTTACATGACATTTCTCACAACACTTTGGTTCCTAGGCCATTCGGCCATATGTATTTTCTTTAAGAATTAGGCCATTTTCATATGCCATGTTATTTTTCCATGACATTTAGACATTAGGCCATTTTCATAAGCCATGTCATTTATCTTTAGGCCATTTTTATTATTCCATGTCATTTAAGTTTAGGTCATTTTATTATTCTATGTCATTGTACATGTCATATAAGCATTAGGCCATTTTCATATGCCATGTTATTTTTCCATGACATTTAGACATTAGACCATTTTCATATGCCATGTCATTTCACATGTCATTTAGACATTAGGCCATTTTCTTATGCCATGTCATTTCCCATGTCATTTAGGCACTAGGCCATTTTCATTATTCCATGTCATTCGCCATGTCATTTAGACACTAGGTCATGCATTTTATGTTAGGATAGCATTTATTGCCATGCAAACTCATGCTAGGCATTTAGGTTATTTATGCCATGCATTTTCCATATCACTAGACTTTAAACCATGTATTTCACGCATTCACTTTGCTGGGTTTTCATGCACTCCATGTCATGCCACAAGATTTATGACTGAGGCCAATCAATGGCTCAAAGTCATGCTCACTTGAGCATACTTGTGGAAAATTAAAGGGTTGTCAAATTGATTATTCTACTTTTTTGATTTTTTTTTACTTTAGCCAATTTTTTTCTAACTTTTTAAAAGGTTTAGCTACTATTTTTGGGTCTTTAGGAGAGTCTCTAACATTTTTACTTTGATTTTTAAATGATTTTATCAATGGAAAAAAATGTGTTTTGGCAAAACAGTTTTTCATCCAGTACTCGTACTTTCCCGATTTTTCTAGACAATCATCTTTAATCAGAAAATTATGCCAATTTTTTCTCATGTAGTTTTACATGTTTTGAGTCTCCATTATTTTTTTAGATGTTTTTGAATTTTTAAAAATTAGCTAAAAAATCGTGTGTCAAAACCGGACAGTAGAGGCAGATTTGAATTCAAAAGAAAAACAATTGTTGGATTTGGCTAAGGCTATTAGAAGGGGTTGGTTAGAAGCATTAGCTATTGTCTTAGGATAGTTTCTAATAGTTTCTAAGTATTTTTAAACTTTAAAAATGATTTTATAAATCTCGGGTTAAGGGTGGTCAAGTCCGAGATTTTAAACTTAGCAGATTAGAGCCATTTTTAAAGGTTTTGGCCAAGGTTTTAATATTTATTCAAGTCTCTTAAATTGTTTTCAAACAAATCACAAAGTGTTTTGATTTTTGAAGATTTAATTTGATATATTTTCCTAAGGTAGCCGGATATCTTTTTAGATATAGGGATTTCCTTAATTAAAGGAAAAAATACACTTTCATGCATTGCATTTCTCATATTCATGCATGTTGTATAACATATGATTTTTTTTCCTATGATAATTTTTATGATATTTGTTATTATTTTGATTTATATTCTTTGGTATTAAATTGTTTGTCATATGGTTTTGAATGTTTCATGCTATCCTATGCTTTTTATTTAGTCATTTATTTTGTCACATTATTTAGCTTGTTCATGCATTTTGTTATTTTATGTTCATGCATATTTCATGATAGCATTATTTTATGTTTCATATTCCATGTCACTTAGATAATATTCCATGTCATTTAGATTATTTTATTTAGGATATGCCATGTCATTTAAATTTGCCATATCATTTAAATCTTATTCATTTCATTTAGAATATCATGATACTTAGGATATCTCATTTCATTTAGGATATGCTTGCCTTTTAACTTATATCACATTATTTAGGTTGCATTATATTATCTAGACTTTGCTATGTCATTTTATTCATGTGCCACATTTTCATATACAGATGTTTTAAAATGTTTTGAAAAAGATAATGATTTTCAATAAAATAAAGATATTCCCAAGTTAAAATAATTCATGAGTTCTCTGCCGGGTTTGCTGGAGAGGATATCATCAATTATTATTAATAACGAAATATCTTCTTTAAAACGAGAATGATTCGGAAAATTTTCCGTGCTAATAAAAATTTATATATTTTGCCACGTTTGTTGGGGAATATAGAAAAAAAAAATTTGAATTAATAAATTCCGGATCACTTTCAATTAAAAAATGGAGTTATTTTTCTTTAAATTGGGAATTAATTTGAAATACCAAATTTAAAACTGACTTTTTACCGAGACTTGAGATAACACACGATTAATAAGGTACCATTTTATACTGGCATTGTGGGGGTGCTAATCCTTCCCCGCACGTAACCGAGTCTCGAACTCGATTCTTCGCTTTTCTCTGGTTTAAAATGCAGACTTGAAATTGTTTTTAAAAAAATGTTTTAATTAATTTTAAAATGTTTTACAAAACCGGTTTTAAAAGGTGGCCGATCATACCTAGCTAAAAAAAATTGGTGGCGACTCCATGATTTTTTTCGAGGTTATTTTCAAACCCTCGACCTTTTATTTCAATCAAGAGGAATTAAGTCGTCTTTTCCTCTGCTTCTATTTCCCCCTCACTCGAACGGGTCCCCGTGACAGGATGACGTATCGACAAGGCTCTGATACCACTGTTGGGATTCGGCTCATGCTCAAACAGAGATAATGTATAATTTAATCAACAAGTTAAACATACAACGCAACAAAATTAAATAAAAACAAAGAGACACCGAATCCCTCCATGGATCTACCTATGAATTCAAAACGATAAGCCTGTCAAGAACAGATAACAATCAAAATCTCATACCTCAATATTGGAGATTGCCGAAACCTCAAAACATATTCTTGATGTTCTTGTTCTTATACACAAAGCTCGCTTGTCGAAAACCAAAGTCATCCAATTGTCTGACCTCTAACAGTAATCCACACTGGTGATCTGAAAACCTTCACAAGGTTGAGATTATGTTTTGCCAAGATGATGCTAGTAGTCTAGGTTTTGAGAAACCTTCCTCCTCTACCTTGATCAGCCAAAAGAAAACAAGAAGAATCGTATTCTCTTTTTTCTTGCTATTCGGCCAAACCACACACTTAGGGGAGTGAGGTGCCGATTTCAGGTTAGCTGCTTAGGAGGGCGGCAAAAATCATAAAGCATATATATAAGTAGGTTTAGTGTATGCCAACTACTGGACTAACTACACTAAAGCCCTTATACATATTATTAAATATTCATAATAAGCCCACAACACTTAATGAATACTTAATCTGGCCCAATCTCATTTTAATTTCATTAATCACTTTTTGTGTGTGACCCATTAGGCCCTTAACATGTTGGCAATAAATATAATTAATTCAATTAAGAATTTCCTATTTGTATTTATAGATCATGAGCGGCATCTAGCAATGCATCATGACCACCCAAATGCCAAGGGAGTCATCAAGCTTCGACTAGCCTTTCGTGTACAATATGTCTGTGTAACTCGATCCCTTCATCAAATATCCCGAGATAGGAAAGAGCATGGTTCAGTGTCTACTCTTAGCCCATTCTATATTAGATCTGCAGCTTTAATATTAACTCCTTAAGTACTGCCTTGGCCAAGGACTTCAATAAGTTAATATAAGCCAGATACATGTAAGATATGTCCCCTTAATCACTTAGGGTGATGAATCCTCTCTAGACCACTCATTCATCTTCGTATGCTTCATGTCGTACTCAATAACACCCTACTTTAAGCATACTCGTGATTGGGACTTGTTCGTGATGAAAACTAAGTATGACAGTTCACATACAAGATGACCTGGTGTCTCAAGTCAAAGGATTACTTACACTATTGACACATGAGAGTATTTACCATAGACACTCGAGTGAAATACCAAATGGAACTCTCATAGCGGGTCATGTTCAGTGAACTTGTTCAACTAACAAGCACCCATATGTTATCCCAAATATCTCTATACTTTCAACCTATGAGATCAGTTGCATGCATCAAGTACATGAAGGCTTAACATATGTTAGTCTTTTAGCATTGTCAATGCCCTGTCTTGACAATACAATGACCAGGAACAATTTTAGAAACATGGCATTGATGCATAAGGATCCTCATAATTGTAACACCTTACAATTCCTTTGCAATGCCATTGTGTCTCATGGGCTTTATCTTCACAAGTCATTTATAACAATTATACCAATACTTGTGGATAAAGAAATACCTCAATTATAATCAATAAACTATAATGTGCAATACATGAATATATAAATAGTGTTTTACAAGCCTAACTAGATTGACTTGTGGGGTTTACACCAACACATTCATTTTTTTTATTTGCAAATTGGCCCTTTTCGATTTCTTTGGTAAAATTCAATTTTGGCCTCCAAATTTAATTTAATTGCAAATGGACCCCAATTTTGAAATTTTCTTTTCCTATTCATCCCATCCAATATAAAACACAGTTCTGGAGGTTTTCATATTTTTTCGAGCTAGGATGCTATTTTCTCGGATTTTTCTCTAAAGTTTCGGTTTAATGCCTCCCAAACTTTGTCTTTTACATTTGAACTCCGATTCTGGATTTTTTTCTCCAATCACTTCCATAAAATATAAAATTCAGATCTGGAAGTTTTTCATAATTTTTCGAGCTCGTTTCTTATTTTTCCCAAAATTTTCTCTTGGAATTTCAGATTACTTTACCCGAACTTTGCCTTTTTTCATTTGATCTACGATTCTGGATTTTTATTCTCCAATCCCTTCCATAAAATATAAAATTCAGATCTGGAAGTTTTCATAATTTTTCGAGCTCGTTTCCTATTTTTCCCGAAATTTTCTCTTGGAATTTCGGATTAGTGCACCCGAACTTTGCCTTTTTTTCATTTGAGCTTCGATTCCAGATTTTTCTTCTCCAATCCCTTCCATAAAATATAAAATTCATATCTGGAAGTTTTCATAATTTTTCGAGCTCGTTTTCTATTTTTCCCAAAATTTTCCTTCGAAATTTTGGATTAGTGCACCCGAACTTTGCCTTTTTTCGTTTGAGCTTCGATTCCAGATTTGTCTTCTCCAATACCTTCCATAAAGTATAAAACTCAGACCTGGAATTTTCCATAATTTTTCAAACTCGGATTCTATTTTTCCCGGATTTTCCAAAATTGTCCTTTAACCCCCGAAACCTCGGTTTTACTCAAAACGGGTCCGATTTTCGAATTTCTTTTTCCACAGCCTTTGTCATATATTAAAATTAGAGTTGTTCCGAAAACGCCCAATTTTTACATCCGAATTCCTCTCCGATTTAGCTTTCCCCTTTTTTCAATATTGGGAATTTTCTCGTTTTTCTGTTTTTCCTCCAACCGGCTCTTTCTTGGGATCCACTTCAAACTGGGACTTGGGATATTTTTGTTTATTTATCCTTTATCAACTAGGGGCTTCAATTTTACTGAATCGGGCCATCTTTGCAGTTTTCCCCAAATTTGTGGTTTTCTTATTTATTTATTAAATTCTTATTTTTCTTTTTCTCTTCAAACCACATCTTCCTTCATCTCCACTTCAAAATTGGACCTTCCAATATCCATATTTATTGATCTTAATCCATTTGGAACCTCCAATTTCATCCAATTTGATCGTTTACGCATTTTCCCCAAATTTACCGAATTAGGTATTTCTCTACATTGAATAGGGCTGTAAACGAACAAAGCGTTCGACGAACCGTTCGTGAACAGTTTGATTTTTGTTCGTTTATGATCGTTTATTAAGCTAAATAAATGATTATGAACGTAATTTTAATGTTCGTTTATTAAACGAACTGAGTTCAAACAGATGTGTGTTCGGTTCATTTATGTTCACGAACAAGCTCGTTTATGGTTCGTTTAAAGCTCGTTTATTAGTTTGTTTAAAGCTCGTTCGTGTTCATTTATTGTTCGATAATAATATTATTATTTGTATTTTATTTTATTTACTTATAATATAATTACTATTATTTAATAACTTCAATTTAATAATAAATTAAATTTATATTTTATTATTTTATATTTTATAATAATTTAAAATTGACTTATTTTTTATTTGTTTGTTAAAATTGTTTAGATTTGTTTGTTTATTGTTCATGAACATATTTTTAATTGTTCGCGAACATGTTCGATTATATCTTCGTGAACATTAAATGAACGAACACGAATACCCTCAATTTTAAACGAACAGAGCTTGAACACAATTTTAAAATCCTTAACAAAGATGAACCGAACACAAACAAACTCAAAAATAAATAAACGAACACGAATAGAGGCCTGTTCGCTCAAGCTCGGTTCATTTACAGCCCTAACACTGAATTTTTGCAACCTGTCTTTCAAACAGTTTGGCCCCTTCCACGGCTCGTAGCCTTTCTTCCAACAGTTGATATTTGTCTTGTGAGTTTGCCAATTCAGCCCTCGTCTGAGCAGCCAAATTAAACTTTTCCAGTTTGGCGAGCTTATCTAAGTCCGGGACCTTGATAGTATTAGTCGGAGCGACTCCAAGATTTGTGTCAATTGGCTCCTGATTCAGCGTTCCCGTATTGGGATGAACATAGATGAAAGGCATTGCACCTGTTGGGGGTAAGTTTTCAATGCTCTAAGATGACTGCCATTTATTAGTATAGCCTCATGCTGACCCCTTTGGCCCCCTGGCTCTCTTCCAACGGCTGAGTTTTTAGTATGTCCCTTTCCCTTGAATGCGACGGACACCAGTTCCATGAGCTTGGTCATCTGTTCTCTTGATTCCTCTTGAGATTTTTCCAACTGTTCTTGCAACTCTCTCTGTGCTTTCTCCATCCTTTCGATCCGTGCTGTTTGTTTGTTTTCCATAATTCTAGCTTGTGGTCGAGTATTATATCGGTACTGGACGTTCTTTTTCAGATTCTTTGATGGGCGCCCAATCTTTATACCTTTTTAAACATCATGGATTAGAATCTCATGATGTATTATTTCATTATACTTTATTGAATGTATGTAGGAATGGATGAATGAATAAAATGTATGAATAAATGGATGATAAACCAGTAAATAAACAGATGAATGAATGAATGGATAAATAAACTAATGAATAAATGTATGAATGTATGTATGGATAAAAGGATGATAAACAATTAAATGAACATATGAATGAATGGATAAATAAACTAATGAATAAATGTATGAAGGTATTGAAGGTATTGGCCACGGGATAATTCTAACCAAACGATCTTTCATTAATCATTGAAATTGAGTACTCAATCATTAATAAAAATATTGAATATGCTCATATTGCCCTATGGCCTCATCTAGGAATTCTAAGAGATGGTGCCTATGCTTTCCCATTGGGATGACCTCACGTCTTAGACTCTTTACCCTCTCGACCATCTTCCCGGCTTTTCGACCTTCTTGAACAATCTGGATCATGATAAGCTCAATATACTCATGCCTCTTTATGCAAGCCTCGGTGGTAATCCACTGAAAGCTTTGTCATTCCTTTTCATCCAAGGTTCTCAAGAAAGCATCGATGTGACCCTTGTGACTTTGAAGTAACCCCTCTAGGTCTTGAACCCTCTTCCAATGGGACTCCTTTTCGAGCTTGTTTTCTTCCTCGATCTTCAACTTGGCCCTTAGCCTCTCATTTTCTATCTAGATTGTAGACACCTAATTTTGTCTGGACCACTAAAAACAGATATGTTTTCTTCCTAAATTGATGTTTCAGAATGTAACAAGACTTTTTTCATCCTGCAAGTGGTACTCCAAGACTTAGTTTAAGAGGGTGAGCATAAAAAGTCAAAGTTGAAAAAAGTCAACCTCAAAAAGTCAACCTTAAAAAGTCAACTACTGAAAAAGTCCACCCACGTTCAAAATCAAGATTTGAAGTTCAATTAAAAAATGGCGAAAGAATTTTGATAATCCGAGGTCTACATCGAAAGATATGGAGTTCGAAAGTTAGGTTATGGAGATTCAATAGAAAGAAAACCCTAATCCGGGTAACGATCAAATTGGTCAAAATTGAAAAATGCTTAAACGATCAAATTGGTCAAAATTGAAGGTTCCAAATGAAAGATAAGCACTGACTATGGGTAACGGAGAAGCCACTTGAAAGAAAAACTGAAAGAAAAGTCAATCCGGAAGAAAATCGAGAATTAGGGTTTTTGGTAGATTTCGGTGAAATTGGGAAGAATTACAGAAATGGACCGACTCGGTAGGAATAAAGCCCCTAATGGATGAGGAGTGATTAAAAAAGGATAGCCTAAGGCTCAGTTTGAAGAAAATCTAAAAATCGGACTTGTTTTGAGCAAAATCGGGTTTCATAGGTAAAACGGCAAAATTGAAAATTTTGCGAAAAATAGCAAATGAACTCCAAAAATTCAGAAAATTTCCAAATATCATTCTTAAATCATTTGGAAGAGATTGGAGAAAGAAAATCTTGATTCGGAGTTCATTGCAATTAGGCCAAATCCCGGGTCTGCTATACAGAAATTCAAGAAGATAAATCCCGAAACAAAAGCAAATGACTCCAAAAATTTTGAAAATTTGTAAATCTTATTTTTAAATTATTTGGAAGAGATTGGCAAAAGAGAATCTTGATTTGGAGTTCGTTGGCAAAATGGCCAAATCCCGGGCACCCTAAGTAATTCAAGCAGATAAATCCCCAAAAAAAAAACCCAAATGAGTTCCAAAAATTATGAAAACTTTTGGATTACATTTTTAAATTATTTGGAAGAGATTGGTGAAGAAAAATCTGGATTTGGAGCTCGTTTAAAAAATGGTAAAGTTTGGGGGTATAAAAGGGCAATTTTGAAAGAAAAAATCTAAATAAATAGCAAATGGACTCGGAAAATTTTGAAAACTTTCAGAATTCAATTTTTTATTATTTTGTAAGTATTGAAAAAATAAAATTTTAATTTGGAGTCCGTTTGCCATTTATTTACATTCGGGGGGCAAAAAGGTCATTTTACCTAAGAAACCGAAAAGAGTTTTCCTTGCCTTTTAAAAAAATGAAACATGGGCTAGAAGGAAAGGGGCTGGCTGGACAAGGCCCAAATATGGGTAGGAGGTTTCTGATTTTTTAATCAAGAGGCCAACAATGAAGAGTTAGTTAGTGATTTTTTTATCAAGCCTTTGCAAATAAGCCACATGACCAATGCATGAAGAGGGAGAGTGTCAACATAATGGCTTAAGATTCTTGAACAGCTGTAATTGTGGATAGATGATGGCCTAATCTAAGGGTGATAATTTCATGTTTTAAACATCTTGGATCAATAGCCCTTGGATGAAAATTGGTTGATGGAAAAATGACAACATCCTAGCCTAGAGAGGGGGGTTTCGGCACTACAAGGGGATTTCTTTCTTTCATTTTCAAAACACTCTCATTCTCTATTCTCTCTTGCTTTTGGCTGATTTTCTCTCCATTTTTGAGAAGCAAAAATAAAAGTTCAGAAAAGAAAAGAAAGTTAGAAGAGAAAAAGCTTGAAAGATAGCTTCTAGAGGTTGCTTTTAGCACCGTACTCTTGCACTTTCTTTGATTTTCCATTCTTGATTTGTTGTTTTCATTATTATTTTGGTGAGTTTCTTTTGATTTTTCTTTTTAAATACGTTTTTTTAATGTTCTTCCTGAAGTTCCTTCTTTATCCTTTCTTATAAAAAGCTCTTGAAATATTTTTTTCTTTGTTTTTTTTTTGTAGTGGCCGAATAGCCCACTTTTTTTTAGTTGCTTTTTTCTATGTTATTTCATGTTATTTTTTATATTAAATAAGTTTTGATGCTTTAAATCTTCTTCTACTACATATACTTGAAGTTTGTTTTAATGTGGTTGCTTGCTTATTTCCATTTATGAGTCTATTATCATGTTCTTGCATTTTTTATTTTCTGCTTTTCAAAATGTTTAAGTTTGTTATGTTTATATTTTGAAATCCATGTGTTTTTGAAAATTCTTATTGGTTTTCATGCTTCTACTTTACATTTGCATGATTTGAGTGTTATTCTTTAGTTAAGCATGTTAGTATATCAAGTGTTTGTGAAAATGCCATGCTCATTTTGAACATGAGGCCATTCGGCCACTTCACTTTATTTGCTTTGTGTGTGCATTTTTGTTATGTTAGTTGATAGGTTTGCATTTTCATGACATTTGGCTGAGTATTTTGTTTAAGCATGCCTTGTGTTTGTGTTATTGCCATGCATACTTTAGATGTAGGATTGGTTTGTTTTGTCATGCATATCCATCATTTTAGACCTAGATTGCATTAAATGCCATGCAAGTTCAATTAGGTCTATGTCATTTTATTGATGCCATGCATTTTTTATGACATTTAGGTTTAAAATCATGCATTTCATGCATCATATTTGCTGTATCTTTCATGCATTTCATGTCCATGCCACTTGACTTATGATTTAGGCCAATCAATGGTTCAAAGTCATGCTGTCTTGAGCATACTTGTGGAAAATTAAAGAGTTGTCAAATTGATTATTCTACCTTTGTGATTTTTTTACTTAGCCAATTTTTGTATAACTTTTCAAAAGTGTTAGCTACTGTTTGTAAGTCATTTAGAGAGTCTTGAATATTTTTACATTGATTTTTAAATGATTTTATCAAAGGCAAAAAAATGTGTTTTGGCAAAACAGTTTTTTTCACCCAGAACTCGTACTTTCCCGATTTTTCTGGGCAGACATCTTGAATCATAAAATTAAGCCGATTTTTTCCCGTGTAGTTTTACATATCCTTAGTCTCCAGTATTGTTTTTAGATTTTTTGGAATTTTTAAAAATAGGGTAAAATATCGTGGTTTAGAACTGGACAGTGGAGTCAAAATTGAATTTGAAGGAAAATCATTTTTCTGTTTTGGTTAAGTTACTTAGAGGGGGCTGATTAGGAAGTTTAGCTACTGACTTAGGGTAGTTTATAAGCCTTTTAAAACTCTAAAAATGATTTTTTTAAGTCTCGGGTTAACGGTGGTCAAGTCCGGGATTTTAAACTTAGAAAATTAGAGCCATTTAAAAATGGTTTAGCCAAAGTTTTTATTTTTAATCTAAGCTTTTCAAAAAAAAATTCAAACAATCACAAAGTATTTTGATTTTAGAATATTTAATTTGATATATTTTCCTAAGGTAGCCAGATATCTTTTTAGATATACGAATTTCCTTAATTAAAGGAAAAAATACACTTTCATGCATTGCATTTTCCACATTCATGCATTTTATATAATATGTGATTTTTGCTATGATAATTTCTATGATATTGTTATTATTTTGATTTATATTTTTTGATGTTATATTGTTTATTATATGGTTTTGAATATTTCATGATATCCTATGCTTTTTATTTAGTTATTTTTTATCATATTGTTCAGCATATACTATGTTCATGCATTATTATTTTCATTTTTATTTTCATGCATATTATATGATAGCATTATTTTATATTCAATGTCATTTAAATTATATGCCATATCATTTATATTTGCCATGTCATTTAATTTATTTCATTTCATATAGAATATATTATGTTACCTAGGTCATTTCATTTCATGTAGAGTATATTATGTTACCTAGGTCATTTCATTTCATTTAGGATATATTATGTCATTTAGGATATTTTATTTCTTTTAGAGTATATCATATGACTTAGGATATTACATTTCATATAGAATATATTATGTTACCTAGGTCATTTCATTTCATTTAGAATATATCATATAACTTAGGATATTTCATTTCATTTAGAATATGCTAAGACATTTAAATTATATCATATCATTTAGGTTGCATTATGTTATTTAGATTTTGCATTATGTTTTCAAAAAGGTAATGATATTCAATAAAATAAAGATATTCCCGAGTTAAAATAATTCATGAGTTCTCTGCCGGGTTTGCTGGAGAGGATATCATCAATTATCATTAATAACGGAATATCTTCTTTAAAATAAGAATGATTCAGAAATTTTTCCAAATTAATAAAAATTTCTATATTTTGCCACGTTTGTTGGGGAATATAGGAAAATTTTGAATTTATAAATTCCGGATCATTTTCAATTAAAAATGGAATTATTTTTCTTTAAATTGGGAATTAACTTGAAATACTAAATTTAAAACCGACCTTTTTTATTGAGACTTAAGATAACACATGATTAATAAGGTACCGTTTTATACGGGCGTTGTGGGGGTGCTAATCCTTCCCCACACGTAACCGAGTCCCGAACCCGCTTCTTTGATTTCTCTGGTTTAAAATGCAGACTTGAAAATTGGTTTTAAAAGTGTTCTAATTAATTTTAAAATATTTTATAAAACCGGTTTTAATAGGTGGCCGTTCACCCCTAGCTAAAAAAGATTGGTGGCGACTCCATGTCTTTTTCAAGGTCATTTTCAAAACCTTCATTTTTCAAGAGGAATTAAGTCGACTTTTTCTCGGTTTTTTTTAATGTCATGCTTAACGAATAATAAAGTCTTGCGATGAGACTTGTTATTTTTTAGGTTGCGACAGCTTGGCTACTCCACTAGGGATATTAGAGAGACAGGCCTAGAATTAGTCGTGTGTTATCAAAGTCTCGGTTTTTGTTGGTTTATTCGGTGTTTAATTAATTCCCACATTTTTTAAAATAAAAAGAATTTTAAAAATAATAAAATGTTTTAAACATGTCCCATATTCATGTGCATACATATTATAGTTGTTCTCTGATTATTTTGGTGCATTTATTCATTTATTGATTCATTGATGATTTATGTTGTTTAATCTTGTTGGGGCATTTAGAATAAGGGATGTAGAATAGGTGGTGAAAGGTTTGTTATTTCTCCTCAAACACTACACTTGCATTTGCATATCATGAATCCTATACCCGGGTTCCATCCTTTTAGGTGGGAGCAAAGTAACTAAGCCTTCGTGATTAACAATCCGCATGGGCTAGTGAAAGACTTCCGGAGTACCAAATTACCTAAGCCTTCGTGATTAAGCATGGGCTAGGGAAATAAACTCTAACGAATTGAACCCGTTCTTATCGGGGTGCCTTACTAGCCTTCAACGACGACAATGAGGAACAATTCGGGGCTTTTAGAGCTAATTCACCTTCATATAGTAAACCTAGGCGAAGCCATGCAGGATTTCCAATTAGATATCCCGAAGTTAAGAACACATGGAGGAATATTTCCAATCATTTTACCTTCTATTCTACTTTCCGAATAAGTTTATTTTTGAAAATCGGACAATGATGAACGTACATCACAATGCCCGTAATAAGTGTTGGTATTTCATCCCAGGGTGTTATAATGCCGAAATTTTGTTGGCATCCTCAGGGATAATTATTGTTTTGAATTATATGTTTTTTTTGTATTATTCGTATTTATTCCTATTACTAATTCATTTTCTTTTTGTTGTTGTTTTTTGCATTCTTGTCATCATATTTTGCACATGGAAAGTTATTGGTCTCGGGATAATATTCAACCAAAAGGGCTTTCATGGAGGGTCAGAGTGTCTCAATGGTCGAGAAGCATTTAGAGGTTAGGAAACAGTCCGAGAAAGGTCAGCAGGATAATGGGGATTGTTTGAAGATGGGATATGTGTCAGCATTGCCAGCCGAGGTTTATCTTACTATCAAGCAAAATGATCTCTGGGAGTTGATGGATATATGGAATTAGTGGAACATATCAGAAAAAGAAGCCTTCACTCAGACTTATGGGGACATAGCACTGCTAGTTCAGGTTAAGGTCAGTGGTGAGGTAATCCGGGCTATGGTGCAATTCTGGAATCCCACTTATCGATGTTTTACTTTCAACCGAGAGGATATGACTCCAAGCATAGAGGAATATTCGACATTGCTGCATATTGAGAATGTTATTCCCGACCGTATTTATTTGAAGGATATAAAGACGTCGGGTTTCGAGAAAAAGGTGTCTAAAATTCTAGGAATGGAAAGAAATTGGGTCGAAAGCCATGTTGTCTGAAAAGGGGTAAGCTACTGTATATCATGGGACATTTTACAGATCTTAATCCCTAGCCATTCAAGTAAGGATACAGTTAGGAATATTTTTTCTTTGGCTATCTATGGTTTAGTTATCTTCCCAAAGACATTAGGGTATGTGGATGTGGCGATATTTGATGTTTTTGAAAGGCTTGAGCAAAGGATAAACCTAGCCCCGATAATTATAGCAGAAATAATCCGATCCCTGAATTTCTATAGACAGGAAGGAAAAAGACATTTTAGAGGTTGTATACAGCTCCTTTTCATATGGGTTCAGAGGCATTTTTGTAAACAAGAGAATTTCCCTCTTCGCTCATACTGGAAATCTTTTGCACCAATTGCTAAATTTCTTAAGAGGGATTGGCTTGAAAATAGGACTAAAGAATAATGGATCAACATATTTCGGAATATCAAGGCTGAGATGATAATTTGGAGAGCTCCATGGATAGCTCATATGCCGACATTGTACAAGTGCGGAGATAAAACTTATGTTCCGTTATTGGGAGTATGAGGAGGAGTGAGCTATGCACCACTGCTAGTACTGAGACAATCAGAATCCCGTCAGTTTACTCCTATGACCCATGACCTTAGTAATTTGGAATTTGCTTATGGAGAAGATGGATATTTGGGAAAGGTACATGAGATTGTAGTAGCATGGAAGAAAACTCATCGAGTTGAGGTAGCTAGATATGCCAACATCATCACACCTGATTACCTGACATGGAGGGAATTGAGGGTTAATGATAGGTTGTTGACATCAGATGGGGAAGAAAGTTCAGCATTTGAGTTCGCTGCCCAAGGAAGCGCCATCAGAGTTAGAAATCGCAAGGGCAGAATTCGAAAAAGAAAAGGCCCAAATGAGCAAGGAAATTGCCCGTTTGCAAGAAGAGCTTGAGGATATGAAAAATAAGGAATCAGCCTGAGAAAGAGAAAAGGAAAAGATCAAGAGAGAGAGGGATACTGCTAAAAGTGATCTTCAGGAATTACACTTGGAGAACAAGAGATACCATTTCGAGCTCAGATTCAAGGGGACTCTCAAGACTTCCGAGGAATGGGAACAAGAAGTCAAAAACCTCAAGAAGGAGAAGAACTATTGGTTAGAAAGAGCAAAGCATGAGGAAGCCCGAGCCAATCAACTGGAGAAACAAGCTAAGGAAATCTTACACGGTGATGCTTCTGCTGACATGTCAAAGGGTCGTGAACAAGTAGGGGTCAGATTAAAGAGCGAGGCAGTCAAAGAGGACAGTGAAAAAGGTTCAAGATCCGAGGGAGTTACTATAGGACTAGTATTTTGTAATAGCATTTTTAAATTAGGAGAGACAGATTATCAGATTGTCTTAAGCAGTGATCTTTTCTTTGATGTATTTAGTTCCAAGAAATCAATGAAAGACCGTTTGGTTGGAATTATCCCAGGGCCAATACTTTTAAATGCATTCATCATTCATTTGTTCTTTCTTTTATATATTTTATTTGCTCATTCATTTATATTCATAATCATTCATTCATTTTTTCTTTATAAATTGTCCATACATTTAGTCATTTATTTATTTGTCCATTATTTATTCTTTATAATTAGTCATTTAGGTTCATACACTTAGTCATTTACTTATTTGTTCATTCATTAACATTTAGTCATTTATTCATTCATTCATTTTTATAAAATAAAATAAGAAATGTGTCAATAAATTCTAATCCATGGTTTTTAAAACTAAAGGTACAATTGGTCGCACTCAGAAAGAATCAGACTTTCGACACCCTTACAATACTCGATCTCAAGCACGAGCTATGGAGAACGATCAGCTTGCTAGAATTGAAAGGATGGAAAAAATTCAAAAAGAACTGCAGGAGCAGTTAGCTAAGTCTTAATAGGAGTCATGGGAACAAATGACCAAACTCATGGAGATGATGAGTACCATGATGAGGCCGAAGTGGCCAGGAGAAAATTCAGTTACAAGAATGGGGGCAGTAGACTAGGAAGACTGACCAGAGGTGGTACAGAAGAATGGCCAAACATCCCAGCCTGTGGGAAATGAACTTTTGACTGGGGTAGCATCCTATATTTACATCCAACCAGCAGCAGAAGCACAAAATTTTGGTCCTAAAAGGGGTAATATTAAGGTTGATCCAATTGATGTGGAAGTTCCAGACTTTGAAGAAATGGCTGAAAAGGAAAGGGCAAAGATGACTGAACTGAAAAGGGTTGAAAATGCAGAATCCCAAAAAAAATATCAGCTGCTGGAGGAAAGGTCGAGGGCAGTTGAAGGGGCAGAGCTATTTGGTAGTCTAGATGCCAAAGAGATGAGTCTAGTGCACGGTCTGGTGATTCCTCCAAAGTTCAAAGTACCAGAGTTTGAAAACTATAACGGAACTACCAACCCAACAGCGCATCTGACAATGTATTGCCGGAAGATGATCGGACATGATGAAGATGAAAAATTGCTCATCCATTGTTTCCAAGATAGTTTGATAGGGTCCGCAACTCGGTGGTATAACCAGCTTACCCGTTCTAAGATCCGTTCCTGGATGGATCTTGCCAAAGCTTTCATGGAACAGTACAAGCATGTGACAGACATGGTACGTGACCGTCTAACTCTCTAGAACATGGAAAAGAAAGCTACTGAAAGCTTTAACGAATATTCTCAAATATGGATAAACCTGGCTACACAAGTGCAACCCCCTTGAACCAACAAGGAAACTATAGTGCTTTTCATCAATACCTTGAAAGCACATTATTATGATAAATTGGTGGGAAGCGCCACCAAGGACTTTGCAAATATGGTGATATCTGGAGAGATGATAGAGTCCGCTATTAAGAACGGGAAAATAGAAAAGGGAGAGTCTGCTACCCCGAAGAGAGTTTTTCCTACAAAGAAGAAGGTGGGGACACATGCAGTCAGTTTCAATCAATACCCCTATACACCTCCTACACCATACACACCTCCCAAGCCTTATACTCTTTCCACATCTTATGCACCTCCAACACCTTACACACCTTACCAGGGTATAATCCTTACTACCCCAATGTGAACCACCTTACCCAAAATTCATACCCCTATACCAATATACCACAACAGCCATTCCCAACTGGTATATCCCCACAAATAACCCTTCCTCGAAACACTATCCCAAACACTCAAGGTCCCGCGCGCAATGACTATTGTTCCCCAAGGAACGATCAAAAACCCCAGTTTGATCCCATTCCTACCACCTATGGTGAGCTATATCCTAAAGTACTACAAGGCCAACTTGTTACGCCCGTATATCTTAAACCTTTGACCCCACCAGACCCAAGATGGTACAATACAAATACCAACTGTGCATATCATGCAGAAATTCAGGGTTATTCAACGGAGAATTGCACTACTTTACAAAAAGAAAGTCCAAAGCTTAATTAATACAGGAGTTGTGAAGTTTGGGTCAAAGAATGGGCCGAATGTAGCGGGAAACCCATTGCCCGATCATGCTGAGAATCGGGTAAATGCAGTATTGACAGGGGACGTTAGAAGGTTAAAAATGGATGTTAGGGAAGTCAAGACTTCGATGTTAATAGTATGGGTCGAGATGGTTAAGGCAGGAATGGTGGAGGATGCAGACAGTTTAAAAATGGTTGCAAAGAGGGTGCAGAATTGGTGCCCATTCCATAAATGTTCAGGTCATATCATACAGGACTGCGGAGACTTTCTGGCTAAGGTCCAGAAGATGATGGATGATGGAGAGGCCCAATTTTATGAGGAGACAGAGGAGGAAGTAGAGGTTATTGAGAATGCTACTGGCTATGGAATAGGAAGACCTTTGATCATCTATTATGAGGAACCAGAGAAGACTATGCCGGTTGTTGAGAAGATTGCACCCAAGCTAATCATAGATTTGCCTTCTTCCTTTTCATACAAGGAAAGCAAAACTACACCATGGAAATATGACTGCAGCATGGTTATGCCCGGGTTATCAAGTCAGCAAGATATTACAGGTGTGGGGCACTTAACACGAAGTGGAAGGTGTTATGCCCCTGAGGTTGTTGAACAAGGATCAGCAAGAAAAGATGGAGGACTGGACAAGGGGAAGAAAGTAGTTGAGCCAATCCATATTGAGATGGATTTGTCAAAAGAAACAGAGAAGGGATCAGCCCCGGCAAACAAGATAAAGGAACCGGCAAACGAGAAGGAGGCATGCGAGTTTTCAAAGTTCATAAAACATAGTGAGTATAGTGTGGTTGAGAAATTGCTATTAAACTCAGAGCCACACAGAAATGCCCTGTTAAGAGTGTTGAATCAGGCATACGTGGCTAACAACATAACAGTAGAAAAGTTAGACAGGCTGGTGGGAAACATTGCGGTAGACGACCATATATTTTTTAGTTATGATGAAATACCACCTAATGGTATTGGGTCCACAAAGGCTCTTCACATAACAACCACCTGCAAGGGGCATATACTACCAAGGGTGCTTTTGGACAATGGTTCTTCATTAAATGTAATGCCTTTGGCAACACTGTTTAAGTTGCCAGTGGATATGTCTTATATGTTATTGAGTTGCAGAGTAGTTAGGGCTTTCGATGGTACCAGGAGAGAGGTAATGGGAACTATTGAGGTTCCTCTGGAGATAGGCCCATGCACTTATACGGTGAACTTTCAGGTCATGGATATTAATCCATCTTATAATTTCTTGTTGGAAAGGCCATGGATACATTCAGTAGAGTCTATACCCTCATCTCTCCACCAAAAATTGAAATTTGTGATGGATGGTCTTTTGATCATTGTATCAGGAGAAGAAGACATAATAGCCTCCGCATCTATTGAATCTCCTTATGTTGAACCCAATGAAGATGCCGTAGAATGTTCTTTTTGATCTTTGGAATTCGTAAATACGGTTTTTGTCGCTGAGGGATGAAAAATTACAAAGCCAAGGTTGTCCAAGAACACAAGGCTGGAGTAAGAACCACAGTGGGAAAGGGTTGCAGGGCTGGAAAAGGTCTGGGGAAATATCTTCAAGGGATGGCCCGAGCAATGGAAGTAGTGGAAAAGAAAGACCGGTTTGGCTTAGGGTATCTTCCAAAGGTCCATGAGAAGAGGAAACAGGTTGAAAGGAACAGACAAAGAAGAATGGCCCGTCTCATAGGTATAGATATTGAATGGGAACCCATGAATTTCCCACCAATCTTTCACAACTTTCGCTCTACTGGTTTTCTATTCGGAGAAAAGAATTTAAAAGATGTACTCATAATGATCGAGCAAGCTTTTGAAAAATTCCATGTGAATAAAGAGGGGCAGATTCAGGATATGGTGATTTGCATGATCGGGAAAGAAGGGATGGAAAGTGACAGCGAACTGGATGGTGCGACCTTGTCCACCAGGATATAGACTAACCAATTAGAGTGCGACTGAGTTGCCCATAGTTTTTAAGTCTATTCCAACGTAATAATTTAAAAAACAATCTTAATTATCTTTACCCAGAGATATTAAGAGTTTTTTTTTCTGTAATGGGCTTTTTGTTTAAACATTTTCATTCAATAAATAACAAGTACAATGCATTTTTTCCATATTGATGTGTCCATGTTCTTTCAATTTTGTTATTTATTTTGTTTTCATTATATATTTTCCTATATTGTTTCTTCTCCACCTATTTACAGGTGTACGGATGCGGAATATGAGGATCTTTCTGTCAGTAATTCTGAAATTGATTTTGAAAGACCCATTTGCACGGGTGATTGTGAGGCTAACGAAGATACTAAGGATTATGGTCTACCTCTAGATCTATTAAGGAAAATAGAATAAGAGGAGAAACAAGTACTTCCTCATAAGGAATTATTGGAAATGATAAATCTGGGAGATGGTAAAGAGATAAAGAAAGTCAAAATCGAAACTTCGTCATCAATAAAGGGTGAATTGATAGCCTTGCTCCAGGAATATGTGAATGTATTTGCATGGTCTTACCAAGACATGCCCGGATATTGTGGTTCATAAGCTCCCTTTAAGGCCAGAATGCAAGCCAATTCAGCAAAAATTGAGAAGAATAAGGCCAGACATGCTGTTAAAGATAAAAAAGGAGGTGAAAAAGCAATTTGATGCTGGGTTCTTAGAGGTGGCAAAATATCCAGAATAGGTGGCAAATATTGTTCCAGTACCAAAAAATGATGGAAGATGCGGATGTGCGTTGATTACCGAGATTTGAACAAGGCTAGCCCTAAAGATAATTTCCCTTTGCCCCACTTTGATACTCTGGTGGATAATACGGTGAAAAGTTCTTTATTTTTCTTCATGGACGGATTCTCAAGATACAATCAGATCAAAATGGCACCAGAAGATATGGAAAAAACCACATTTGCTACAATGTGGGGAACCTTCTGCTTCAAGGTAATGCCATTTGGGTTGAAGAATGCTTGGGCAACATATCAAAGAGCCATGGAGACCTTGTTTCATGATATGATGCATAAGGGAATTGAGGTCTATGTTGATGATATGATCGCAAAGTCACAAGGATAAGATGAGCATATTGCGAATCTTAAGAAGCTCTTTGAACGACTAAGGAAGTTTAGACTCAAGCTAAATCCAGCAAAATGCACTTTTGGAGTCACCTCGAGAAAATTGTTGGGTTTTGTCGTTAGCAAAAGAGGAATTGAGATTGACCCGGATAAAGTGAAGGCCATCCAGAATTTTCCACCTCCACGTACTCAAAAAGAAGTAAGAGGTTTTTTGGGGAGATTGAATTACATTGCTCGATTTATTTCTCAGTTAACCGATAAATGTGATCCAATATTTAAGTTACTTAGAAAACATGATCCAAGAGAGTGGGATGAAGGGTGTCAGATTGCTTTCGAAAAGGTTAAGTATTATCTATCAAACCCACCAGTATTAATGCCACCTGTTTCGGATAAACCAATGATACTGTATTTATCAGTATTTGAGAGAGCCATGGGTTGTGTTTTGGGGCAGCTTGATGAGTCTGGAAAGAAAGAACAGACAGTTTACTACCTCAGCAAGAAGTTCACAGATTATGAGTTGAACTATTCGTCGGTAGAAAAGTTGTGTTGTGCTTTAGCTTGGATTGCTCGAAGACTCAGACAGTACATGTTGTACCACACAACGTGGTTGATTGCCAAGCTGGATCCAGTCAAGTACATGTTGGAAGCACCTTCTTTGTCAGGGAGGAAGGCAAGATGGCAGGTTTTATTGTCAGAGTACGACATTGTATATATAAGTCAAAAAGCTATCAAGGGCAGTGCAGTGGCTGAATTCTTAGCAATTCGGGCAGTGGAAGATTATGAGTCATTGAACTTTGACTTCCCGGATGAAGATTTGATGTATGTTTCACAAGCAGATGAGATTCCCCTGAAGAAGAAAGTGTGGAAAATATATTTTGATGGCGCATCTAATGCCATGGGGCATGGAATCGGTGCAGTCCTCATATATCCTTTCACTGCTAGATTGGATTTTGATTGTACAAACAATACTGCCGAGTATGAAGCGTGTACTATGGGCCTTTCGTACTGCAGTGGACAGAAAGATCAAAGTATTGGAAGTTTTCGGAGACTCAGCCTTAGTGATATACCAGTTACAAGGGGAATAGGAAACCCGAGATACAAAACTAATCCGATACTGAGAACTCATATTGAGTTTATTGGAAGAGTTTGAAGAAGTGAATTTCAATTACTTCCCTCAAGAAGAAAACCGAATGGCAGATGCTTTGGCTACTTTGTCATCAATGTTTAAAGTGAATGAAGGTGCTGAAGTTGTACCAATAAAGATGAGTATATATGAGTCTCCTGCCCACTGTCTGAGTATTGAAGAAGAAGCAGATGGCCTTTCTTGGTATAACAACATCTTGCAGTACATCAAGAGTCAACAGTATCCAGAACAAGCAACAGAGAATGACAAGAGGACTCTGAGAATGCTAGCAATGGGTTTTGTTCTAGACAGTGAGATTCTCTACAAGAAAGGAAAAGACCAAGTCTTGTTGAGATGTGTCGGATCTGCTGAAGCTCGGAGAATTATAGAAGAGGTCCATGAAGGGATATGTGGCATTCATGCTAAAGGTCACATGCTTGCTAAACAGATTATGAGGGCAGGGTACTATTGGTTGACGATGGAAGGAGATTGCATCAGTTATTCCCAGAAGTGCCATAAATGCTAGATATATGCAGATAAGATTTATGTGCCGCCATCACCATTACATGTCATGACTGCACCATGGCCCATTTCAATATGTGAAATGGATATGATAGGGCCTATTACCCCGAAAGCTTCAAACGGACATCGTTTCATCCTGGTGGCCATAGATTATTTCACAAAGTGGGTAGAAGCTACTTCCTATGCGAATGTAACAATGTCGATGGTATGCAGATTCGTTAAGAAAGAAATCATATGCCGTTACGGGTTGCCAGCAAGAATTATTTCGAATAATGCTCTCAATTTGAACAATAAGATGATGAGAGAAGTGTGTACTCAATTCAAGATCACACATCATAATTCGGCACCTTACCGTCCGAAGACGAATGGTGTAGTAGAAGCAACTAACAAGAACATCAAGAAGATTGTTGAGAAGATGACCAATGTGTACAAACATTGGCATGAGATCTTGCCTTTTGCTCTTCATGCATATCGTCCTTCGGTCCATACATCTACAGGGGCAACGCCGTTTTCTTTGGTATACGGGATGGAAGCAGTGCTACCTATTGAAGTTGAGATACCTTCACTTCGGGTTTTAATGGAAGTTTGCCTAGAGGAAACAAAATGGGTTAGAGCTCGTTATGAACAGTTGAATCTCATCAAGGAGAAAAGATTGAAAGCAATTTGTCACGGGCAATTGTATCAGAAAAGGATGATTCGAGCCCATAACAAGAAGGTTTGTCCCAGACAGTTCCGAGAAGGGGAGTTCGTACTGAGGAAAATTCTCCCTATAATGAAGGACCCGAGAGGAAAATAGGCTCCGAATTGGGAAGGACTCTATGTGGTAAAAAGAGCTTTTTCTGGAGGAGTATTGATTTTAACTAGAACGGAAGAGGAGGATTTTAGAAATCCCGTGAATGTTGACGAACTGAATAATTATTATGCTTGAAGAAAAAAAATGTGTGATGCTGTGCACATGGAAATTCGAATGATTCCAAGTGTAAAAATAGAAATTCTATATATCTATCTCCCCTGAGAATTGCTTTTCAAAGAAAATATTCATGCTTGATAGGATGAATGGCCATCTTTCATATTCCTTTGACTAAGAAGAAATTATTCTTAGTCACCCCTTTGAACCTTAGGAATTATTCCTTTCTTTAAACCTTGATCAAAGATCACCCTCTACACTGGAGGGAAAATGCGAGAAAAAATAATAAAAAAATCATGGCAAAAAGAGAGCCATCGAAAAATGTGGCAAATGAAAGCCAACAAAGCAAAAAAAAAGGGAAGAAAAGAAAGTCCAGAAAGGGACCAATGTTTCAAGAATGAGTTCTCCTCAGGAAATGATCCTTGATCCAATCACCCTTAAACACACTTTGGGCTTATTTTATCCTTTCTTTCTAAATCGAAACCTTGGCCTACATTACGTGCTTTAAAAGCCCAATTTGATCAAGCATGGATATTTAATTTGAAAAGTTATTCTCACATTTCATCCCATCTTTTGAATTGATATTTTTACCTTGGAAGCATTTAGAATTCTCAGATGCATGGTAGAGTACACAAAAGAAATGGAAATGAAAAAAATAATGTAAAAGGAGAGGTTTAAGCCCAAAACACGCAAAGGGCGACTTAATACCGAATGGAGGACACTTGAGTTGAAAACCCGCAAAGGGCGGCTCAGGTACTGATGAAAAGTTCGAATCAATGCTCCATGTAAAGGGGGAGAAAGTATCTGAAAATCAAAAGAAAGGGGAACAACTCAGTCTAATGTAACTACGGAAGCCAAGAGGTTACCCAAATAAATTGCTTGTTCAAGAGAAATTTCAGATGGTTTGAAAAGAAGGGATCCAAGATATTTCGCATCCGGGGCATGTACAACCTATAACTTTACATTTGTTTCTTATATCCTTGATATTTATTTCTACTATTTTAAAAACATTTCTTGCAATAAATTATTGTTATCCTTTTCATGACAATTTTTGCTTGATTCATATTTTCTTTCATACATTTTTGAAATGCATTATATTTGTTATTAAATTGAATGATGAAAAAAAAATGAAAAAAATCTTTAAATAAAAGGATTTCAGAGTATTACTAAGGAATAGATTTAAATCTGGGGAAAGATTTGGAAAGTTCACCAAGAAAAGAAAACAGTGAACGTGTTGGAGACTCCATCACTAAGTCAGAAAATCTGTGAATTTCAGCGAAAGTCAGAAACTGAGACTGTTTGACAAGTTATCTTGAGTGAAGGATTCCTTAAGTAGGGCATCAATGAACAATTGAAGACTCTGTCATGAAGTCGGATAATTTGTGAATCTCAAAGAAACCATGGATTAGAAATCAGGACACAATCATTTGATTGCATTCATTCTTAGGAAACATACAAGCATTTGCAAAGCATGTCATTCTCATCATTGCATTTAGCTAACATTGCAGAAATCAGGAAAACTTGGACTTCCCCAAAGTGAACTCGTTCTATTTTTCAAACGAGTCGAGCCCCGAGATCACCGTCGAGGTACGTTTCTTTTCCAAATCGAACTCGTTTTGCTTCTCAAATAAGTCGAGCCCCGAGACCGCCGTCGAGGTATGTTCCTTTCATTTTCAAGTTAAATTTATTTTTTCCAAATGAACCAAACCCAGAATCGTTCTTAGTATTTCTTTTCGTTTTAAACCAAATTTATTCTGTTTTATCAAATGAGTCAAGCCTTGAGACCACCGTTGAGGTATTTCCTTTTGTTTTAAATCGAATTCATTCTGTTTCATCAAATGAGTCGAGCCTTGAGACCACCGTCGAGGTATTTCCTTTTGTTTTAAATCAAATTCATTCTGTTTCATCAAATGAGTTGAGCCTTGAGACCACCGTCGAGGTATTTCCTTTTGTTTTAATCGAATTCATTATGTTTTTATCAAATGAGTCGAGCCTTGAGACCACCGTCGAGGTATTTCCTTTTGTTTTAAATTGAATTCATTCTGTTTTATCAAATGAGTCGAGCCTTGAGACCACCATCGAGGTATTTCCTTTTGTTTTAAATCAAATTCATTCTGTTTCATCAAATGAGTCGAGCCTTGAGACCACCGTCGAGGTATTTCCTTTTGTTTTAAATCGAATTCATTCTGTTTATCAAATGAGTCGAGCCTTGAGACCGTCGTCAAGGTATTTTCAAACCACGGATAAGGCCTCTGGGCACCTTTCCAAAGGCCTCTGGCACCATTCTTAAAACCTTCGGGATCATTCTTAAGACCTCCGGTCACAATTTTTTTTTCTTTCAAATCAAACTCGTTTCCTTAAGACGGGCCAAGCCATGATTAGTCAGGGAATATAATTTAAGGATAATATCTTCTATTTACAGTTTTTCTAAAAAAAATGATGAAAAAAAATGAAAAAGAAAAAAAAAAAAAAAGAAAAGAAATCCCCTTATCTTCACATGTGATTTCACTAACTGGACAAAATTAGTCTTTGTTTATCTTTGCCTGATTCCTGATTCTCAGCAATAGCCAAAGAGGGGCAGCTGTAGACACCTAATTGTGTCCGGACCATTAAAAACAGGTATGTTTTCTTCCTAAATTGATGTTTCAGAAAGTAAAAAGACTTTTTTTCATCCTGCAGGTGGTACTCCGAGACTTAGTTTAAGAGGGCGAGCATAAAAAGTCAAACTTGAAAAAAGTCAACCCAAGAAAGTCAACCCCAAAAAGTCAACTACTGAAAAAGTCAACCCATTTCAAAATCAAGATTTGAAGTTTAATTAAAAAATGGTGAAATAATTTTGATAATCCAAGGTTTACATCGAAAGATATGGAGTTCGGAAGTTGGGTTATGGAGATTCAGAAGAAAGGAAACCTTAATTCGGGGAATTTGGGAAAAACTGCTTAAACGATCAAATTGGTCGAAATTGAAGGTTCCAAATGAAGGATAAGCACTGATTACGGGTAATGGAGAAGCCACTTGAAAGAAAAACTGAAAGAAAAGTCAATCCGGAAGAAAACCGAGAATTAGGGTTTTTGGTGGATTTCGATGAAATTGGGAAAAATTACAGAAATGGCCCGACTCGGTAGGAATAAAGCCCCTAATGGATGAGGAGTGATTAAAAAGGGATAGCCCAAGGCTCAGTTTCAAGAAAATCTAAAAATCAGAATTGTTTTGAGCAAAACCGAGTTTCGGAGGTAAAAGGGCAAAATTGGAAAATTTGGGAAAAATAGCAAATGAACTCCAAAAATTCTGAAAATTTGCAAATCTCATTCTTAAATAATTTGGAATATATTGGCGAAATAAAATCTTGATTCGGAGTTCGTTTGCAAAATGGCCAAATCCCGGGTCTCCTATGCAGAAATTCAAAAAGATAAGTCCCGAAAAAATAGCAAATGAACTCCAAAAATTTTGAAAATTTGCAAATCTCATTTTTAAATTATTTGAAAGAGATTGGCCAAAGAAAATCTTGATTTGGAGTTCGTTTGCAAAATGGCCAAATCCCGGGCCCCCTATGTAGTAATTCAAGCAGATAAATCCCGAAAAAATACCAAATGAGTTCCAAAAATTATGAAAACTTTCAGATCACAGTTTCAAATTCTTTGGAAGAGATTGGTGAAGAAAAATCTAGATTTGGAGCTCGTTTAAAAAATGGTAAAGTTTAGGGGCATAAAAGGGCAATTATGAAGGAAAAAATCTAAATAAATAGCAAATGGACTCAAAAAATTTTGAAAACTTCCAGAATTTAATTTTTTATTATTTCCATTTATTTACATTTGGGGGGCAAAAAGGTAATTTTACCCAAGAAACCGAAAAGCGCTTTCCTTGCCTTTTAAAAAATGAAACATGGGCTGGAAGGAAAGGGGCTGGCCGGCCAAGGCCCAAATATGGGTAGGAGGTTTCTGATTTTTTAATCAAGAGGCCAACAATGAAGAGTTAGTTAGTGATTTTTTTTTTATCAAGCCTTTGCAAATAAGCCACATGGACCAATGCATGAAGAGGGAGAGTGTCAACATAGTGGCTTAAGATTCTTGAACAGCTGTAATTGTGGATAGCTGATGGCCTAATCTAAGGGTGATAATTTCATGTTTTAAACATCTTAGATCAATAGCCCTTGGATGAAAATTGGTCGATGGAAAAATGACAACATCCTAGCCTAGAGAGGGGGGTTTCGGCCACTACAAAGAGATTTCTTTCTTTCATTTTCTGAACACTCTCATTCTCTATTCTCTCTTGCTTTTGGCTGATTTTCTCTCCATTGATGAGAAGCAAAAAGAAAAGTTTAGAAAAGAAAAGAAAGTTAGAAGAGAAAAAGCTTGAAAGATAGCTTCTAGAGGTTGCTTTTAGCACCATACTCTTGCACTTTCTTTGATTTTCCATTCTTGATTTGCTGTTTTGATTATTATTTTGGTGAGTTTCTTTTGATTTTTCTTTTTAAATAATTGTTTTTAATGTTCTTCTTGAACTTCCTTCTTTATCCTTTCTTATAAAAAGCACTTTAAATTTTTTTTTCTTTTTTTTTTGTAGTGGCCGAATAGCCCAGTTTTTTTTTTTTAGTTGTTGTTTGCTTTGTTATTTCATGTTATTTTTTTATATTAAAAAAGTTTTGATGCTTTAAATCTTCTTCTACTACGTAGACTTGAAGTTTTTTTTAATGTGGTTGCTTGCTTATTTCCATTTATGAGTCTATTATCATGTTCTTGCATTTTTTATTTTCTGCTTTTCAAAATGTTTAAGTTTGTTATGTTTATATTTTGAAATCCATGTGTTTGTGAAAATGCTTGTTGGTTTTCATGCCTCTACTTTACATTTGCATGATTTGAGTGTTATTCTTTAGTTAAGCATGTTAGTATATCAAGTGTTTGTGAAAATGCCATGCTCATTTTGAACATGAGGCCATTCGGCCACTTCACTTTATTTGCTTTGTGTGTGCATTTTTGTTATGTTAGTTGATAGGTTTGCATTTTCATGATATTTGGTTGAGTATTTTGTTTAAGCATGGCTTGTGTTTGTGTTATTGCTATGCATACTTTAGATTTAGGATTGGTTTGTTTTGTCATGCATATCCGTGCATTTTAGACCTAGGTTGCATTAAATGCCATACAAGTTCATTTAGGTCTAGGTCATTTTATTGATGCCCATGCATTTTTCATGACATTTAGGTTTAAAATCATGCATTTCATGCATCATATTTGCTGTATCTTTCATGTATTTCATGTCCATGCCACTTGACTTATTATTTAGGCCAATCAATGGTTCAAAGTGATGCTCTCTTGAGCATACTTGTGGAAAATTAAAGAGTTGTCAAATTGATTATTCTACCTTTGGGATTTTTTTACTTAGCCAATTTTTGTCTAACTTTTCAAAAGTGTTAGCTACTATGTGTGAGTTATTTAGAGAGTCTTAAATATTTTTACTTCGATTTTTAAATGATTTTATCAAAGGCAAAAAAAATGTGTTTTGGCAAAACAGTTTTTTTCACCCAGTACTCGTACTTTCTCGATTTTTCTGGGTAGAATCTTTAATCAAAAACTTAAGCTGATTTTTTCTCATGTATTTTTACATATCCTAAGTCTCCAGTATTTGTTTTAGATTTTTGGAATTTTTAAAAATAGGGTAAAAAATCGTGGTTTAAAACTGGACAGTGGAGCCAGAATTGAATTTGAAGGAAAATCATTTTTCTGTATTGGTTAAGTTACTTAGAGGGGGCTGATTAGGAAGTTTAGCTACTGACTTAGGGTAGTTTCTAAGCCTTTTTAAACTCTAAAAATGATTTTTTAAGTCTCGGGTTAAAGGTGGTCAAGTCCGGGATTTTAAACTTAAGAAATTAGAGCCATTTAAAAAGTGTTTAGCCAAAGTTTTTATTTTTAATCTAAGCTTTTCAAAAAAAAAATTGTTTTCAAACAATCACAAAGTATTTTCATTTTAGAATATTCAATTTGATATATTTTCCTAAGGTAGCCGGATATCTTTTTAGATATAAGGATTTCCTTAATTAAAGGAAAAAATACACTTTCATGCATTGCATTTTCCATATTCATGCATTTTATATAATATGTGATTTTTTCTATGATAATTTCTATGGTATTGTTATTTTTTTTTATTTATATTTTTTGATATTATATTGTTTATTATATGGTTTTGAATATTTCATGATATCCTATGCTTTTTATTTAGTTATTTTTTGTCATATTATTTAGCATATACTATGTTCATGCATTATTATTTTCATGCATATTATATGATAGCATTATTTTATATTCCATGTCATTTAAATTATATGCCATATCATTTATATTTTCCATGTCATTTAAATTATTTCATTTCATATAGAATATATTATGTTACCTAGGTCATTTCATTTCATGTAGAATATATTATGTTACCTATGTTATTTCATTTCATTTAAGATATATTTATGTCATTTAGGATATTTTATTTCTTTTAGAATATATCATATGCTTAGGATATTACATTTCATATAGAATATATTATGTTACCTAGGTCATTTCATTTCATTTAAAATATATCATATAACTTAGGATATTTCATTTCATTTAGAATATGCCAAGACATTTAAATTATATCATATCATTTAGGTTGCATTATGTTATTTAGATTTTGCATTATGTTTTCAAAAAGGTAATGATATTCAATAAAATAAAGATATTCCCGAGTTAAAATAATTCATGAGTTCTATGTCGGGTTTGCTGGGGAAGATATCATCAATTATCATTAATAATGGAGTATCTTCTTTAAAACAAGAATGATTCGGAAAGTTTTCCAAATTAATAAAAAAATTTATATTTTGCCACGTTTGTTGGGAAATATAGGAAAATTTTGAATTTGTAAATTCCGGATCATTTTCAATTAAAAATGGAATTATTTTTCTTTAAATTGGGAATTAACTTGAAATACTAAATTTAAAACTGATTTTTTTTACTGAGACTTGAGATAACACATGATTAATAAGGTACCGTTTTATACGGGCATTGTGGGGGTGCTAATCCTTCCCCACACGTAACCGAGTCCCGAACCCGCTTCTTTGATTTCTCTGGTTTAAAACGCAAACTTAAAATTGGTTTTTAAAATGTTTTAATTAATTTTAAAATATTTTATAAAACCGGTTTTAATAGGTGGAAGATCACACCTAGCTAAAAAAGATTGGTGGCCACTCCATGTCTTTTTCAAGGTCATTTTCAAAACCTTTATTTTTCAAGAGGAATTAAGTCAACTTTTCCTCGGTTTTTTTTAATGTCACGCTTAACGAATAATAAAGTCTTGCGATGAGACTTATTATTTTTTAGGTTGTGACATAGATCTTTAACAATTCAGTAGAAGTAGAGTAGATGCTTTCTTTAGCTTGCATTTCTTATGAAAGCCTAGCAACTCTTTCTTCTTTCCTTGCTTTGCCTTTCCAGAATTTCATTCTCTTTTTGAGCCCCTTGGCCTCTCTCTTCCAATCCTCAGAAGTCTTGATAACCCCTCATACTTCCTCTCAAATTGGAGCTTCTTGTTCTCTAGGTGCAAGTCCCTAAGATCACTCTTTGCAGTGTCTCGCTCCTTTCTGACCTTTTCAGTTTCCCGGATTAAGTCCTTGATTTTCAGATAACTGACCTCTTCTTGGAGTCAGAGGATTTCCTTGGTCAACTAGGCTCTTTCTTTCTCCAACTCTTGTTTCTTGATTCCCATATCGGATGGTGCTTTCTACGGTTGCAGATCCATCAGTAGAATATCTTCCCTATGAGGTGCCAATAATGTATCATTAATTCTCTTGGCTCTCTAAACCATATAACCCGATGTGACATCATCGGTATATCGAGCCAACTCTACTCGAAATGTTTGCTTCCAGGCCTTGACTACCTCGTTCACCCTTCTTTCATACCCATCTTCCCCATAGGCATACTCTAGTTGATCGAGTCGTGGGTCAGAGGCGTGAATTGCCGAGATCTAAACTATCTTTTTACCAACAGAGGTGCATAGCTCACGGCCCCCCATATTTCGAGTAATGGAACCCATGCCTTGTCCACACACTTGTACAATATCAGTACATGAGCCATCCATGGAGCTCTCTATGTTACCATCTCACCCTTAATGTTTCGGAGCGTATCAATCCATTGCCCATAAGTTAATTATTCTGGCCAACCTCTCTTAAGAAACTCCTTGATCAGCACTAGGGATTTCAAATACGGTCGAAGAGGGACTTTTTCTTTTTTCCAAAAATGGCTTTGGATCCAAACATAGAGGAGTTGCACACATCCCATGAATTTCCCTTTTCCTCCCCGTTTACAAAAATTCAAGGACCGAATTGTTTCTGCTACGGTTGTTGGCGAAGGATTTATCTTTTGCTCCAATCTCTCGAAGAAATCAAACAGGGCTACCTCTACGTGTCCCAATAACTTCGGGAAGATAATCAATCCATAGATGGCTAAGGCAAAAATGTCTCAGGCTACCTCCCTACTAGGGTGACTTTGTATCAAGACTCGGAGGGCCTTCCATGGAATGCACTCGCTTTTTCAATTTTTGTCCACATGATTCTCGACTTACTTTATATCCATTCCTGTGATCTTGGCTACCTTCTTCTTAAACCCAGGGTCTTCAAATTTTTCAAGTTTATCCGATCAGGGCTGGAGAGCTCAATACGTAACAAGGCTGAATACTCTTCGACAGTCGGGGTCATATCCTTTTTGTTGAAGGTGAAACATCTATAGGCAGGATTCTAAAATTGAACCATGGCCCGAATTAATTCACTATTGACCTTGATCAGGATTAACAAAGTTATGTCCTCATACTTCTGAGTGAAGGCCTCTTTTCAGATACATCCCACTGTTTCCAAATGTGAGCCAACCCACGGAGGTCGTTTTGTCGAAGATCTACCTCTACCCGTTCTGGCAATACTACTATGTAACCCTCCTTTAAGCAATCCTCGTCTTCTCGCTGAGCTTTTTCTGAGCGTTCTCTTACCACTATGTGTTTTTTAACTACTAAGGCAACCTGACCCTCCATGAAAGTCTTTTTGATTGAAGACTATCCCGAGACCAATGACCTTCCCAGTGCATGATGATGACAAACAATGCATGAAAAAGAAAAGAAGCAATTAGTAAAGAAATTAATTCAAAGGTATAAACAAGTAATATATAAAAAAAATAAGTAATTGCCCCAATAGTGTTAACAAAATTTAGGCATTATGATGCCTTTGGGGTAAAACATTAAACTTATTATAGATGATACGACGTTCATCACCACCCGATTTACAAAACTTGTTCGAAATGTAAAATAGATAGCAAAGGATTGGAAATGTTCCTCCATGTGCTCCTAACTTCGGTGTATCTAATGAAAATTCGACATGGCTTCGCATAGGTTCACTATATGAGGTTGAATTCGGTTCTAAAGGCCCCAAATTTTTTCTCACTGTCACCTGTGAAGGCTAGTATGGCACCCTGATCTAAAGGAAAGAGTTCAATTTCTTGGAGTATAGTTCCCTAAGCCCATACGAAGGATCATCATGAAAGCTTAGGTACTTTATACTCCGGAAGTGTTTCACTAGCCCATACGGAGGATCATCATGAAGACGTAGTTACTTTACTTCCACTTAAGAGGATGGAGCCCGGGTATAAAGCTCATGTTATGCAAATGCGGGTGTAGTGTGTGAGGAGGAACAAACAAACAATTCACCACCTATTTTACAACCCTTATTCTAAATATACCAACAATTTATTAAAGAGAAATAAATATTGTAAAGCATTAATTAACCAAAAAGTAATAATAATATACATGTAAATGAACATATCTGTAAACATTTTATTATTTTGGGAAATCCTCTTTATTTTTAAAAAATATGGGACTTATAATTAAATGCCAACTAAAATCAACAAATCGAGACTTTTGATAACACATAATTAATTTTAGGCCTAACTCTCTAAAGTCCCCAGTGGAGTCGTCAAGCTGTCATGACGATCTAGCAACCGCTAAATGACGTCGGGGGGGAGAAAAATAATTGTTCCTTATAAATAATATTGGTTTTTAAAAATTAAAAAAAAAAAAACCTTGAAAATAGTGTCGTCACCGATCTTTTTTGGCTAGGTGTGATCAATCACCTATTAAAATTTATTTTTGTAAAACATTTTAAAATTAATTAAAATATTTTTAAAAACCAATTTTAAAGTTTTTACGTTTAAAACCAAAGAAAATCAAAAACTGGTTCGGGAGTCGGTTACATGCAGGAAAGGTATTAGCACCCGTACAACGTCTGTGTCAAAGGATATCTTATTAATCACATGTTATCCTAAGTCTCAATGAAAGTTTGTTTTGATTTCGGTATTTAGAAATAATTCCCATTAGAAAACAATTATACTATTTGAAAGTGATCCAAAATTTATTATCTCAAAATTTTCTATATTTCTCGAAAAACCCGGCAAAACATAGAATTTTTTCTCATTTTAAAATTATCCGCATCATTCTCCTTTTCAGAAAATTCCTTTGTTAATGATAATTGATGACATTCTTCCCGCAAACCCAACTGATAATTCATGAATTACTTTAACTCGAGAACATTGCCTAGTTTATTGTTAAAAATATCATTTTCTATGCATTAAAACTTATTTAAATAAGCATGAATACTCAAAGGCAATATTGATATGCAAATATAAAAGAAATGACATGAACACTAACTATCACGTGGCATAAACATGAAATTAACCTAAGCAAAAATTATTAAATGGCATAGTCAAGATCACATGAATATTAATCACCAAATGACATGATTAGAAACATAGTATAACCAACAATTACTAAATAACATAAACCAAAAAAAATGCACACGACCTAAGTTTAAAAAAGAACATTCTTTTTCCATGTATTTTCTTTGAGAAATTACATAAATGGCATGTGTCAAAAAATATTACCGTTTTCCCCATCAAACCCGGCAAAACTTGGAAAATAATTCTTCCACATATAATTTCGAGTAAAACGAAAACCATACTTTATAGTTTCATAAACACGTGCGTTGAATAATTTCATAACCTCCCCGGCAAACCCGGCAAAGATTAAGAAATAATTCTCGCCAAATGTTTATGAAAGCGAGAAAGCACGTTTTTATGATAAATTTAGAAAACATTTTTTTCAAAGTATGAAATGCATGAAAACGGGACCATTATCGGAATGTGTTTCTCTCTTGAAGAGAGGGCATCCGAATACCTAAGGAGATATCTAAATACCTTTGAAAGAAACTTAAATTGAACTTAGACAAAGATAGATCTTTGGGCACGAAATTTTGCTCGGATTAAGGGGGATATCTGAATGCCATTGTTTTGACATCCGAATAGCCTTGATGCAACAATTTTTAAAATCGAAGAAAACAAAAATAACATTTTTTTTAAAAGGAAAACACTTTGGCCGAATGCCTATTAGTGCAAAAATCAAAGTTTTAACTCATTTTTCAAGCTCGTTTTAGCTACCCATAATCTAGTTTTCTTGAAACATTATTGTCGCAACCTAAAAAAATAACGAGTCTCATCACAAGACTTTATTATTCGTTAAGCGTGACATTAAAAAAAACCGAGGAAAAGTCGGATTAATTCCTCTAGAAAAATGAAGCTTTTGAAAATGACCTTGAAAAAGACATGGAGTCACCACCAATCTTTTTTAGCTAGGTGTGATCGGTCACCTATTAAAACCGATTTTATAAAATATTTTAAAAATTAATTAAAACATTTTTAAAAACCAATTTCAAGTCTGCGTTTTAAACTAGAGAAATCAAAGAAACGGGTTCGGGACTCGATTACGTATGGGGAAGGATTAGCACCCCCAAAACGCCCGTATAAAACGGTACCTTATTAATCGTGTGTTATCTCAAATCTCGGTGTAAAGTTGGTTTTAAATTTAGTATTTCAAGTTAATTCCCAATTTAAAGAAAAATAATTCCATTTTTAATTGAAAATGATCCGGAATTTATAAATTCAAAATTTTCCTATATTCCCCAACAAACGTGGCAAAATATAGAAATTTATATTAATTTGGAAAACTTTCCGAATCATTCTCATTTTTTGAAAGAAATATATTCCTTTATTAATGATAATTGATGATATTCCCTCCAGCAAACCCGGTAGAGAACTCATGAATTATTTTAACTCGGGAATATCTTTATTTTTTTATTGAAAAATCATTATCCTTTTGAAAACATTTTAAAAGATATGAATATGAATATGCATGACATAAATAAAATGACATAGCAAAATCTAAATAATATAATGCATCCTAAATGATATGATATAATTTAAATGCCCTAGCATATTCTAAATGAAATGAAATATCCTAAGTTATATGATATATATTCTAAATGAAATGAAATGACCTAGGTAACATAATATATTCTATATGAAATGTAATATCCTAAGTCATATGATATATTCTAAATGAAATGAAATGACCTAGGTGACATAATATATTCTATATGAAATAAAATAACCTAAGAAACATAATATATTCTATATGAAATTACATAATTTAAATGACATGGCAAATTTGGATGATATGGCATATAATTTAAATGACATGGAATATAAAATAATGCTATCATATAATATGCATGGAAATAAAAATGAAAATAATAATGCATGAACATAGTATATGCTAAATAATATAACAACAAAAAAATAATTAAATAAAAAGCATAGGATATCATGAAATATTCCAAATCATATAATAAACAATATAACATAACTCAAAATCATAACAATATCATAGAAATTATCATAGCAGAAATCACATATTATATGGAAAAATGCAATGCATGAAAATGTATTTTTTCCTTTAATTAAGGAAATCCGTATATCTAAAAAGATATCCGGCTACCTTAGGAAAATATGTCAAATTAAATATTCTAAAACCAAAATACTTTGTGATTGTTTGAAAACAATTTGGAAAAGCTTAGTTTAAAAATAAAAACTGGACCAAACCCTTTTTTAAATGGCTCTAATTTCCTAAGTTTAAAATCCCGGACTTGACTACCCTTAACCCGAGAGTTAAAAAATCATTTTTAGAGTTTAAAAAGGCTTAGAAACTACCCTAAGTCAGTAGCTAACCTTCCTAATCAGCCCCGTCTAAGTAACTTAACCAAAACAGAAAAATAATTTTTCTTTAAACTCAATTTTGACTCCACTGTCCGGTTTTAAGCCACGATTTTTTACCCTATTTTTAAAAATTCAAACAATTCTAAACAAAGTACTAGAGACTCATGACATGTAAAACTACACGAGAAAAAATGAGCTTAATTTTCTGATTAAAGATAAATTCCCAGAAAAATCGGGAAAGTACGAGTACTGGGTGAAAAAAACTGTTTTGTCAAAATACATTTTTGCCTTTGATAAAATCATTTAAAAATCAAAGTAAAAATATTTAAGACTCAAAAAATGACTCACAAACAGTAGCTAGGACTTTTTGAAAGTTAGATAAAAATTAGCTAAGTAAAAAAAAAACACAAAGGTAGAATAATCAATTTGACAAACTTTAATTTTCCACAAGTGTGCTCAAGAGAGCATGACTTTGAACCATTAATTGCCCTAAGTCATTAGTCAAGTGGCATGGACATGAAATGCATGAAAAATACAGCAAATATGATGCATGAAATGCATGGTTTTAAACTTAAATGTCATAAAAAAAATGCATGGCATCAATATAGTGACCTAGACCTAAATGAACTTGCATGGCATTTAATGCAACCTAGGTCTAAAATGCATGAACATACATGGCAAATAAACCAAACCTAATAACTAAAACATGCATGGCAATAACACAAACACAAGGCATGCTTAAACCAAAACTCAACCAAATATCATTCAAATGCTAACCTATCAACTAACATGGCAAAAGTGCAACCATGATGCTAGAATACAATGAGTGGCTGAATGGCCTGTGGTTCCTAACAAGCATGGCATTTTCACAAACACTTGGTATACTTGAACTAAATACTATATCAAATGTCATGCAGATGCAAAAACATAACAACTAACATGGCAAAAATGCAACACACAATGCAAAACACATGGAGTAGCCGAATGGCCTCAAGCTCCAACAAGCATGGCATTTTCACAAACACTTGATATACTAACATGCACTACTAAAATATAACACTCAAAACATGCAAACACAAAGTAGAAATACTAAAACCAGACAAGCATTTTCACAAACACTTGATATACTAACATGCTCAGCTAAAATATAAAACTCAAATCATGCAAATACAACACAAGCATTTTCACAAACACTTGATATACTAAATATGAAACATCAACAAATTTAAACATTATGAAAACAGAAAATTAAAAATGCAAGAACATGATATTTAAATCATAAATGGCAATAAACAAAGCAACCAAATTAAAATATGACTCAAGTATGAAGTAGAATAACACTTAAAACATCAAGATTAAAGAAAATAACATAAATAACATGATAAAATAAACAAAACAGCAACATTAATAAAAAAAATGTAGGCCATTCGGCCATGGTGAGAAAATTGTAAAAAAAATATTTAAGAAAGAGATGAAGAAAAAACTTAAGAAGAACAATAAAAAAAACACTTATCTAAAAAGGAAACTCACCAAATAGTAATCAAAATAGCAAAAACAAGAATGGAAAATCAAGAAAGTGCAAGAGTTGGTGCTCAAGAGCAACCTCAAAAAGCTATATTTCAAGCTTTATCTCTTCAAACTTTCCTTTCTATTCTAAACTTTTTCTTTTTGCTTTCAACCAAGGAGAGAAAAACTTAAGAAAAACTAAGAGAAATCAGAAAAATGAAGTGTGAAAAAATAAATTCTGCTCTCCCCTAGTGCTGGCCGAACCCCCCTAAAATGAGCTAGAATGTTGTCATTTTGGTTCCAACCAACTTCCCATCCAATGGTAGTAATTCAAGGTGAAAAATCATGAAATTATCACCCTTAGATTAGCATATCAGCTGTCCATAATTACAGCTATTTAAGAATAATGTTGACACTCTCCCTTGGCCTATGTGGCTTAATCATAATGGCTTGATTAAAAGGAATCTCTAACTAACTCTTAATCCTTGGCCATTTGATTGAAAAATCAGAAGCTTCCTCCTTCCTTTGGGCCTTGGCAGGCCAGCACTCTCTTTTCCAGCCCAAGTCTGATCTTTTGAAAGTCCAAAAGAAGCCCTTTTCGGTTGCTTGGGTGAAATGACCGTTTTGCCCCCCGGATGCAAATAAATGTCAAACGGACTCCAAATTCAAATTTTCTTTTTTAAATACTTTCAAAATAATAAAATACTGAATTCAGGAAGTTTTCAAAATTTTCTGAGTCCTTTTGCTATTTATTTGGATTTTTTCTTCCAAAAATGCCCTTTTATGCCCCCACATTTTACCATTTTTTAAACGAGCTCCAAACCAAGATTTTTATTCACCAATCTCTTCCAAATAATTTAAAATTGTGATCTAAAAGTTTTCATAATTTTTGGAACTAATTTGGTATTTTTTCGGGATTTTTCTACTTGAATTTCTACATAGGAGGCCCGGGATTTGGCCATTTTGCAAACGAACTCCGAATCAAGATTTTCTTTCGCCAATCTCTTCCAAATAATTAAAAAATCAGATTTGAAATTTTCAGAAGATTTGGAGCTCATTTGCTATTTTTCTGGGATTTTCCTTATTGAATTACTGCATAAAAAGCCCGGGATTTGGCCATTTTGCAAACGAACTCCGAATCAAGATTTTATTTTGCCAATCTCTTTCAAATGATTTAATAATGAGATTTTCAAATTTTCAGAATTTTTTGAGTCCATTTGCTATTTTCCCCAAATTTTCCAATTTTGCCCTTTTGCCTTCGAAACCTGGTTTTACTCAAAACAAGTCCGATTTTCAGATTTTCTTCAAGCTGAGCCTTGGGCTATTCCTTTTTAATCATTCCTTATCCATTGGGGGCTTTAGTCTTACCAAGTTGGGACATTTCTGTGATTCTTACCAATTTCACCGAAATCCACCAAAAACCTTAATTCTCGATTTCCCCCGGATTGACTTTTTTTCGGTTTTGCTTTCAGGTGGCTTTTCCATTACCCGTATTCAGTGCTTATCTTTCATTTGGAACCATCAATTTTGACCAATTCGATCGTTTAATCACTTTTTCCCAAATTTCTCGGATTAGGGTTTCCTTTCTACTGAATCTCCAAATCCCAACTTCCGAACTCCATATCTTTCAATGTAGACCTCGGATTATCAAAATTCTTTCGCCATTTTTCAATTGAACTTCAAATCTTGATTTTGAAAGTGGGTTGACTTTTTTAGTATATGACTTTTTGGGTTGACTTTTTTGGGTTTGACTTTTTTTGGGTTGACTTTTTTGAATTTGACTTTTTCTGCTCACCCTCTTAAACTAAGTCTCGGAGTACCACCTGCAGGGTGAAAAAGGTCTTTTTACATTCTGAAACCTCAATTTAGGAAGAAAACATACATGTTTTAGTGGTCCGGACAAAATTAGGTGTCTACAGCTGCCCCTCTTTAGCTATTGCTGAGAATCAGGAATCAGGCAAAGATAAACAAATACTAATTTTGTACGGTCAGTGAATCACATGTGAAGGAAAGGGAAAAGGGTTTTTTTTTTTTTTTTTTTTCATTTTTCATTTTTTCTCTTTTTTTTCTTTTTTCTTTTTTCATTCATTTTTTTCCTTTTTTCTTTTTTCATTTTTTTTTTGAAAAAACTGTAAACTGAAGATTTTCTCCTTAAATTAAATTCCCTGACTAATCAAGGCTCGACCCGTCTTAAGGAAACGAATTCGATTTCCAAGAAAAGAAATGACCTCGACAATGGTCTCGGGGTCTTAACCTGTCTTGTTTTCAGCTGTGTTTAAAATTCTGGGTATCTCCTCCAGAAGCTTCGACTATCACCACCAAAGTCTTGCTCATTTTTAAAACTCTAAGACTCTGAATATCTCCACCAGTGGCTTTGGCTATCACCACCAAAGACTTTCTACCTTTTCAAAGGATGTTAAAACTCTGGATATCTCCACAAAGGCTTCAGCTATCACAACCGAAGACTTTCTCACTGTTTAAAATTTGTAAAATTCTGGGTATCTCCTCCAGAAGCTTTAGCTGTCACCACCGAAGACTTGTTCATTTTTTTTAAAACGTGTTAAAATTATGGGTTCAGCGAGTTCAAAAAAAAAAAGTACCTCGACGGTGGTCTCGGGGCTCGACTCATTTGAGAAGCAAAATGAGTTCGATTATACCTGAAAGCTTTAAGAGATGATGCAAATGCTTCATGATGCAAATGCAAATGTCTTTAATTGATGCAAACGCTTCTTGATGTAGATGCAAATGACTTAGACTGGTGCAAATGTCTTTGATGCAAATGTAAATGACTTGATTTGATGCAACTTTTCTTGATGCAAATTTTCTTGATACAGATTCAAATAACCTAGATTGATGCAAATGCTTCTTGATGAAGATGCACATGTTGAATAAAATTCTGGGTAACTCCTCCAGAAGAAGATTTCTCATTTTTCAAAATTATAAAACCCTGGATATTTCCACCAGAGTGTTCAGCTATCACCACCGAAGACTTGCTCACTTTTAAAATTTGTAAAATTCTGGATATCCCCTCTAGAAGCTTTGGCTATCATCACCAAAGGTTTGCTCATTGTAAAATTCTGGGTAACTCCTCCAGAAGCTTTGGCTATCACCACCAAAGACTTGCTCATTGTAAAATTCTAGGTAACTCCTCCAGAAGCTTTGGCTATCACCACCAAAGACTTTTTCATTGTAAAATTCTAGGTAACTCCTCCAGAAGAAGATTTCTCATTGTTCAAAATTAAAAAAAAAAAAAAAAAAACCTGGATTTCTTCACCAGAGGCTTCAGCTATCACCATCGAACACTTGTTTACTTTTAAAATTTGTAAAATTCTGGATATCCCCTCCAGAAGCTTTGGCTATCACCACCAAAGGTTTGCTCATTGTAAAATTCTGGGTAACTCCTCCAGAAGCTTTGGCTATCACCATCGAAGACTTGCTCATTGTAAAATTCTGGGTAACTCCTCCAGAAGCTTTGGCTATCACCACCGAAGACTTGCTCATTGTAAAATTCTGGGTAACTCCTCCAGAAGCTTTGGCTATCACCACCAAAGGTTTGCTCATTGTAAAAGTTTGGGTTCCTCCTCCAGAAGCTTTGGCTATCACCACCAAAGACTTGCTCATTGTAAACTTCTGGGTAACTCCTCCAGAAGCTTTGGCTATCACCACCAAAGACTTGCTCATTGTAAAATTCTGGGTAACTCCTCTAGAAGCTTTGGCTATCATCACCAAAGGTTTGCTCATTGTAAAATTCTAGGTAACTCCTCCAGAAGCTTTGGCTATCACCACCAAAGGTTTGCGCATTTCGTGTTGAAAATTATACCCAAGAGCTTTGAGAAATGATGCAAATGCACATGTCTTTAACAAGGTGCTCATGCTTCATGGTGCAAATACAAATGGCCTGGATTTATGCCCATGTTTCATGATGCAAATGCCCCTACTAATTGTGTTCATGTAACTAGTTTATGAATGGTGTAACTACAATTACCACACAATAATGAAAATGCAATCATTCTAGAAATGATGCAATTGCTTGGGATGACGCAAATACAAATTCCATGAAGAATGTAAATGTAAATGTAAAGGTAAAATGCAGATGCTTATGGAATAATGCCAATGCAAATACCCATGAATGATGCAAATGCTTGCCGACACTGTGCAGATACAAAAGCTCGATAAAGAGATGAGTGCTCATGAGTGATGCAAATGCCCCCGGTTGTTTTTCTAGACTTTGGCGTAGCCTTTCAAATTCATTTTTCCTCTTCAAATCAGAGTATATCTTCAATTCATTTTGGCTATTCTCTTTGACCTAACAGTTTTCAAACTTTTATCAACAGAGATCTGAACCGGGTTCTATTTCTTCTTCTTATATCTGGAAGTCAAGACCTATCCTGGCAGTTCTATACCTTTGGGTACATAAAAAAAACAAAACTGTTTTTTTGTCCACAAAAATTGTTTTTTATGCGTCTGTAAATGTAAAACCACTCAACTTAATTCAGTAACAAAACAAGCAAGAAATCGAAATAATGGATTCATCTCATATATCAAAAGTATTTCGAAATAAAGACTTTCGCTTTTTATTTTCAATATTTGGAGTTGATACGTTAGATACAGATAGATCATATCTTGTAAATTTTCTCTACTTTCCTTTTGTCAATCGGCCCCTCCCTTTTTATCCTTTCTTTTGTGCTCTTTAAGAACTAAACAAGTAGATTTCTTTCTTATAACATAATGATAAACGTAATGATAACTTTTCTGTCTTTTTTTGTCACTCATTTTTGATTTTGATCAGCATAATATTTTTCATAATTTTTTTTTCAATTATTCCTGGACTATAGACTATATATAGTTTAGATAACCCGCGAAAATTTTTCGACATATTTGATTGCTATCTTGATATAGGCAGGGCGCTCCTTCGTCTCAAAATCTGAATAGAATAATCTTTATTATTTGAAGCGGTTCTTTCGGGCAGTTATCGAAAGAGGGCAATTGCTTCGAATTTGATCAATTGAGATATCTGGAAACAATATCAATATAACAATAATATATATTTCATTCGAACATTCGAATTCAAAGTGGATTCTTATTTTCTATTTCTGTATTCTTTTTAGGTTCAAGGCCTAAGCACTGAATCAAAAAAAAAACAGAGAATAGATTCATGGGCGGGCCCCTAACTTATAATATAATGAAAGTTATGCTTGATAGAAAGATTAGATCACATAAAGTCAACGAATGAGGTAGGTTCATTAACAATTCACAGATGAAAAAATGGCAAAAAAGAAAGCATTCACTCCCCTTCTATATCTTGCATCTATAGTATTTTTTGCCCTGGTGGATTTCTCTTCATTTAATAAATTTCTGAAATCTTGGATTACTAATTGGTGGAATACTAGGCAATCCGAAACTTTTTTGAATGATATTCAAGAAAATAGTATTTCTAGAACAATTCATAGAAGTAGAGGAACTCTTCCTGTTGGACGAAATGATAAAAGAATACCCGAAAACACATCTACAAAAACTTCGTATAGGAATCCACAAAGAACAATCCAATTGATCAAGATGCACAATGAGGATCGTATCCATACGATTTTGCACTTCTCGACAAATCTAATCTGTTTCGTTATTCTAAGTGGTTATTCTATTTTGGGGAATGAAGAACTTGTTATTCTTAACTCTTGGGTTGAAGAATTCCTATATAATTTAAGCGACACAATAAAAGCTTTTTCTATTCTTTTATTAACTGATTTATGAATCATATTCAATTCGCCCCACGGTTGGGAACTAATGATTGGCTATATCTACAAAGATTTTGAATTTGCTCATAATGATCAAATTATATCTGGTCTTGTTTTTACCTTTCCAGTCATTCCAGATACAATTTTTAAATATTGGATCTTTCGTTATTTAAATCGTGTATCTCTATCACTTGTAGTTATTTATCATTCAATGAATGACTGAAAAATGATTCACGGATTCAATTATAATCTTTCTTACTTTCTATATAAGCAAAGCATGCAAAGTCGTACTTACTTTACTCTTTCTACCCATCAGGGGAATACAATTTCTCCTCTATTTTAGTAAAAAAATTTTCAGTAAAAGTAAATAGCAGAATCGTGGATAGGGAACTATACTAGTGACTTACCTAATTTTATTTTAGAAATTTTCGGGATCAATGATTGGACCATGCAAACTACAAATACTTTTTCTTGGATAAAGAAGGAGATTACTCGATCCATTTCCGTATCGCTCATGATCTATATAATAACCGGGGCATCCATTTCAAATGCATATCCCATTTTTGTGCAGCAGGGGTATGAAAATCCACGAGAAGCAACTGGGCGTATTGTATGTGCCAATTGCCATTTAGCTAATAAACCCGTGGATATTGAGGTTCCACAAGCGGTACTTCCTGATACTGTATTTGAAGCGGTTGTTAGAATTCCTTATGATATGCAACTTAAACAAGTTCTTGCTAATGGTAAGAAAGGGGCTTTGAATGTGGGTGTTGTTCTTATTTTACTGGAGGGGTTTGAGTTAGCCCCACCTGATCATATTTCGCCCGAGATGAAAGAAAAGATAGGCAATCTATCTTTTCAGAACTACCGCCCCACTAAGAAAAATATTCTTGTGATAGATCCTGTTCCTGGTCAAAAATATAGTGAAATCACCTTTCCTATTCTTTCCCCAGACCCTGCTAGTAATAAGGATGCTCATTTCTTAAAATATCCCATATACGTAGGCGGAAACAGGGGAAGGGGCCAGATTTATCCCGACGGGAACAAAAGTAACAATACAGTTTATAATGCTACGGCAACAGGTATAGTAAGCAAAATCATACGAAAAGAAAAAGGGGGTACGAAATAACCATAATTGATGCATTGGATGGACATCAAGTGGTTGATATTATCCCCCCAGGACCAGAACTTCTTGTTTCAGAGGGTGAATCTATCAAACTCGATCAACCATTAACAATTAATCCTAATGTGGATGGATTTGGTCAGGGGGATGCAGAAATAGTACTTCAAGATCCACTACGTGTCCAAGGCCTTTTGTTCTTCTTGGCATCTATTGTTTTTGCACAAATCTTTTTGGTTCTTAAAAAGAAACAGTTTGAGAAGGTTCAAGTGTCTGAAATGAATTTCTAGATCTGTGGATTTATCAACATCAAATTAGTAAAAAAGAACAAATTCTTCTTGGCAATTAGGTTAGGTATGATGAAAAAAAGTATGAAAAGTCTTTTGCTTGTTTATATTCTTTCTCTAGGAATTACTTTTACCGCATTCAAAATATGTATATTGTGAAGAAGACTATTTGTCTTTACCCCTTTTTTTCTTTTTTCAATCTAAATTGGAGGGGTGTAATTATATCCCTATTGTCAGATTGAAATGTCACAGAATGGGTTTTGTTTTCTAAATTCAATTTGATTAGATACTAAACATATGATAAGTAACCGGAGAATAGAAAGGAAGGATAAATGAGGGGAACAAATAATTACAGGGAGTATTCTTCGTCTTCCTAGCCTTCGTCACAAGAAAAGGAATTTTACACATCCTTTTCTTGTGTCGAAATAATAACAATTCTGGAGCCCATTCGTCAAAGATTTCTATTCTTAGTTTAGATTTTTCCAGATTTTTAAGAACCCTTTATTTTTTTAGATTTACTTATAATAGAATAAGTAATAAGGATAATATAATAAGTATAAAATAAGTATAAATAAGTATAATATAATATGTAATGGACAACCAAAAAAAAAGAGAAGGAATCCTTTTTTTTGATAAAATAGAATCAAGGCGATGAACTTATAAAATAATTTCAAACTTTGATGAAATACTAAAATAAATAGAGTAAGGTTAGACTAGTCTAGAAAGGGTTTGCTTGATATCTGGTCGACAGAAAAAAAAAATAATAAAAGAAAAGAAAAGAAATATAAATATTAAATATATATATTGTGATTGTGTCATCCAATTAAGTGATTCCTTTTTTTATTCTAACCTTGAAAGTATCGATAGATACTATCGAAGAACAGATGCTATGAATCAATTAATTGAGTTCATTTTTCAAAAAAATCATCGAAAAAAGTGATCTATTTGTTGTCATTTATACGAACAAAATATTATGATCATTAAGAATTCAACGTGACCCTTCCTCGCGAATCAGACAAAGAAAGAGGAGACGGGCCCCATTGAGTTCTTACACTTTCATGCCTATAACTTAGTGTGCGACTCGTTGGGTTTTTTAGGCTTAGGATTCAAAAAAAAAAAATGGGCGGACCATAGTATAAGCTAATAACTATAGCACTAATAACCAACTCATTAGAAAAATCTTTGTCTCATGTCAACATCAAAATGGGTATTTCAAAAAAAATCTTTATTTGTTTTCGCATCTTGAAAACTTCTGAACAAAAAATATTAACCCCACAATGTGCGATGTATAAATCTTTTGAAGACTGATGATCATTGTTAGAAATTTCTCTAAGTATCAATCTGGGTTTTTTCAACTGGGATTGGCAAGGCTTGGTATAACAAGATTCTGGCTTTTCCAGGAAAACTTCATGACAAATATGTATATCCATTCTAGGCTCACAAATGGAACAGGTTTTATAAATCATGAATTCATTGAGAACCAAGCAAATTCAACATTCTTTTAGTTTCCATATCAAGGCATTTTGACAAGCATCAAGATTAGCTGGGATGTTTAAACGGAAAGTTTAATCCTGGAGGAAAAAAAAAATTCAGTTTTTATCCTCCGAATGAGAGTTGACAATATGGGAGATTCAGGAAATCCTAGATGTTCCTCGATGACCACTTTTTTAAGATAACCTTCTCTTTTTGTGGTATCGGCACTTTCATAGATGGCATCAAAAATTTTCATTTTACTCTAGACCACCCATTTTTTGGGTTTTCGCCCTAGAGTCCCATTCTTTCCAATTTTTCTCTCTCTTTTTTTTTGGTTCTACCGTACACTTGAGAATTCTAAATTCTTCCTTAATGAAATGATAATTCAATGAAATGGGATAAAATCTGAGGAAAAACCTTTCAAATTAAATAGTCATGCTTGATCAAAATGGACTTTTAAAGCACGTAATGTAGGCCATGGCTCAGGGTTCAGAAAGAAAGGATAAATAGGCCCAAAATATGTGTTTGAGGGTAATCAGATCAAGGATCATTTCTTGAGGAGGATTCTCTTTGAAGCATTTGTCCCTTTTGGACTTTTCATTCCTTTTGACTTTTGCGTCTTTTCTTCTTCGTTCTTGGCTTTCAATTTGCCATGTCTTTCACACATTTTGTTTCTTTTTTTTTCATTGTGTTTTTCCTTTGTTTTTCTTGGCTTTCATTTCGCCATCTTTTCCTCTTCTTTTTCTTTGACAGAGTGAGCCCATATTTATTCGGGGCTCCATTTGCTTTGTATTTGTCTTTGAGCTAGGACTCATTTCTCAATGATCTTTAAAAATATCTTTCCTCGCATTTGCCCTCTAGTGTAGAGGGTAATCCTTGATCAGGGTTTAAAGAAAAAAGAATTCTTTCAGCTCAAAAGTGGTGACTATGGATAATTTCTTTTTGTGCGAAAGGGATATGAAAAATGGCCATTTCTCATGTCAAACACAAATATTCACATTGAAAAGCAATCCCCAGGGGAATAGATAATCAAAATTCATTTTGCACTTTGGAATCATCCGAATTCTCATATGCATAATATCGCAAATTTTTTATTTTTCATTTTCATCGCATGCCCCAATGATTCATGCGTTAGTCCATCCTTATTCACCATGTATCTATCATTTCCGCATATGATGCCCCAATTTGATTAACCAATGAGAATTTGTATCAACAAGAAACATAGCAAGTCTAGGTCTGTACTGAAAAGGCTGAGTTTCCAATCTAGTTCTTTGAAGAGACAAGGAAAATATGACCTAAAAATGGGTTTTCTCTGGGATATGGGATGATCTGGTTTGGTTATTGTGCCCCAGGGTGTCAATCATGAAGTGATGTTTGGTCAATTAGTGTTCATAGCCTAGACTAAGATCTACGTCTTTGCTTATTCTGTGATGACAATGGTTTTATGGAGTTCAATCATTCATATTCCTTGAAGCATTAGGTCTTTCAAGTGTTCTCGATTCAAAGGGTTTAGGCCTGGGAAAGCTTAAAAAAGAAGGGAGAAGGTATTGGGTCATTTGTAACACTGATCATCAATCTTCTTGAGACTATCCATTATTAAAACTTCCTTAATGCTTGTTTTTGCAAATTCAGATTATTGTTAAGACATAACAAACACAAAGCATTTTAAAATTCAAAATTCATTTAATTCATGTAGATGTTAACATGAGACAAGTGCTTTCATCATCACAGTGTATAGAACTACATGCGTCAAAAACCTAATATGATCATGCACCATGTTTCTTATGACACTTGGCATCCCCATCTTCAAAACTTATCGAACCAGCCTTGATGAGATCCCTGACCTTGTACTCCAAAACAGGGTAGTTCTCTATTGAGTGACCTTGATTGCCAGAATGATAACCACAACACTCATTAGCATCATACCAGCTCGGATAAGGGGGCTTCAGAGGCTCTAATTGCATGGGTGTCACAAGGTGATTCTGGATGAGTTGAGGTCATAGCTCACTGTATGTTACAGGAATCGGGTCAACCTGATTTCTTTTTCGCTTTTTATGCCCCCTTCGATTATTCCCAAGGGTGTTCGATTGATACACAGATGTAAATTCTGGTGTAGTTGCAGTCATTGGTTGGTAGGGATAAAAACCTTGAGAGGCATTGTTCAAGGTAGAGTAAAATGGATGATACGAGGAGAATTGGGGAGGTAAGGCAAAGCCTTCCACGATTTCGGTATCTTCCTTTTTCTTTTCAGATGCCCCATTTTTCTTGGTATTGGATGTTCTTTCTCCTTCAATTTTCCCATCCTTATAGCATTCTCAATCATTTCCCCTGAAATTACCATGTCTGAAAAAAATTTCGTGGTGTTGCCGACAAGTATACCATAGTACGGGGCCTGCAGTGTATTCACAAAAATGACAGTGTTTTCCTTCTGAGTTAAGGGTGGTTGTACTTGGGCGGCCAGGCTCATCCATCGTTGCGCATATTCTTTAAAGCTCTCAGTAGCTCTTTCCTTCATATTTTGCAAGGTGAGACGGTCAGGCGCCATGTCGGTCATATGCTTGTACTGGTTTAGAAAAACCCTAGCCAGGTCATTCCAAGAGCGAATCTGATCCTTGCTCAACTGACTATACCACCTAATTGCGGACCCGCTGAGGCTATCCTGAAAGCAGTGAATCAAAAGCTTGTCATTATCTATATGATTTGTCATCTTCCGGCAAAACATAGTGATGTGGGCTGACGGATCGGTCGTCCCATCATATTTCACAAAGTCATGGATCTTGAACTTAGGAGGAATGACTAAATCGAGGACCAAACATCGTTCTTTCGCATCTAAACTCCCAAATACATCTGTACTTTCTACTGCCCGGAGCCTTTCATCTAACAACTAATATTTCCCTTGGGAATCTGCCAACTCAACCTCATTTACTGCAACCATTTTCAACTTTGCCTGTTCAGCTGGATCATCTGAGTTTAGGACATTGACGGGGTTAACTGTGTTCTGGGCATCCATTATTACAACCTCATTCTGACCCTTTTATGCCTCTAACCCTTCTCTGGCGGCCAAATTTTCAGTGTGTCCTTTGATTACGGTGGATATTAGCTCCATCAATTTAATCATCTGATCTTTAGATTCTGCTTGAGACTTTGCCAGTTGTTCTCGCAATTCTTCTTGTACCTTTTCCATTCTTTCCATTCTGGCAACTTGTTCATTCTCCATAGCACTAGCCTGTATTAAAAAGGTACTCAGTACTTCTTATACCTCTGATTTGAAATGGAAATTCTTTCAAAGACTCCTAAAGCCAAGCCAACTTCTATTTTATTTCCCCCAAATGTATGTATGATGAATGAGCCATGATTGTCATTTGATGCATGTGAAGAATAAAAGAAATGATGTATGGACATATATAGTGGAAACATGCTGACCATGTATGTAATAAATGCAATCACGATGCCAACATGTTGCAAGCAAAGAATAAATAAATCAACGCGTGGATATATACAATGAATAATCATGTACATTTTAGCGTATTTCCCAATGAATGGTCATACACTATGAATGCAACATGATGTCAATTATGATGCATGTAAACAATAAATGATTGATACAGAGTATATACAAAAAAAAATCATGCTGACCATGTATGTCATGAATGCATCCTAATGTAAATATGACAGATTAATGCATGAGCATATATAGAGAAATCATGCTGACTATGTTTGTCATGAATGCAACCCAAAGTCAATCATGATGCATGTAAAGAATAAGCAAATTAATGCATGGATATTTACAGAAAAATCATGCTGATTATGAATGCATGAATGCAACCTGATGCTAACATGATACATGTATGAATGTATGGTATGACAAATAATTGATTGGATGCAAAATGCAAAGGGGAAGATATCACGGAGGAAATAAGAATCGGAGAAACTTAATCATCAATATCTTATAAATTTGAAACATAATCAATTCATTCCCACATCAACGTTCACAATGGTATAAACCATGTTTTACAAAATTTGAACAGTGGTTAAAACTGTCTTTACAAGCACTTTATTCTTCCTAGCATCCTAAGGTTGTAAGAGCCGGCTACTTAAAAAGTGAAATCCTAATGCATCATATCAGACCAAAGTCTTTCTACATCAATGCCGTAAATCTCCCAATCCTAATGACACTTTCCCAGCCCTCTATCAAACAGCGTTGTTGGACCCAACCACTTGGCATCTATAAGAGATTGTACTTTCTTTTTGAATGCTATACAGTCTTCAATGTTATGGCCAACAATTCCACAGTGATAATCACATCTTGCATTTGGATTATACCACTTTGAATATGGTGGTAACAGGGGTTTCAATGGGACACAGGCAATCATGTGATTTTGGATCAGTATAGGGAGAAGCTCTCGGTAGCTGATTGGAAAGGGATCAAAATGCCTTTGGGTCTTATCCTGGGGTTGTTTCTTAGTCACACATGGCCTAGGAGTTGAGGCACTTGGTGGTGGCACTAAGGTCCGAACCGGAGTGTTTACATGGAGATGTGGCGGAACAACATGGAAAGGGTATGGATTTGGACACGGGGCCTTTAGAGGTTGTACATAGCTCTAGGTTCCTATCCCAAATGCTGAATAAGGTGATTGATGAGGGAAATAGTATGAACTGGCAGTTGTTGGTGATGGAGTAGGATTCAGGAATCCCGCAGTTGTCATCCCAATGGACGATTGGACCATAGTAGGGTGGGGATATTGGCTTGGACCTAGAACAGTTTGCAGGTATGGTATAGGATCCGAGGTTTCTATCTTTGGTATCAGGCTCTCAGGTTTAATCATTTTCACGATTTTGTCCAAAATTTCATCAGGGTTGCAACCTTTGTGGCATTGACAAGTGCAGGATCCAGCAAGGATTGTATGTTCTGGACCTAATGGTTTTGGTTGATCCGAAGACAATACAGAGCCCTGAGAAAGTTCCTCTTTACTCTTACCCATATTCTCAACCATTTTCATCAATTTGGCGAGTTACTCTTTCACTTCCCTGATTTCATGTCCACATTCCTCTTGATTGCGTTCCAAAACACCCAATCGTTCCTCCAATTCATTCCTCATATCTCGAACCCCTTTCATGAAAATGAAAATGTCATGAGATTAAGAATACAATTGTGAATGTACATGCTTTATTCCTATGTGCATGAATATACTGATGATTAATGCATGAACATATACAGAGAAATTATGATGACTATGTATGCTATAGATGCAATCTAATGCCAACATGATGCATTTAAAAAATGAATAAATTGATGCACAGGTATATACAAATAATGACTATGCATGTCATAAACGTATTCTACAATGAATGACCATGCATGCTATGATGTCAAAATGATACATACTAAGATTAAATGAATTAATACAAAGGTAGGTACAAAAAATGACCATGTATATCACAAATGTATTCTACAATGAATAACCATGCATGTTAGGACAGTGACATGATGTCAAAATGATACAAATAAATTAACCAATGATTACTCGAAATTGGTGGGACCTAAATCTTGATTATTCAAAGATCTCATTATGCAAGATTTGCCTCCAAATTTATGATTTTTTGAAACATGTTTTTTTTTATGAAAACCAATCATATTATTTTCAAAAGAATTTCGGGGTAGTGGATCCTACTATGGTACAATATCCAAATGTTCATGCAATACTACCGGTTTTATGAAATCATCAAATGAAATTACCAACTATTTATTGCAAAGAATGAGATCAATAACACAACCAAAAAATGTACATGCTCTATTCACACATGTATGAAATGTGCAAAATGCAAAAATGCTTGAAAAAGGATTTTTATTTTTTTAAACAATTAATGAATATTTTGCCCCGACAAATATCTACTTATAAATGTATCATAGTGCCTTTGGGACGGATTAACACATTTATTACGGGTGATGTACGTACATCGTTGCCCGATTTACAAAACTTATTCAGAGTGTAAAATAGGTAACAAAAGGTTTAGAAATGTTCCTCCATGTGTTCCTATCTTTGGTATATCTTAACGGAAATCCGGCATGGCTTCGGCTAGGTTCACTATATGAAGGTGAATCGGTTCTAAGGCCCCGAATTGTTCCTCACTGTCGCCGGTGAAGGCTAGTAAGGCACCCCGATAAAAGCGGGTTCAAATCGTTAGAATTTTCCTATGCCCGTACGGAGGATAATCACAAAGGCATTAGGTACTTTATACTCCGAAAGTGTTTCACTAGCCCATACGGAGGATCAATCACGAAGGCTTAGTTACTTTACTCCCACTTAAAAGGACGGAACCCAGGTAGAGAGTTAATGTTATGCAAATGCAAGTGAGTGTGTGTGGAGGAATAAAACAAACCTGTCACCACCTATTCTACACCCCTTATTCTAAATCCCCCACTAAAATCAAACAATATAAAGCATCCGTCAAGCAAACATATAAATATACGCAACAAAATAACCAGAGAACAAATAATAATATGAATGCACATGAATATGGACATATTAAAACATTTTTTATTTTCAAAATTCTCTTTTATTTTAAAAATATGGGAATCAAAATTAAATACCAATTAAACCAACAAAACCGAGACTTTGATAACACACGACTAATTTCTAGGCCTGACTCTCTAATTGTCCCCAGTGGAGTCGCCAATCTGTCGCAACCTAAAAAAATAACGAGTCTCATCGCAAGACTTTATTATTCGTTAAGCGTGACATTAAAAAAACGGAGGAAAAGTCGACTTAATTCCTCTAGAAAAATGAAGGTTTTGAAAATGACCTTGAAAAAGACATGGAGTCGCCACCAATCTTTTTTAGCTAGGTGTGATCGGCCACCTATTAAAACCGATTTTATAAATTCTTCTAAAAATTAATTAAAACATTTTTAAAAATCAATTTCAAGTCTACGTTTTAAACCAGAGAAATCAAAGAAACGGGTTCGGGACTCGATTACGTATGGGGAAGGATTAGCACCCCCAAAACGCCCGTATAAAACGGTACCTTATTAATCGTGTGTTATCTCAAATCTCGGTGTAAAGTTGGTTTTAAATTTAGTATTTCAAGTTAATTCCCAAATTAAAGAAAAATAATTCCATTTTTAATTGAAAATGATCCGGAATTTATAAATTCAAAATTTTCCTATATTCCCCAACAAACGTGGCAAAATATAGAAATTTTTATTAATTTGGAAAACTTTCCGAATCATTCTCATTTTTTGAAAGAAAGATATTCCTTTATTAATGATAATTGATGATATTCCCTCCAGCAAACCTGGTAGAGAACTCATGAATTATTTTAACTCGAGAATATCTTTATTTTTTTATTGAAAAATCATTATCCTTTTGAAAACATTTTAAAAGATATGAATATGAATATGCATGACATAAATAAGATGACATAGCAAAATATAAATAATATAATGCATCCTAAATGATATGATATAATTTAAACGCCCTAGAATATTCTAAATGAAATGAAATATCCTAAGTTATATGATATATATTCTAAATGAAATGAAATGACCTAGGTAACATAATATATTCTATATGAAATGTAATATCCTAAGTCATATGATATATTCTAAATGAAATAAAATGACCTAGGTGACATAATATATTCTATATGAAATAAAATAACCTAAGTAACATAATATATTCTATATGAAATGACATAATTTAAATGACATGGAAAATATGGATGATATAGAATATAATTTAAATGACATGGAATATAAAATAATGCTATCATATAATATGCATGGAAATAAAATGAAAATAATAATGCATGAACATAGTATATGCTAAATAATATAACAACAACAAAAATAATTAAATAAAAAGCATAGGATATCATGAAATATTCCAAATCATATAATAAACAATATAACATAACTCAAAATCATAACAATATCATAGAAATTATCATAGCAAAATATGTAAAATTAAATATTCTAAAACCAAAATACTTTGTGATTGTTTGAAAACAATTTGGAAAAGCTTAGGTTAAAAATAAAAACTGGACTAAACCCTTTTTTAAATGGCTCTAATTTCCTAAGTTTAAAATCCCGGACTTAACCACCCTTAACCCGAGAGTTAAAAAATCATTTTTAGAGTTTAAGAAGGCTTAGAAACTACCCTAAGTCAGTAGCTAACCTTCCTAATCAGCCCCCTCTAAGTAACTTAACCAAAACAGAAAAATAAGTTTTCTTTAAATTCAATTTTGACTCCACTGTCCAGTTTTAAGCCACGATTTTTTACCCTATTTTTCAAAATTCAAACAATTCTGAAAAAAAAATACTGGAGACTCAAAACATGTAAAAGTACACGAGAAAAAATCAGCTTAATTTCTGGATTAAAGATAAATTCTCAAAAAAATCGAAAAAGTACGAGTACTTGGTGAAAAGAACTGTTTTGTCAAAATACATTTTTGCCTTTGATAAAATCATTTAAAAATCAAAGTAAAAATATTTAAGACTCACAAAATGACTCACAAACAGTAGCTAGGATTTTTTGAAAGTTAGATAAAAATTGGCTAAGTAAAAAAAATCACAAAGGTAGAATAATCAATTTGACAAACTTTAATTTTCCACAAGTGTGCTCAAAAGAGCATGACTTTGAACCATTAATTGGCCTAAGTCATTAGTCAAGTGGCATGGACATGAAATGCATGAAAAATACAGCAACTATGATGCATGAAATGCATGGTTTTAAACCTAAATGTCATAAAAAAAATGCATGGCATCAATATAGTGACCTAGACCTAAATGAACTTGCATGGCATTTAATGCAACCTAGGTCTAAAATGCATGAACATACATGGCAAATAAACCAAACCTAATAACTAAAACATGCATGGCAATAACACAAACACAAGGCATGCTTAAACCAAAACTCAACCAAATATCATTCAAATGCTAACCTATCAACTAACATGGAAAAAAATGCAACCATGATGCTAGAATACAAGGAGTGGCCGAATAGCCTATGGTTCCTAACAAGCATGGCATTTTCACAAACACTTGGTATACTTGAACTAAATACTATATCAAATGTCATGCAAATGCAAAAACCTAACAACTAACATGGCAAAAATGCAACACACAATGCAAAACACATGGAGTAGCCGAATGGCCTCAAGCTCCAACAAGCATGGCATTTTCACAAACACTTGATATACTAACATGCTCTACTAAAATATAACACTCAAAACATGCAAACACAAAGTAGAAATACTAAAACCAAACAAGCATTTTCAAAAACACTTGATATACTAACATGCTCAACTAAAATATAAAACTCAAATCACGCAAATACAACACAAGCATTTTCACAAACACTTGATATACTAAATATGAAACATCAACAAATTTAAACATTATGAAAATAGAAAATTAAAAATGCAAGAACATGATATTTAAATCATAAATTGCAACAAACAAAGCAACCAAATTAAAATATGACTCAAGTATGAAGTAGAATAACACTTAAAACATCAAGATTAAAGAAAATAACATAAATAACATGATAAAATAAACAAAACATCAACATTAATAAAAAAAAATGTAGGCCATTCGGCCATGGTGAGAAAAATGTAAAAAAAAAATATTTAAGAAAGAGATGAAGAAAAAACTTAAGAAGAACAATAAAAAAAACACTTATTTAAAAAGGAAACTCACCAAATAGTAATCAAAATAGCAAAAACAAGATTGGAAAATCAAGAAAGTGCAAGAGTTGGTGCTCAAGAGCAACCTCAAGAAGCTATATTTCAAGCTTTATCTCTTCAAACTTTCCTTTCTTTTCTAAACTTTTTCTTTTTGCTTTCAACCAAGGAGAGAAAAACTTAAGAAAAACTAAGAGAAATCAAAAAAATGACGTGTGAAAAAATAAATTATGCTCTCCCCTAGTGCTGGCTGAACCCCCCTAAAATGAGCTAGGATGTTGTCATTTAGGTTCCAACCAACTTCCCATCCAATGGCTAGTAATTCAAGGTAAAAAATAATGACATTATCACCCTTAGATTAGCATATTAGCTGTCCATAATTACAGCTATTCAAGAATAATGTTGACACTCTCCCTTGGCCTATGTGGCTTAATCACAATGGCTTGATCAAAGGGAATCTCTAACTAACTCTTAATCCTTGGGCATTTGATTGAAAAATAGAAGCTTCCTCCTTCCTTTGGGCCTTGGCAGGCCAGCACTCTCTTTTCTAGCCCATGTCTGATTTTTTGAAAGGCCAAAAGAAGTCCTTTTCGGTTGCTTGGGTGAAATGACCGTTTTGTCCCCCGGATGCAAATAAATGTCAAACGGACTCCAAATTCAAATTTTATTTTTTTAATACCTTCAAAATAATAAAATACTGAATTCTTGAAGTTTTCAAAAATTTTCGAGTCTGTTTGCTATTTATTTGGATTTTTTCTTCCAAAAATGCCCTTTTATGCCCCCACATTTTACCATTTTTTAAACGAGCTCCAAATCAAGATTTTTCTTCACCAATGTCTTCCAAATAATTTAAAAGTGTGATCTGGAAGTTTTCATAATTTTTGGAACTCATTTGGTATTTTTTTGGGATTTTTCTACTTGAATTACTACATAGGAGGCCCGGGATTTGGCCATTTTGCAAACGAACTCCGAATCAAGATTTTCTTTCTCCAATCTCTTAAAAATAATTAAAAAAATGAGATTTTCAAAATTTCAGAAGATTTGGAGCTCATTTGCTATTTTTCCGAGATTTTCCTTATTGAATTACTGCATTAGAAGCCCGGGATTTGGCCATTTTGCAAACGAACTCCGAATCAAGATTTTCTTTCGCCAATCTCTTTCAAATGATTTAATAATGAGATTTGCAAATTTTCAAATTTTTCGGAGTCCATTTGCTATTTTTCCCAAATTTTCCAATTTTGCCCTTTTGCCACCGAAACCCGATTTTGCTCAAAACAAGTCCGATTTTCAAATTTTCTTCAAGCTGAGTCTTGGGCTATCCCTTTTTAATCATTCCTTATCCATTGGGGGCTTTAGTCTTACCAAGTTGGGACATTTCTGTGATTCTTCTCGATTTCACCGAAATCCACCCCCGGATTGACTTTTCTTTCAATTTTGCTTTCAGGTGGCTTCTCCATTACCTGTAGTCAGTGCTTATCTTTCATTTGGAACCATCAATTTCGACCAATTCGATCGTTTAAACACTTTTCCCCAAATTTCTCGGATTAGGGTTTCCTTTCTACTGAATCTCCAAATCCTAACTTCCGAACTCCATATCTTTCAATGTAGACCTCGGATTATCAAAATTCTTTCGCCATTTTTCAATTGAACTTTAAATCTTGATTTTGAATGTGGGTTGACTTTTTCAGAAGTTTTCTTTTTAGGGTTGACTTTTTCGGGGTTGACTTTTTTTTGAGGTTGACTTTTTTTGAATTTGACTTATTATGCTCACCCTCTTAAACTAAGTCTCGAAGTACCACCTGCAGGATGAAAAAGGTCTTTTTACGTTCTGAAACCTCAGTTTAGGAAGAAAACATACCTGTTTTAGTGATCCGGACAAAATTAGGTGTCTACAATTATTTTTAGACCTTGAAAAACTAACAAAATGACCTTGGAACCCTCCCCTATAGGTCCGGCCAGCCCCTCATAATGCAAAAAAAAAAATTGGCTTTGACTCGTTTTAACCTCCAAAGCTCGATTTTCTCAAAACCTCATTTATAAACCTAAAAAAAACCAACAAAATGATCATGAAAACCACTGTAATAGGTTCGACCAAGGCTCTTTAAAATGGGGTTAAACAGTTTTTTATTTCATAAAAATATGCCTAGACTCATATTGCCCAAAATCTCCATATTCAACCTTTAAAACATTGATTTTTCCAATACTTCAAAAAACAAGATTTTTGCTAGGAACCACTGTTTAATACTAACCCAAATCTTATTAAGAATCATTTTAAAACATGTTTCGATGCAAACAAAATGATTGGCTCAAGGTTGGCCTCATGAATGTTTAGTTTGGCCTAACCATCACTTAGAGAAAATCTAAGATCATCAAGCTCATAATTGATTTTCCAAAAAGAAAAACAATATGCAACAAAAAGAATGCTCCACAAACCATATTCAGCAATATCCAAATGAAAATGGCAAAAATACAAAGAAGAAGTCATAGATAAGAAAAAATAAGGGGTTGGCCTCATGGATGTTTAATTCGGCCTAACCATCACTTGGAAGAACCCAAGATCATCAAGCTCATAACCTCTTCATTTTAAGAAGAAAATAGAAGTAAAGCTCATCAATCAACCACAATAGACCACAATACAACAAATATCAAGAGAAAACATGAAGCAAAATATAGTAAAGGAAACAACAAGGTGGCGGCATTTTAAAGAAAAAATAAGGCACTTTTTAAACTTTGTAATTTAAAACATAAAAAAAAAAAAAACAAAAAAAAAAGAGAGAAAGAGGAAGAGAAGCTTTTAAAAAAACCTTTAGAAAATCTTCTTTAAGTAATACAAAAGAAAATGAAGTTGATGATGAAGAGAAAAGAAAAACTATGAAGAGATAGAAGAAAAAACTACCTTAGTTTAGCAAAAACCTCACTTTCTTTTCCTTTCTTTTTTTTCTCTCTTTCTCTCTTTCTTTTTTTCTCTTTTTTCTCTTCTCCCTTTAGAAAATTTGGAATGGCCGAATTGTGAAAAATGGTTGCTTCCTTTGCCTTTTATTGGCTTGGCCGAATGGCCTCCCTAGGCCAAAATCCTCATCTTTTTTTCATTTCAAAGTGGTCCCCTTCTCATGGTCCCCATTTTCCTATTTTTGATCACCAAGTAGCAATCCTATTGGCTAGCCTTTTCCAGCTCATGTACCTCTTGCTCTTCTCTCTCCTACTCATACACTTATTTACCAAAATGTCATTGTGCATTTTTTTCAAAATGACCTTCATTCCTCTATTTTACTATACTTCTACCTTAGGATAATTCCACATTCTTCCTCAAAGTTTCCAATTGTCTCTTATTTATCCCTTCATCATTTCCCAAACTATTTTTCTTTTCAATTGCAACCCCCATTATAATTCCAAACTTTTAATTTGTGCAATTTAGTCCCCCCGTAATCAATTCTTCTTCAAATTAATTCCTCTCCTTATTCTCCTTGTAATTAAGCTTTTCAATCCCTTTCCTTTATCGATTCTCTTCCAAGTTGAACTTTAAATTTCTTTCAATTTAACCTTTTCTATAATCCTCCTTGAAATTGAACTTTCAATTTGTTCAGTTTAGTCCTTCTACCATTTCATTCCTTCAATCTCACCTTTCAATATTCTATTTCTTTCAATTTCTTCTTCTTTCGTCTTTCATTCATCTTAATTATCCTCTTTGACATCTCAATTTGCTTTTCCACCTCTAATTTCAACTTTTGATTTTTTTCGATTTAGTACCTCCACCAATTCTCTTTAATCTCATTTTTCAATTTCGCCTTTCCCTTTTCAAATATAGCTCTCCAATTATCAAGATTGCCTCTTTAACATCCAATTTTCCTTTTTAATCTTGATTTTCCAAAGTTTACTTTTTACCCTTTGACTTTGACTTTTAGTCAACTTTGACTTTGACTTCAGTTAACTTTGACTTTTGGCTTTTCTCTTGACTTTGGACTTGTTCATTGTGTCGAATCCAAGTGTAGAGATATTAGGCCATGAAATCGAGGTGAAGTTAGGAACTCGGATTTGAAGGAAGAACATACCTTGTTTAGGGGATCGGACAAAATTAGGTGACTACAGGGTTTATGATCGGGTCGGTCTCGGGTTTGGGTCTTTTCGGATTTGGACCATTTCAGGTTTGGACCATTTCAGGCTCAACTATTTCAGGTTTGGGTTTTTGATTTTTTTTATCAAATCGAGTTTGGATGAATTCGGATTAGAATTTTTCGAGCGAATTTTCAAATTCGGGTTAACTTGTCACCTCTAATTATGCCTGCCAACTGATCTAGCTTCCATTTCTAATCAAGTAAAAGTTGCTTTCCTGTCACCTCGCCAATTTCCTTTAGTCGGTGCTTTGATCTTATTTGAGACCATGGTTAGATTAAATCATTTTAAGGTCGAATTTGACTTGTTTATAGTGGCCAAGCCACAACCAAAGTCACTTCACCTCACTACAATTAACAAAATTTAAAATATGTATATTAATATAGAAAATAAATTAAAATTGACCTTACTAACTTGAAATATTGGGACAATATATAATATTAAAAAAGTTTATCAAGAATTGCACGAGGAAGCAAGCTCCAAGTAGCTCCAGGAAGCTTAATGGAGCTCAAGGAGAAAGTACCCTCGCTCATCTCAAATTTCATTAGCAGCAAACAATTCTTCAATTTTGTTACTCTGCCCCAATGTTTTCTCTTAATTAGGCTTTTAAATCTCCCTAAACACAACCATGTCTTTTTCATTTCCCAAATTCTCTCAATGTTTTATACCCCATTATTTTTTGTATATGATTTTATATTGTGAATTCCATTTTCAGTCGTAAATACTTCTTCATTTACTTTTTCCATTTATTACTTTGTTTTCAAGCTCTGAAACAGAGATAAACAGAGCATAGCTTATCTTTGCCAAGTTTCATCCTCTGTCGAGAAATCCAATTATTTAGCCACAAACACCTTTGGGCCACGAGTTATTCCTTGTTTCTTCCTTTCATATCTCACTTCTTACCATCGAATTTTATCGTCAACACCAACCCAACCTCAAATCGATCCAACTCTAGGGAAACCCAACTTTTCTTGGCCGTATCTCACCATCTTTAGGCCAAGACTAGTTGTAGGTTTAACTAGAACCAGACAAAGAGAGGCGCAGACCATCCTTATCCCAACGGGTGCAAATTCAACATTTTTGGAAATTTCATGCTAATGGAGACTCCATCTTATTTCCAGCAAGGCTCTACATCAGCAGCCTTTGTCCACATCACCTACGTCAAAATCTTCCTCGACAATGGGAGTTTGTCAATAATAGATGATACATTTTGCAACCTAAAAAAATAATAAAACAAGTCTCATCGTAAAACTTTATTATTCGTTAAGCGTGACATTAAAAAACCGAGAAAAAGTCGAATTAATTCCTCTTTAAAAATGAAGGTTTTGAAAATGACCTTCAAAAAAGACATGGAGTCGCCACCAATCTTTTTTAGCTAGGTATGATCGACCACCTATTAAAACCGATTTTATAAAACATTTTAAAATTAATTAAGACATTTGTAAAACCAATTTCAAGTCTGCGTTATAACCCAGAGAAAATCGAAAAATCGGGTTCAGGACTCGGTTACGTGCGAGGAAGGATTAGCACCCCCACAAGGCCCGTATAAAACGGTATCTTATTAATCATGTGTTATCTCAAGTCTCGGTAAAAAGTTGATTTTTAATTTAGTATTTCAAGTTAATTCCCAATTTAAAGAAAAATAATTCCATTTGTAATTGAAAATGATCCGAAATTTATTAATTCAAAATTTTCCTATATTCTCCGACAAAATCGGCAAAATATAGAAATTTTTATTTATTTGAAAAATCTTCTGAATCATTCTTGTTTTTTGAAAGAAATATATTCTTTTATTAATGATAATTGATGACATTCTCTCCAGCAAACCCGGTAGAGAACTCATGAATTATTTTAACTCGGGAATATCTTTTATTTTATTTAAAATCATTATCCTTTTTTAAAAAAAAAAATTAAAAAATGAATATGAACAAGTGTGACATAAATAAATGACATAGCAAAGTCTAGATAATATAATGCAACCTAAATGATATGACATAATTCAAATGGCATATCATATTCTAAATGAAATTAAAATATTTAAATAACGTAATATTCTAAATGAAATGAAATATTCTAAATGAAAGGAGATATCCTAAATGAAATGAAATGTCCTAAATGACATAATATATTCTATATGAAAGGAAATAACCTAAGTAACATGGTATATTCTAAATGGAATAAAATGATTTAAATGACATGGCAAATGTAAATGATATGGCATATTTTGAATGACATGGCATCTTCTAAATAATATAATCTAGATGACATGGAATATAATCTAAGTGACATGAAATGACATGAAACATAAAATAATGCTATCATGAAATATGCATGAAAATAAAATAAAAATGCATGAGCATCTTATATGCTAAATAATGTGACAAAAATAAATGACTAAACAAAAAGTATAGGATAGCATGAAATATTCAAAAAATCATATAACAAACAATAACCATCATAAAAAGTGAATCCAAATAATAATAATATCATAGAAAAATATCATAGCAAAAATAACATATTAAATAAAATGCATAAACATGGAAAATGCAATGCATGAAAATGTATTTTTTCCTCTAAATAAAAAAATTCGTATATCTAAAAAGATATCTGGCTACCTTACATTGATTGGCCTAAATCATAAATCATGTGGCATGACATGGAATGCATGAAAATACAGCAAAGTGAATGCATGAAATGCATGGTTTAAAGTCTAGTGATATGGAAAATGCATGGCATAAATAACCTAAATGCATAGCATGAGTTTGCATGACAATAAATGCTATCTTAATATGCATGACCTAGTGTCTAAATGACATGGAATAATGAAAATGGCCTAGTGCCTAAATGACATGGGAAATGACATGGTATATGAAAATGGCCTAATGTCTAAATGTCATGGAAAAACAACATGGCATATGAAAATAGCCTAATGCTTAAATGACATGTAAATGACATGGAATAATAAAAATGGCCTAAAGCTAAATGACATGTGAAATGACATGGCATATGAAAATGGCCTAATGTCTAAATGTCATGGAAAAATAACATGGCATATGAAAATGGCCTAATGCTTATATGACATGTAAAATGACATGGAATAATAAAAATGGCCTAAAGCTAAATGACATGGCATATGAAAATGGCCTAAAGTTTAAATGACATATAAAATGACATGGTATATGAAAATGGCTTAAAGCTAAATGACATGTAAAATGACATAGAATAATAAAATGAGCTAAACTTAAATGACATGGAATAATAAAAATGGCCTAAAGCTAAATGACATGTAAAATGACCTAGATGTCTAAATGAAATAGCAAATATCATGGCCTAGAAAAATGACCTAAATCTTAGAGAAAATACACATGGCCGAATGGCCTAGGAACCAAAGTGTTTTTAAAAATGTCATGTAAAATGACCTAACTAAATGCTATGGAAGATGATATGAAAAGTGGAAATGGCCTAAAATATATGACAATAGCCCCAAGATGTAAAAATATGACATAAGTCAAAAGAACAAGATGGTTAGCAACAATATAAATATACATAAAGATAAACAATAATAAAAGCAAGTTAAAGTAAGCAAATAAATAACAAAGAGATGAGCTCCATGGTTGGTACATTGGAAAAAGCCCCCCTAACCATTATCTCTTGATTTTCATCAAGGTCATGAAGCCTTTTCAATCTCAAAATCATAAAAAAATAACTAAGGTAAAAAAATATGGAGATGAGCTCCATGGTTGGTATATTGGACAAAGCCACCCTAACCATTATTACTTGATTTTCATCAAGATCATGAAGCCTAACCATTGTTTTATTTTTTTATTTTTGAAAAGCAAGAACAACAAGAATGATGTAAAAAAATGGTAGGAAATCACATGGAAAACAAGAAATAAAGCATGAGGAAGAAGAAGAAAATATATAGTAGCAATGGTAGAATAGCTACCTTAACAAAAGCTTTTCTTCCTTTCTTTCAAAAACCTTTTCTTTTCTCAATTAGCTACTGACCTTCCCTCTCAAATGCTCAGCCACTTAAGGAAAAATAAAAATCCCCCCCCCTCTCTCATGCTTGGCCAAATGGCCCCTCCACCATTGGATGATTTTTGCACTTTTTCTCCTCCAATCTTGGCCCTTAGATTAAGATATTTTCATGACAACATAAAAATGTCATCTTGCCAATTGATAGCAGCCCTTAAGATGTGTACTCAGACATTTACATGTGTACTCAGCCCTTGTACATGGCCTAAGCTATTGGATGAAAAATGAACAATCATATGCATTTCCTTGCTTGGCCGAATGGATGTCCACCTTTGGATGAGTTGTGCTCTTCCATTCTTGGCCATTAGATGAGGGTTCTTTCATGAAAAATAAAAATGTCATCTTTTCATTTAATCTTGGCCATTGAATGGTGTATTCAACTTTTCTACAAGGCACCTAAGCCATTGGATGAAGGGGGGACCATTTGCAAGGTACTAGTGGAAGCATTTTGACTAAGGAATTAAATTGATCAAGCTTACTTCTTCTCCTCTATGATGGCTGACCAAGGGAGGAATTATCTCAGCAAATCTTTCATCTTTCATATTTTTCTTAATTACAAATTGGCCTCTTTCGATTTTTTCGGTAAAATGACCATTTTGACCCCCGAACCTAAATAAATAGCAAACGGACTCCAAATTCAAATTTTCTTTTTTCAATACTTCTGTAATAATAAAAATTTTAATTTTTGAAGTTTTCAAAAATTTTCCGAGTTCATTTTCTATTTATTTCGGATTTATTTCCAAAATTGCCCCTTAATGCACCCGAACTTTTTTTTATTTTGTAAACGATCTCTGAATCCATATTTTTCTTCACCAATCTCTTCCAAATAATTTAAAAGTGTGATATGGAAGTTATCAATATTTTTGGAGCTCATTTGCTATTTTTTCGGGATTTATCTGCTTGAATTTCTACATAGGGGACCCGGGATTTGGCCATTTTGCAAACGAACTCCGAATTTGGATTTTCTTTCGCCAATCTGTTCCAAATAATTTCAGAATGAGATCTAAAAATTTTCAGAATTTTTGGAACTCATTTGCTATTTTTCTAGGATTTATCTCTTTGAATTTCTGCATAGTGGGCCCGGGATTTGGCCATTTTGCAAACGAACTCCGAATCTAGATTTTATTTTGCCAATATTTTTGAAATGATTTAATAATGAGATCTGCAAATTTTCAGAATTTTTGGACCTCATTTGGTATTTTTCCCGAATTTTCCAGTTTTGCCCTTTTGCCTCCGAAGCCCGATTTTGCCCAATACAAGTCCAATTTTCAGATTTTCTTTTCTTGGGCCTTTGTCCTATATTAAATTCAACTTGGTCCGAAATGCCCAATTTTTACGATCAAATTCCCTTCCATTTTGATTTTTCCTTTTTTCAGTATCGGGAATTTCCTCGTTTTTCTGTTTTTCCTCCAATCGGCTCTTTTCTCGGAATTACTTCAAACTGAGCGTTGGGCTATCCTTTTTTAACCATTCCTCATCAATTAGGGGCTTTAATCTTTACCGGATCGGGCCATTTCTGTAATTTTCTCCAATTTCACCAAAATCCACTAAAAACCCTAATTTCTGGTTTTCTTCCGAATTGACTTTTCCTTCTTTTTTTCTTCTAAGTAGCATTTCCATTACCCGTAGTCAGTGCTTATCTTTCATTTGGAACCTTCAATTCTGACCAATTTTATCGTTTAAGCATTTTTTTCCCAAATTTCCCGAACTAGGGTTTTCTTTCTACTGAATCTCCGTAACCCAACTTCCAAACTCCATATCTTTCAATGTAGACCTCGGATTATCAAAATTCTTTCACCATTTTTCAATTGAAATTCAAATCTTGATTTTGAAAGTGGGTTGACTTTTTCAGTAGTTGACTTTTCTGGGGTTGACTTTTCCAAGTTTGACTTTTTATGCCCGCTTTCTTAGACTAAGTCATGGAGTACCACCTGCAGGATGAGAAAAGTCTTTTTACATTCTGAAACATCAATTTAGGAAGAAAACATACCTAATTTAGTGATCCAGACAAAATTAGGTGTCTACAATACAATGATAGACACATTCATTTCCATATTATGTTGCTTGAATTTATTAAGGATGATTTCAATTTCAGCAAATTGTTCTATGACAAGTTTAGTATCATTTATCTTATACATGTTCCATCTTGTCACTAGGAACTTCTTGTTAGTTGTGTACTCATTCATGTATTTTGCATCCAATTTATCGCATAATTCTTTTGTTGTAGTAATAGAGATATAGGTATCAAATAGAGAACCAAACATACTGATGGAGACTCAATTAAGAGTTGTAAACCCAAGTGCAGGTTATGTTCAAGTAATAAATTCTCGGGTGTCCGAGGTCGAACCACAGGGAAGCGTATTAGTAAGTATAAGTTTATAAATATATAAGAAAAAGAAAGAAAAAAAAAATATTAGGGAATCAACAACAAAACAAGATAAATAAGATATAAAGAGAACAAAATAAACAAAATAACATAAAAGAAATTAAACAAGATATAAAAAATAATAAGAAAAGATGTTGAGGTTAGAGAATCCACTCTTGGTGTTATGCTAAGATTAATCTTGTTTTATTACACAATTGAAATCCACACATAAGGGAGGTTCCAATCAGAAGGTTTAGCAATTCAGTCCAAATTGTCCAACGTCCATAGCATATGATATTATGTTCATTTGGTGTCCTCAAAACTCATAAAAAGAGTCCAAGCATTCCTTATGCCAAGGTATATGTCTACAATAAATCAAGGTTATGAAACCAAGCATTTACTGTGCCATTTTCATTGTCAATAATGAATCAAGATCTCTACTTTGCAAGTATGATTTTAAACCAAAAGAAAATATTATTTATACTAGTGTTTATAAATGATGATTCATTTTAGCTCATGTTTAAGAGACTAACCTTAGCATTTACCAAGAGCTTCACCTCATCACCTCAACAATATGATTACCAACACATACTAAAAATGAAAAGAAATGTAAGAAGCATAAGTAAATAAAGAAAAAGAACACTAGAGAAAGGAAAAAAGAAGAAAACTTAGAGAATTTTTTTACAATGGCTAATATCCTACCAATGTATAATGTATCCTAATACTCATCCAAGGCCCTCTATTTATACACATTTTGGAGAGCTAAATGACAAGAGACAAGCTTTATCAATTTCAAAGGTAGGTATAATAGGTGGGTGCATTTTTCTAACAATTTTCGTCATGTTGTATAACAATTCTGATCAGCCAGCTTGATGGTCGATTTTGTCAATATTGGAGGCTCGATCGGATCAAATGGGCTTCTAGAAAAATATGCCCCTATCAGTTACTGATCCATATCCGTTGGAATCAGATCATTTTCTCATGTGGATCGGAAGATATGGTCAAAATACCAAAACGGTGCAGAACAGACGTCATTGCACATCAGCAAACTTGATGGTTGATTTCGGTAGGGAAAACGACTCCGTTTCAAGAAGTGTAAAACATGAAAAAGATAGATATGCCTCTTAACTTTGCGCTGTCAAAATTTCAGCCTTAATGCTTCGGTTAAAATCCATATATAGCTGATATGGCAAAAGGTGTCGGAACTGGAACTGAATTGGATTTGCCCTTAATTCTTGATTTAACCTAGTAATCTGAAATCACTCAAAGAAACTCATGAAAAACATCAAATTACATAAAAATATAAAAGATCATAAACACAAGTAGACTAAGCAATAATAACTCGTATTTGACACAAAACAATAATAAAACATAACTAAAAACTATATAATTATACGAGTTATCACACCCCCACACTTAGATTGTTGCTAGTCCCTAGCAACGACTCAATAAAAATAAAATAAGAAAATCTAATCTAATCCATTTTCGTAGGAAATCACAGTGGCACTTAGCATGTGACACAAGCCTTTAAACCCCTAGGTGTCCCTAGTGGACGAGTTTAGTCTCGTGAGGGTTTGCTAGAACGATACCCACAAACATTGAAAAACTAAAATATAAGTAAACTACATACACTAAAAATATTTACTCCTAATACTTTCAATATAAATTAGAGACAATCTTTGAACAAGTCTTATAAACTAATCAATAGCTCAAAGAATTTCACAAAAATTCATGCTTGAATGTAAATAAATGAGTTAAGCCAATATTAACATAACATATTTCAATCAAAATAGTGCATATTCAACTTAATCTCAACCTCTCACATGGGATACTCTCATGATTTTCACTCTTTAAAGTAGTGGTAAAGTGTTTACACTCAATCAATCTCATGAAAACACTTCTACCATATGCTTGCTTGTCCACCTATTCTCCACTATTTAGATCATACAACTTCATAAATCAAGAAGTCTTTATTCAAGGTTGTAATGGGGCCAAAGGGTTATAATGTGGTTAAAGAACAAAAGGATAAAGATATCACAAAGGTTCCAAAGAGTTCATAGAGTTTAGAGACATAATAAGATCATACAAATAAATTTCTCAAAACTCTTTACAAGTACATAGTCACATAGGCTAAATATTCATTTTGAGCCTTTGCTTCATTCTAACCAACTTTGTAACATCTTTTTCTTTACTTTAACTAGAAGTTCAAGAGAGGATTTTTTTTTTTTTAAATTTGGGAATGTATTTGACAATGATCCCTTTATTTTCCTCTTGACTTTTTCTTTTCTTTTCTTCCCCCACACTTATCTTTTGTTTCTAACCCAAATTTTCAACTAAAAATATCCCTTGTTTTTTGCAATATGTCTCAAAATATATAATCCATCTTTAGAACAAGGGTAAGGATATAAGTATATTTAGGCTAGGTGTAAGTTGTGGTTACCAATAAAACAGCATATTTAATGTAGGCTCAAATTGGCTCACTAGTGGGGATGTTCTCTTAGAACATTAATAATGGATGGCTGTTTGGCTCTGGTTATAATCCTAATGCCTCTATCATATTCATGTTGTCACATGTATCAATATAGTCTCAAACGGTTTAAAGCAAGTTCTAGAGAATCATGTAATCATAAGAGCACTCAAGAAAGAAATTAGATTGATTTGTATAATGCATCAATCATTATAGGCTCAAAAACTCACAAGGATGATTATACAAGTCAGATTAAGTCTAAACATGCTTCTTTCTCAATCAACATATCATATTAACATTGGCTCATAAAAAGGTTGACATCAAGCTCAATTCTCATGAAAATCTTCTCACTAATAAATCTGTTTTAGACTTATGCAATTCATATCTCATCATTGTATTAAAAGGAACTAAAACACACTAAAAAATAATAATAATAATAATAATAAAGACTCATAAAAAAAAAATAGTAGACAAAAATAAAAGAAATCCTAAATCGTTCCCCCCACACTTAATTCTTACATTGTCCTCAATGTAAGTCTATTAACCCAAATGAAAGAATCATGTGTAAGAGAAAAGAACTAATAACATAAGAATAGGAATAACTAAGACTCAAAACAAAACAAACTCATGCAACCTAAATAATCCTAAAATACTAAACAAAAATTAACAAGTAAACATAAAAAGATTAAAATCAAACTGACAAGGTATGTCTCAAGTCTCCCTTACTCAGACCTTGTTCAGAATGAATACTTCTAAATTGCTTAAAACACAACAAACTTTTTTTTTTAAAATTAGCAAAATATGTCCCTTACCCCCTACTAAAGGTAGAATTTAGGAGATATTACCTGCAGAGGTTGCTAACCACTTATTATAACTGAGACACAACAAACAAAATGTTAGATAATGTCACAAAGACAAAGTGCAATCCACTCATTGCTCGTCCATATCTCTTTTTCTTTTTCCGAGCGTTTGCGAAACAACCGTAGCAGATAAATACTCATAAGCTTGGAGCTTTTTGAGTAAATCTTCAATGGTTGTAGCAGAAATTATGGTTCTCCTTGCCTCTGAAAACATGAATCCATTATCCACAGCATTATCTAAGTATGAAAGCAAATTACTAAAATAACCATTAATATTAAGCAAACCAATGGGTTTCTTATTTGTGACCAAAGATGACCAAGAAGCCACGCAAGCTATTTCTTCCAATGTACCCAGACCTCCTGGTAAAGCAATGAATGCATCGGCAGAATGGTACATGATTGTCATCCGTTCAGGGATACTCCAGACTTGTATTTCCTTACCCACGGTAGGTCCACAAAAATCTGTGAATAGTTTTGGCACGATTCCTAGAACTGGACTTCCTCCGGCGTGTGCTGCTGTAGCGACTGCTCCCATTAAACCCTTACTACCGCCTCCATAAATCAACTGGATCTTTTGTTGGGCAAGTATTACTCCAACTCTTATGGCTTCATCAGCGAATATTTTATTTTTCCCTGGATAAGCACCTCCAAAGACACAAATTTTTTCAATGCGCTGGGACGAAGTACTTTCCATTTTTTTCGAGTGCCTGAAAGAGAATGAGTACATGGTGTAATATATAGAGGACTGAGTAATGAATCAGACAAGAGTAATAATGTCGCCGAAAGTGTATTTGACCTGTCAGAAGAAAATGTTAACCTAACAAAAGATTTTTGCGTGATTTCAGGAAGAAAATCAAAAAAAAAAAAAAGAAAAATCAACCGTAAAAGACCAATGCAAAAAAAAAAAAAAAAAACGAGAATAATTACACAAATCGTAAATTAAACCGAAATGAAGTTATTGCAAATCAAACCAAAAGCTGAGAAGTCATTTATTGTAGTTGTGATTGTGGCTCACATCTTCCTCTGGTTTTACGTCCAGAAACGGCTTAAACGCCTTCTATGAGTCGAGGATATGCTTCCCATCCAGTTTTCTTACAAGCTGGCAAACAGGGTCTTTTAACATCAGATTCCCAAGATGTTGCCATTCCCTTTGGAATTGCGGCCATAAATCAAGAATTTCTCTTTGTACGTCTCTACTAGGATGCGTCTCAAGAGAAAGTTGGATATTACCCAAATTCTCCTTACTCAGTCCATCCTTAATGAATTCAATTTTATCATCTCGATTAGAGGACGGAATCCCAATAGAACGACATTTACCGTTACACGTCCATCGTGCACATTTGTGGCAATTTGAACTCATGCGCTTTGCTCGTCGCTTCTTTGCAAAAGTGCTTCTACCTGTACCTGGTAAATGCAAAACAGGAAGATATTCATCTTCACGTACCTTGGCTTCAATTATCCAACGTATGTCTTCAGGAATCCTTTTGTGCATAAGCATTCTTAATCTTTCAAATCGAACTTGGTAAAGCTTCAGTAAAATATTTCGAGGAAAAAGAGGAAATCGTTTCTGCAATCTTGTGAGAATATCATCCATCCTAAAAAAAATAAAAAAAAAATGAAAGAGAAATTGAAAGAGAAATTAATATACAATATCAGTTTTGTGGGTAGCTGATGGAACCGACTTAAATAATCATGGAGTACCGTTATCCGCCATTTAACCGGGAAAAAAAATGTATATATATATATTTTTTTTTTTTTGAAGATTAGTAAAAATTATATTTACATCTAGTTATTTTCAAAACAAAGATCAGAAAGAAAAACAACCTCTTCTTGAGTAACATGATTTTCCAAAAAGAGTTTGAGTCTTTGTCCATTTACCTTGAATACGTACCATTTTGAGGATTCTCAATGTCAACTGCTCCATAATGATACACATGCTTAACCACAAATGGGCCAGTCCATCTTGATCTCAATTTACCAGGAAATATGTGAAGTCTAGAATTATAAAGTAGAACTTTTTGCCCAACATCAAATGTTTTTCTTGAAATTAACTTGTCATGAAAGGCTTTAGTTCTTTCTTTATGAATTTTAGAATTCTCATATGCATCATTTCTGAGTTCCTCAAGTTCATTTATGACTGGAAAAGTTTCATTCTCACCCAAAAAGGAATATTTTAGCTCGGATGGCAATGGTTTTAAATCCAGCTTGGGTGGTTCAATAGTTGATGGTACAGTGACATTTGTGAGTGATGGAAGTTCCTCAAACTTTTGTTTCCAACAATGCTTAACCTGAAAAGAATTTATCAAAGAATCAGTGTGTGAAATTTCTGAAGCATTATCAAACTCACATTTAATTAAATAAGCTTCTAAAGGATCATGGAATGTGGTAGTGGTGAGATGTTCATGAACAAGTTCTTCAATGAAATCCACTTCATGTACTTCTGAATCATCACCAGGTTGCTTGCAAATGTTGAACACATTTAATTCTAAAGTCATATTTCCAAAAGAAATGTTCAAAATACCATTCCTGCAATTTATCAGAGCATTAGAAGTTGCAAGAAATGGACGGCCTAATATAACAGGAATTTGAGCATTTGGATTTGAAACAGGATGTGTGTCCAAAACAATAAAATCAACAGGGAAGTAAAAATTATCAATTTGAACCAAAACATCTTCAACTATCCCTCGAGGAATTTTTACAGAACGATCAGCTAGTTGAAGTGTAACAGGTGTTTCCTTGAGTTCACCTAAACCTAACTGTTGATAAACAGAAAAAGGCAAAAGATTAACACTAGCACCAAGATCAAGCAATGCATGTTCTATTCTAGTGTTTCCAATGATGCATGAGATTGTTAGACATCCAGGATCTTTGAATTTTGGTGGAGTAAGGTGCTGAATGATTGAGCTCACACTTTCCGTCAGAAATGCCTTCTTTTGTACATTATGTTTCCTTTTAACTGTGCACATGTCCTTCAAAAATTTAGCATAAGATGGAACTTGTTTGATTGCATCCAATAAAGGAATGTTAATCTTAACTTGTTTGAAAAGTTCATAAATTTCTGCATTTTGATTCAAATTCTTTATTGTTTGCAACCTTTGAGGAAAAGGAGCAGGATACATACCTTTTTCTTTGTCCAAATTTTCAAGAAGTTCAGACTTACCATCATCCTTACCAATACTTTTCGAAGGGGAAGGAGGATCTTGGTCTTTTGATGGAATCTTTTTGTCAATTGCCTTTCCACTTCGAAGAGTTGTGATAGAACTGGCATTTTCCTGTTGAGTTTCATTGGAGCAAGAAACAAGACATTGAGTAGAAGGGTTAGGCTGAGGTTGAGCAGGAAACTTACCTTTTTCTTGAGTGCGTAATGAAGCTGTCAATGTGGACAAGGTGTTTTTGATCTCATTGATGTCCTGTGAAGTTTGGTTATTCATATTTGCTTGTGTTTGCATGAATGCTTGCAATGTCTCTTCCAAGGTTTGTACACGTGAAGGTTGATAGGAAAAAGTGTTGCCCGGCTTTTGAGATTGTGGTACCTGAACATGATTATTATTCCGCCAACTGAAGTTGGGATGACTTCTCCATTCAGGGTTATACGTTTCAGAGTAAGGAGAAGGAAAAGGCTTTTTAAATGTGTTTATGGAATTTACTTGATCATGCAACGCTTCTTTAAGAATGGGAATGTTTGGACATTCAGAAGTGGGGTGTCCCATGATTTCACAAATTCCACAACTTTCTTCATTTTTAACCGTTTTGACTTCTTTTACTTCTCTAAGTTCCATGGCTTCAATCTTTCTAGCCAAATTAGCTACTTTAGCTTTTATCTCATCTTCTTGACTAAAATGATATTTACCTCTGTTAGAAACAAGATTAGATCTATTGAAACTTTCAGAGGAATTATCTGTGTGCCAGGCTTGAGAGTTATCTGCCAAATGGTCTAGGTAGTCAAAGGCTTCTTCAGGTTCTTTTTCTAGAAACTCACCGTTACACATTGTTTCAACAAATTGTTTAGTTTTGGGAGTTAAACTTTCATAAAAGAAACTAACAAGACGTCATTTTTCAAAACCATGATGTGGACAAGAACTTAACAAATCTTTAAAACGCTCCCAGCACTGAAAAAATGCTTCATTTTGATTTTGATTAAAATTTTGAATCTGTCTTTTCAAAGCAGTAGTTTTATGTGCTGGGAAAAATTTCTTTAGAAACTCAGTTTGTAATTCTTGCCATGTGCCAATTGACCTTGGTTTTAAATTATGAAGCCAAATTTTTGCTTTATCTTTTAATGAAAAAGGAAATAATTTTAGCTTGACAATTTCATTTGTACATTGTTGGTCGTTAAAGGTGACACATACATCTTCGAAGTCTTTTAGAAACGAGTAAGCACTTTCCGATTCTAACCCATGGAAATTTGGAAGCAAAGCTATCATACCTGGTTTAAAACGAAAGTTGTTTGCATTGAGAGGAAAAATAAAACAAGAGGGTGATGAGCTTCGAGTTGGTTGCAAGTAGTCACGCATGGTGCGTACTTGTCTGTTCTCATCTTCAGCATGAACACTTTCATTGTCAGCCATGGTAGGAGTTGTATTAGAAAGATTACCTGAAAAAGTTTCACAATAAAATCTAACTAAACGACGAGATCTAAAATCACGTCGCCAAACAAGCATAAAACAAAGTTAATAAATAGATAATATATAAATATAAACTTTACAATATAAATATAAATATATAGAAAATTAGGCGGTATAACCAGCCAATAAAAATAAATATAGGCGGTATAACCAGCCAATAAAAATAAATATACTTATAAACTTATATACTTAGTATTGCCTCCCCGGCAACGGCGCCAAAAACTTGATGGAGACTCAATTAAGAGTTGTAAACCCAAGTGCAGGTTATGTTCAAGTAATAAATTCTCGGGTGTCCGAGGTCGAACCACAGGGAAACGTATTAGTAAGTATAAGTTTATAAATATATAAGAAAAAGAAAGAAAAAAAAAATATTAGGGAATCAACAACAAAACAAGATAAATAAGATATAAAGAGAACAAAATAAACAAAATAACATAAAAGAAATTAAACAAGATATAAAAAATAATAAGAAAAGATGTTGAGGTTAGAGAATCCACTCTTGGTGTTATGCTAAGATTAATCTTGTTTTATTACACAATTGAAATCCACACATAAGGGATGTTCCAATCAGAAGGTTTAGCAATCCAGTCCAAATTGTCCAACGTCCATAGCATATGATATTATGTTCATTTGGTGTCCTCAAAACTCATAAAAAGAGTCCAAGCATTCCTTATGCCAAGGTATATGTCTACAATAAATCAAGGTTATGAAACCAAGCATTTACTGTGCCATTTTCATTGTCAATAATGAATCAAGATCTCTACTTTGCAAGTATGATTTTAAACCAAAAGAAAATATTATTTATACTAGTGTTTATAAATGATGATTCATTTTAGCTCATGTTTAAGAGACTAACCTTAGCATTTACCAAGAGCTTCACCTCATCACCTCAACAATATGATTAGCAACACATACTAAAAATGAAAAGAAATGTAAGAAGCATAAGTAAATAAAGAAAAAGAAAACTAGAGAAAGGAAAAAAGAAGAAAACTTAGAGAATTTTTTTACAATGGCTAATATCCTACCAATGTATAATGTATCCTAATACTCATCCAAGGCCCTCTATTTATACACATTTTGGAGAGCTAAATGACAAGAGACAAGCTTTATCAATTTCAAAGGTAGGTATAATAGGTGGGTGCATTTTTCTAACAATTTTCGTCATGTTGTATGACAATTCTGATCAGCCAGCTTGATGATCGATTTTGTCAATGTTGGAGGCTCGATCTGATCAAATGGTCTTCTATAAAAATATGCCCCTATTAGTTACTGATCCATAGCCGTTGGAATCAGATCATTTGCTCATGTGGATCGGAAGATATGGTCAAAATACCAAAACGGTGCAGAACAGACGTCATTGCACATCAGCCAACTTGATGGTTGATTTCGGTAGGGAAAACGACTCCGTTTCAAGAAGTGTAAAACATGAAAAAGATAGATATGCCTCTTAACTTTGCACTGTCAAAATTTCAGCCTTAATGCTTTGGTGAAACTCCATATATAGCTGATATGGCAAAAGGTGTCGGAACTGGAACTGAATTGGATTTGCCCTTAATTCTTGATTTAACCTAGTAATCTGAAATCACTCAAAGAAACTCATGAAAAACACCAAATTACATAAAAATATAAAAGATCATAAACACAAGTAGACTAAGCAATAATAACTCGTATTTGACACAAAACAATAATAAACATAACTAAAAACTATATAATTATACGAGTTATCACATACCATTCAATATGCATCCTCTACAAGTATATCCATCATTCTCCTATTTTTTTCCTTTTACGAATATCATCACTTGATTCATTCTCCTTTTCTTATGGCTTGGGAGTTGTGAGGACATAAATAATCTTCAATGTGTGAGAAGAATGTGAATCTTTTGTTGCAAGCTTAGAAAGTTTCCTCCATCAAAGCGTTTCAATTTTTGGAAATTAGTAGCCATTTTCCTCAAAGAGCTTAGTTCTCCATCTTCAAGTAGACCAACAAGATAGAGAATCAAATGTAGAGGAAAATGGATTCAAGGTGTTCTGCAATGCCACTCTCATTTAAACTTATTTTTCCCCTCTAATTACCGTATACAATAGGGGTTAAATCGAATAGCCTTATGATACAATGAAGCCTTATTTGATAACACTTTGCATTAGTGAAATCAAACCACTGAACACCTTTGATGATGAGCGAAAATATTTTTTTATACACCATTTTTTGCAAGAACAATATCAAAGAGACTTGTTCTTAATTTGAGGATGATAGGAAAGAAATAGAATAGGTTCTAATATGAGAAGTGTCTTGGAATAATTTCTTACTTCTCTTTTCATATAGAATTTAATCAAAAGTTGTGACTCTTCAATTGTGTTGATTTATTCAATTAATTTGTCTTTTAATTGAATTCATATTTTTTAGAACTCAATAGATGGCATTTGCAACCTTTTACAAGTAAAAAAACACATTGAGAAAGTTAAAACAAGTTTAAAACGATACTAGACTTTAAACCAAAGTTGTTAGAATTTTATAACTAGGGATTCGAATTCTCTATGAGGGCATTCGAATACCCCTTTGTATTTTTGTTCCAAAGCTCATTTCCAAGCACGGCGTTCGAATACCATTAGTCGGGTATCCAAATGCTTCAATGTAAAATTATTTCAAAATCAAATTTTCATTTTAAAACACATGAAATTCGAATCCAATGTATGAAGATTCAAATGCCTCATAGAGAAAGCCTCTCCAATCAATTGCTTAAAGTCTTAAATCAATTTTCTTAATTTTGAAACTTTTACAAAGCTTGTTCAATACTAATTTCTTATTCAATTGATTAACACATCATGTTTAATCAATTATCTTTAATTTTTTTCATTATGTTTTGGAAATATTCCAGTATTTTATGCTGAAAATTCAACTTAAAATCAAAGATAAAAATGATTATTTAATTTAATTCTTAACAACTTTAAAAGTTTTATTTCCTTTTGAGTAAATTCATGATCACATGACAAATAACAATAATTTTGTCTTCATCACCGTTAATTGTAATTTCCTCGAGAGAAGATGTGAACGGGCAAAAAGAAACGTCATGGATGACGACGTGTTCATCTTTTTTATCTTGACCTTGGGACCCGCAAATCTTTTTGTATAGAAATAGAATAGTTTAATTTGGTTTTGGCTGAGGCTGAGCTCAGCTCTCTAATCTCTATGCCTTGCACGTGATTTTTGTAGTATATATTTCTTTGATTGAGAAATGGTCCCAGCCAGGGCCTGCCAGCCTTTCTTTTAGGCCTTTATTGATTACAGTACTGTACTAGTAGAATTAATCTTTCGACCTTGACCTTTCTTTAATCACACAACTCGTCACTCAAGTCTGAACTGAGCGAAAAGGAAATAATTTGGGGCTTTATGAGCTGTGTCAATATGCCATAGGTCCACTTACTCACCAAACTCTTGAAGAAAAAAAAAAAGATTATATCAACTCAACTGTATAATATTTCAAATAATCGAGTTTTTGACAATGATACAAAAGTCGAATAGGATTTGTCGATTTAATCGAAAATCGATTTTATCGTTCATTCATTCATTTTTATAAAAAAAAAAAAAAAAAAAATCAAACTGATAAAAATTGGTAAGAACGGGTTAAGTTTTTGATGTGTATGCAGTGCCTTAATTTGGTTCTATTTAAAAAAAAAACGAGATTTTGAATTGTTGAATTTTACTACTTCTCATCATAATCTGGATTGTATTTTGGATGGCCCTTCAATTATCTTTGGTTTCCAAAATAAATTGTTTTCTATTTTGATTCAAATTCGACAGTATTTTATAATATCAAGTAAAAAAATTTGGACAGTCACAGTATGGATGGTTGCATTCTGCTCGTAATTATTTTGTGTTTTTAATTTTTTATTATGTGTATTCGTGTTATATTCGTATTATTTTTTTATGTCATAATCGTATTCAAATTATTATATATTTATATAAATTTTGACACGTTAATAATTTATTTTATGTAGATTTCGATACGTTCGTGTATTCGTGTCGTGTTTATTTTTTCATGTCGTATTTTAATTATTTTTTCATATTATGTTCGTATCGTATAATCATGTTGTGTTAGAAATTGTCAAGTCTAATTGACACTATTCAAATAACTTTCAATTTTGTGTCACGTATCGTCGTGTTCATATTACTTTTTCGTGTCATAATTGTGTTCAAGGTATTATATATTTATATAAATTTTGAAATGTTAATAATTCGTTTTATGTAGATTTTGATATTTTCGTCTATTCTTGTTGTGTTCATGTCATTTTTCGTATCGTGTCATGTTTTAATTTTTTTTTCCATGTTCTGTTCGTGTCGTATAATCATGTTGTATCCGAAATTATCAGGTCTAATTGACATTATTCAAACAAATCTAATTTTGTATCATGTGTCTCTAATGATTGGGAGTTATTGTTTGTCTAGATTAAATTTGGTAATTTTGGATATCTATATCTTACTTTAAAAATTGTCTCAAGTAATGATATTTTACATAATTTATCATAATGATTCAATTTTAACTCTAAGTTTATTACTTATTTTAAGGGTCTTACTTTAATCAATTCTTTTTTTCTTTTGTTATTTATTTATTTAAAAAACTAATCAATTTTTTTTTTGCTATTTGTTTATTTAAAAAAACAAAAATAAAATAAAAGTATAATTATTTTATTTGTTTATTTGCTTTCTAATTATTACGTATGTATTTTCATTTCTATAATTATTTATCAATTTAGTAAACAATAATTAAAAAACTATGAAAATAAATAACTCTTATATATTTAATTTTTATAATTAATATAAAATTATTATATTAATATGACAAATGTCATCCAGTTATGCCTTTAATTCTTTTTTCTTTTGCTATTTGCTTGATTTAAAAAAAAAAAAAAACAAAAAAACAAAAACAAAAAGGAAATAAAAATGTAATTATTTTATTTGTTTATTTACTTTTTAATTATTATGTATATATTTTCATTTCTATAATTATTTAATCAATTTAGTAAGCAATAATTTAAAAAATTAATGAAAATAAATAATTCTTACATATTTAATTTTTATAATTAACATAAAATTATTATATCAATATTAAAGATTTTTAATAATAAATTGTAATATATTTTTTAAAATTAAAACTTTAAATGTATTTTTATTATATAATTTATTTAATAAATAAATAATTTTTACATATTTAATTTTTATAATTAACATAAAATTGTTATATTAATATTAAGGATACTTAATACTAAATTATAATATCTTTTTCTTTTTTTTCTTTTTTCTTTTTAATTTTTAATTTTTCTTTTTTTCTTTTAGGATCGGATCAAGTACCTTCAATTACTTAATTGAAGTGGATATATTATTTTATAAAAATAATCTCCAGCGTAGCAGGGATCTCATCCTAGTGTAAAATTAATTTGTCCTCTTAAATAATTTAATAGTAATAAAAAGAAAATTTCTTCTCCAAATCTAGAGAAGAGACAAAAGATTTTAAGAACACTAATAAGATCATTGTATATTTTGCTTTAAATTTTCAATTGAGTTTGTTGTAGTCTACTCTTATAGATATTTTCTCATAACAAATTAAATTATTTGTTGTTGCACCAATTACCTACACTATACTATTAAAAAAATTAGGGTTCTTTTTTTTTTTTTTTTTAAATATAAATTTAAACATGCTATAATACCACAATTATAAAATTATAATAAAAGTTCATCGTGCTCAAATTAAATAATAAACTTTTTATATTAGAGTTTTTCCTTAATTATATTTATTATATTAGCATAATTGATTGCTATATTTTATATGAATTTATATGCATTAAAAATGTTTAATCATTAATTATTAATCTTATATAAATATATAATAGTCGAAATTTTTAGGAAAAAAACAATTATCTTATATGAATGATTTAATATTTTAACACGTAGACAATCTTAAATAATTGTCATGTATCTTATATTTAACTATTTCAATTGTTATCATTAATACATGGAGTACTTTTTAATTGCCATCACTAATTTCAATATATTCCTTCTATTTTCACAAATAATTAAATATTATCATATTTTCTCTAAATTATTCATACTTTAGTTCACATTCAGCTTTGAATTTAGTTATCCGGTGCCTATAAACATCATTTAATGATTATTTAATTATTATTTTATAAATAATTTATATTTAATATATTATTTTATTGAATTTTAAAAAATATATTACATTAATTATAAACTTTTTATAAATATCATCATAACCAATACCATTAGGCACTGATTAATATTTTCGTTTAAATATTTGTGTGGCCCTTATACTTTATATTTTTTGTCAATTTGATATTTAGAAAAAGTCAATTTGGTACTTAAAAAAAAAAAAAAAAATCGTCTAACACTTTACCTCAAAAAAAAAATAGTCTAACACTTTATCTCAAAACGTAACTCCGTTAAAAAAAAAATGATGTATCTTTTATACCCCGTAAAATAAATTCATTTGGCCAATAATTCCACATCATTTTTTAAAATGAAAGTCGCATCATATTTTGTTTTTTTACATAATTAAAAAACGAAAAAACGAAATGAATATTGATCTTCAGCTTGATTTGGAGACATCTGATAGAGATAGTGGCACAAGTAGTGTTACTGCGAACAAGCTTAACCACAAAGCTGCAGCATCAACAACCGAGTATAGAGAAAACTGGTAAAATTAAACCTTTTTTTTTTTTTTTCTTTTTCTCCCTTTGAAAATTTTCCTCTCCATCTTTTGTTGCTGATCTGGAGGTTTTTTTTGCCTTCTACAGCACAATCTGGTTCTTTACCTTTGTCGATGTCAATGGCTAGATGGCCTGGTGGGTTTCCTTCAATGGGGTAGAACTGGGTTGATTTGATATTGGTATTGTTCTTTTTTGGCATTAGTAGATCCAAACCAATGGTTTTAGATGTTATAATGGGGGATGGGGAATGACTCCTCTTTTTTTTCCTGAGTAAATACATGGCTTCTCTACAAGGTGTTGCATCCATGAGTGGGAGCGTTGTGTCTTCAGCAGCTTTTGATCGATTCTTATCCAAGAATCACACACAAGAACAAAACAGGTGGCTGTCGAATTGAGGGATTTTTGTTTTTCAATTATATTGAAATGATTTTTCTGTTATAATCCTAACCCCAAATTTTAACCTTCTTTTCAGAAAATCAAAAAAATAATTTTATGACAATTATATATAAAATCCAAATATGATGTGGCTTTTCATTAAAAATGATGCGAAATTATTAATCAAATAGATGCATTTTATTGGACATAAAAGACATATCAAATTTTTGTTAATGAAGTTAGAATTTGGGATAACACGAAAAGAAAGTTAGAGTACTAAATTGATATATATATTTTTTAGATATCAAATTGACAAAAGATATAAAATACATAGGCCAATTAGTATTTAATCCTTTTTCTTTTTCTTTTGATTGAAAATTCAAATTTATATATTGTTGATTTTTTTTTTCATTTTTTTTTTAAAAACTAGAGTTTTAAGCCGTAAATAACAAAATTAGGATTTTGAGCCTAAATTTTATTATAACTTAATTTTTTACATTTTATATAAAATACATAGGTCAATTAAGTCTTTAACCCTTTTTTCTTTTGATTGAAAATCCAAATTTATATATTGTCGATTTTTTTTCATTTTTTTAAAAACTAGAGTTTTAAGCCGTAAATAACAAAATTATGATTTTGAGCCTAAAATTTATTTTGACTTAATTTTTTACATTTTAATAATAAGTAGACCTGCTTATAGGTCGAGCCGCGGTTCAGATTTTTTTTCACCTTATCCAAGCTCGATTCATCCATACGAGTTACTGTTTATTATATTAATAACAAATAAAAAAATAATTTTTATATTAATTTTTATAATTAAATTTAAATAAAAAATAATTTTTTATTTTGTAAACAATGATTCGGATCAGACCGACTCGGCTCACAAAAACTACTATTCAGCTCGATCCATGAGCAAATCTAATAACAAGGCTTGATTTTCTATCAATAAATCTTGATAATGAGATTATTCTTTAAAATCTAGGTACTTCCTTTTACTTTTTTAATGCGCTTTTCAATTATAATCAACTCTTCATATTCAAAATGGAATATATTGATTGCCATTAAACACTTGCTTAATTGTGATGTATTGATTGCTAATAATTATGATATATTTTTTTTTTGGATTGTTTTTATTTAAAAAAATGATATATTTCTATTTCTTATATACAATTTTATGGTTCGTTATAAATTACTAACACTCTCTTTTACATTTATATACTATTTTAAGTAATTGAATCCGTAATGAAGTAATCTTTTGTTTTTGGTGTATTTAAGAGTAAACATAGTTTTCTTTTTTATAAAAAAAAAAAAATCATGTATTAAGCATTCGAATAAAAATTCCTTTAAAAAAAAAAAAAGAAAAGAAATGGAATAAAAATGATTTATGCGTAATGCGTTGATATAATAATAGATCAGATCAATCTTCTTGGGAAGTACAAGCAGAGTAGTTTCTGGACACTTTGAAATTAACATTTTCCAGAAGTAGCGACTAGCGAGGTGGATAAATAAACACAAGAATCAATTTTGAAATGTGTCTACTTTTCACCTGCGCTGCCCTGCTGGTTTTAAACATTGATATCTGAAAGAAAAGTAGGAAATGGATGCAAAATCAGGAACTGCAAAAATTATTGCTATTTTTACTGCTTCCTTCCCTCAATTTAATGACTTGGCATGCTCGATTGTCCTATTCCTGTTGCTCCTGCAAACTTATGGGGAGGGGCACATGTATACTCTATCATATGAATTCTTTGATAATGGTTGTTGTAGTTGTGTTTGATTTTTCATCGGTAAAATAAGATAGAATATGTGTTCAATATTTTATCACAGAAGTCGGCAGGATTTTTGTGATTGTTGTAATTAGAAGAAGAGGATTAAAAGGAAAATGTAGAAATTCGGTCTATCATTTTTTTTTTTGATTTGATCCATATATTTATTCCCACTTTTTTTTTTATCTCTTTTCGATTTTTCTTTCTTAATTTTTTGTCCTGAATTCACAGCTTCTATTGACCAATACTATTAATTATCTGGAATGTTTGAACTCAAGTTTGGTAGTAACTAGAGAGGAAGATGAAAAGTTGATGTGTGAAATAGGCAACAGAGTTAGGAGTGTTCAAACAGTCGGTTCGATTAATAATCGAATTGAATATCAACTAATCGAATTAACCGAATTTTTATTTTCTTTAACCGTTAACTGAACCTAATAGTATAAGAGGTGAATTAACCGAATTGGAATCATTTTAGTTAATTTGGTCAATTTTCGATTAACCAAAATAAATACCCAATTTATTTTACAATCTATTTTTAACACATGATTTTATATCCAACCAAAATGTCAAAACACGTTAATTGTACTTCATCCATAACAGTATATCCAACCAACTAACCAAAATAAAAAAGCAAAGCATAATAAAGCTATAATAAAATTCAAATATCAAACATACTAAAACAACTAAGAAAGCATAAAAGTATTTTGGTTAATATGGTTAATTCGGTTAATTTCGCTTAACCAAATCGAATTAATCGAAAATCGAAATTTATCAAAAACCTTAATCGATCACCGAACAAAATTTTTTTTGGTTAACCGATTAACCAAATCAAATTAGATTTCGGTCTATTAGTTCGGTTAAAACCGAATAATTAACACCCCTAAACAGAGTAATAGTTGATATTGGTGTCCGGACTTAAACTATGACTATTAAAGAATGAGTGATCCTGGCAAAATAATTAATTAAAAAAATATCATTGTATTGAAAATTTCAAATATGAATACAATGATATAACAAATATTTTAAATATAATTGATTAAATCAAACAAAACATATTTAAATATGAAAATTTTATATAAAAATATATGAATAAATACATAAATAAATATAAATATATAAAACTATATTTATTTATATATTGTATTGCATTATTTGAATTTATATATTTTTATTTAAGAAACTATTATAAGACATATAGTTATATACGAGAGAAAGAATGCAGCTTATAAATTCATAATAAATTAAACAAAAAAGGATTAAATCTCATTTTTTATGTACAAGAGTTAAGTGAAGAAAAAAAAAAAAAGCCAAAAAAATCTTTATCCCAAGATGGGATGATTAGTCAATCTAGCTTGAAACGGGTTCAAAAGTGATAAGTTCATAAAATACACATTTTATACTTTTTTTATTCTTAGTTTTCATTATGTTTTTTATCTTTATTTTAATCACTTATGTTATGCTTTTGAATTTCAGGTATATTTTAAGAGAATGAACCAAAGATATGTCAATTATAATGTTAAAGAGCTTACAAAATCACAATTACAAGATGGAATAAGACTTGGGAGTCAAAAAGATCAATTTCTTGTTGCCAAGCAAGAAGACAGATTTGACCTCCGGAGCTTGTTTCTAAGAAAACATGATGTTAAAGTCTTTATTCAAGGAAACTTCTTCTTGATTTTTAAAACTGACTTGAATACCTTTCCAACAGTATATCATACGTCCAAATCAGACAAGAAATGATCATTTAAATCAGCTGAGGAAGTGCGAGAAAATGCTGCAAAAAATTTATCGACCAGCGTCGCGGCACCCAAAAAGGTCAAAAGCCAGTGCTGCAGCTCTGGCCACTAGTGCTGCAGCGCTGGCCGACTTGCCAAAAATAAAAATTTGCCCCTTTTTGTTACTTGTGCGGTAAGAAGTTGTTTTCAGGGTTTTAAAACTCTATAAATACCATATTTTGAGCCACAAACTAGACATGTTTTGGTTATTCTTCTTCTTCTTCTTCTTCTTCTCCATTCTCTTATTTTCATTTTAGTTTTATGTTTATGTTATTCATGCCTATGCTAAGCTAAACTTTTATTTGGTTAAGGGTGATTTCACAGCTTTAGACATGTTGTGTAATTGATATTTAGAATTTATCTATCATTGATTTTTTTTATCAAAATTGCTTATGTTCTTCGACAAAAATTGTTCATGATCTTTGTCTTGATTTATTTAGGATGATCAACTAGATATATCTTGATAATTATCTATTGCTAGCTTAGAAAACTTGATCCGTGTAATTGTCTTGATCTCCTATCTATTAGTAGTAATTTGTGATTAATGATTATGTTGGATTTCAGGAATTGCAATGTGGAACATAACATAAATTAAATAATCCGAGCTTATGTGTTTGTTGCTTAGATCAACCTATCTTTCTCATCATAAAGCTGCTGTCAGGTTAAATTTAGAGAGCTTATTCTAGGTTGCTTGATAGTTAGAGATTAAATAGATAGCTTGTTCTATTTAACGATGAACTAAGGAAAAATTGGTGTAGCAGATATTGTTATTATCTACGGTTGATAGTTTTGATAGATTATTTATGTTGATAATTCTGATATTGATTTTCAATGATGTTTAATGGTGGCGAATGATACCTTAACCATATTTCTCTTATTTGATTTCATTTTATTTCTTTGAATCTTTTTTTTTTTTTTTTTTGCTTTCTTTACTTTCAAAACAATCAAAAACCCCTTTTATTCTTTTAGTACTAAAGTTATAAATCAACAACTTATAAATGAAGAACAATCCCTGTGGATTCGATCCTTACTTACTACTTTACTAAACAATTGATTATATTTAGTGCAAGATTTAATAAGATACATTATTTTGAGTGCATCAAGTTTTTGGCGTCGTTGCAAAAAGATACATATTTAGGGTCTCTTTGTTTTGCAGAAATTGGCTTACAAAAATATTTTCTAGAGAATGTGAAGATTTTTCGAAAAAGTAGAGATTTTCTGATATTTGGATGACTTACTGAAAAATGTTTTTTGCTGTTTAGTTATTTTCTAGAAAATCTACCTTTTTCAAATATCAGTATTGACATAAATATTAATTATTAAAATATTTAAAATGATTTATTATTAAAATATTAAAATATTAATAATAATATTTAATACTAAAATATTATATTAATATTAAATACTTAAAGTAATACTATTTATTATTAAACAATTAATTATATTAATATTTAAAATATTATAATTATTATTAAAATAGTAACATTAATTATATTAATATTTAAAGTGTTATAATTATTATTAAAATATTATTTCTATTAATATAATTATTATTAAAATATAATTGTGATTAATATAATAATTATTAAATTTTATTTATATTAATATAATTATTATAAAATATTATTTTTAGTTTTTCAAATAGTAATAGTAATATAAATATTAAAATATTTTTTATATTAATATAATTATTATTAAAATATTACTTCTACTTTTTTCAAATAGTAATATGACATAAATGTTAAAATATTTATTATTAAAATATTAACAAATAATATTATTATTTCTATTAATATTTTTTATTATTAAAACATTAATTATATTAATATTTTAAAATATTTAAAGTGTGCTAATAATTATTAAAATATTATTTCTATTAATATTTATACTATTAAAATAATAATATTTTTATACTAAAAAAATTTATTATTAAATATTTATAAAGTATAATTTATATATATTTATTATTAAAATAATAATATAAAAACATTTTTCAATAAAATATTAAAAATATTATTTATAATATTTATAGTGTTACAATTTATTATTAAAATAATGATATTGCTATATGAAACAATACCACTAGACACTCTTTTTATTTTTTGTTGTTATTAGTTTAAATATACACCATCAACGAATACAGACTATTACTTATGGAGTGTTTAAATATTATAAAACACTTTCAAAATTAGGAAAGAACCAAAAAAAAAAAACATTTTCATATTAGATACTTATATCTCTTCTGATCCGAGTGATGTGGCTAAATTCAAATTCATGTGCCTTTGAATAAAACTAAAAAGGGTAAAATATAAGGATGTGTTTGGTACGATGAAAAAGTTGAAAGATAGATAGAGGAGCATGAAAAAGTAAAAAAATAAATTAAGTGTGTTTGATTGAAAAAAAAAAGAGAAAAAAATACGAGAAATTAACATTTTCGCACCTATAATAAAAATAAATCACTTGAAATTGAAAAAAAAAAAGAAGATAAAATGAGAGAGGTGTGAGTTAAGTGTATATTTATAAGATTATTCATCATTTTTTAAAATTTTATTTTTATCTTAATTTACAATACATATAATAATAAAATAATTTTATTTTTATTTTTTTACTTTTATTTTTATTTTTCAATCATATTAATAATAGTATACTGTAAAAGGAAAAATATATATTTTCTTTCTTTTTAATTTTTTATCTTTTTAATTTTTTTTATCCACTCTATCAAGCAAAACTCAAGAGAAGCTCTCTCTACAGTAATTTACATTTTAGGTTACTGAATTTAGCATCAACTTTCATGTAAGTCACAAACTTTTAATTTCATCAAATTACATCACTGAACTTCTATTGTTAATAAATTAGGTCATTTATGCTAATTTCGTTGAATAATTCTAACGAAAAAGCTGACCCAACATGCATATATTTTTTACAAAAATAATGCATGAATGACATTTTGGGTAAAAAAAAAAAAATTTCGCATTGAGTCTGATTTTTCTTTAGAAATACTTAACGGAATTAGCATAAGTGACATAATTTATTAATAATAAAAGTTCAGTGATATAATTTGATAAAATTAAAGATTTGTGATTTATATGAAAATTGATACTAAAATTAATGAATCATAATGTAAATTATTCCTCTCTCTACTCTCGCTTTCAATTATTAACTGCTCCAAGTCCAAGCCAAGGCAACACTCTTTAGGCTCCATTTGGATGGACGGTGAGATTGGCTTCGGTGAGATTAAAAACAGCAGTCGAGGTAAAATTAGTTACTATAACGGTGAGATTGTATACTGTAGCGGTGAGATTAAAATCAGCGGTGGGATGTGTTTGGATGCAAAAGCAGCGGTGACGGTGAGGTGAATTATAATGAGAAGAAAAAATGATCATTAAGGACGTTAGATAAAAATGAGTGTATAATAAAAATTTTAAATTATTTAATATTTATAAAATTAATAAATTATTAAAATTATATTTATATCAAATAATAATAAAAATTAATAAATAATAAAAATTAATAAAAATGATAGTAATATCAAATAATATTTTAATATTACTTATGTAATTATTTATTTTTTAATTAATTCATATTAAAATAATTTATTAATTATATAAATTAAATTGAAAAATATTTTAAATAAAAAAGACAGATTCACTAATATTCCCTTAATTGTAAAAAAAAAAAAAAAAAGAAAGAGTGGGGGAGTTATAATGGGTAAATGTCCTCCCAGTGGAGGACATTATTCTCCATTGTAGCATAGAGCTCCAGTGGAGAAAGGAGAGCCAGCACGGTGGAATCGTGCTAGCCCTGTAATCCAAACAGAACGTGTGGCCCGATTGGGGCCAAAACGTGCCCCAATCGGGCCGCACCGAGACTCCGTTTGATTCCATACGGAGCCTTAATCAATAGCAACTACTAGGGACAGAGTCGGGATTTTTGTTCAGTTTGGTCAATAAATTATTATTATTATTATAAATAAATTTTTTAGTACAAAATTTTTTATTCGCAAGTAAATTTTTTAAATCAATTTTTATATGAATTTACTTTGAATATTGTTGAATATTATCAGGAAAATTAATTTATTTAGTTAAATTTAATTCTCCAATATATATATATATATATTAAATATCTTTTCATAAAATAAAAAATAGTTTTTTAAAAGCTAAAATATTATAATTGTACTTAAATTACAAAATAACAATACTATAAGTATATTTTCTATTTTTCTTAACAATTAGTATTTTCTTAAAGGCAAAATAACTAATTCACTAAATTCACTAAATTTAATTAAAATATTATAATTGTAATTAAATTACAAAATAACAATACTATAAGTATATTTTCTATTTTTCTTAACAATTAGTATTTTCTCAAAGGCAAAATAACTAATTCACTGAATTTAGACCTTGTTTAGCATTGCTTTTGAAACAGCTTTTGAGGTCAAAAGCTGTTTTTTAAATAGATAAAAAAATTTGACTTTTGCTGTTGAAATCATAGTTTGAAAAGCGAAACCAAAAAGTCAAAAAATATAGTTTTTGGACTTTAAAAGTCGGCTTTTAGATAAAATAACTTTATTTTCCTCATATCTCTACACTTCTATTATTTAAAAAAAAAAATTTTTTTGACATTTCAAATTTCCACAACACTTTTTCACAGCAATGACAAATACTTAAAAAATTTTAAACCACAATTTTTCACTATTTTTTTTTTTTTGAAAAAAGACTTTCATTGCAGATTAAATGTTTATGGCATTATACATTATTACTTGATGGATAAAGTTTGGATAGTCAAAAGACCAGTACACATTTTCTAAGCAGGTAAGACTAAATTTGGCGATGGTGTGAGCTGCTTGATTCCCCGTCCTTCTGGTATGCTGGAACCTATAGTTCTCAAGACAAGTAATTATCTCCTTTCCTTCATCTAATATCATGTTCATCACAGAGAGGTCTTCTTTATTCTTCTGGAACATGTTTATTACCTGTAGAACATCCCCTTCAAAAATGACTCTCGAGAACCCCAGCTGTATGGCGAGCTCTACTGCAATAACAGCTGCTTTAGCCTCCACCATGTTGGCTTTTCTTCTAATCTTGACAGCAGCTCCCCCAAGAACAAAGCCTTAATGGTCTCTGGCGATCACCCCCACTCCACCTCGCTTCAAGTCAGCGCCAAAGGCCCCATCAAAATTAATTTTAATCACATTCACAGGAGGGGGTTTCCAGAAAACGCAGACCTGATTAACATTACTCTTGCCCTGCTGTTGATTGGCATGTTTGTGGTCCGCGAGTAGCTTATTAGCTTTCTCTAGGATGAAATTTGTAGCCTGATTCTTGTTTTGTATAACTTCTATTTCCTTGCTTTCCAGAGATCCCAAAGTTTACAAGAAGCCTTTCAAAACCTTCTATTCCAAGTTCTTCCAAACCTGACTCAATCCAGTCTATACAACTAGTTGTCGAGCCATGTGTAAGGTCGTATGGAAAACCTTCTAGCTCAAGTACCTTCCTGGGCAGTGTACATTCTATCAAAGCATGAACATCAGTTTCCAAGCCATGCCCACATCTTTTGCATCTTGTGTCCGTTCCTCATATGATGCTCTCTAATTTAGCAGCAGTGGTGAGAATGCCCTGACATAATCTCCATCCGAAAAGATGAACTTTGTGTGGAATGTTCGTTTTCCAGAGAGCTGTCCAAATTTTCTTGTGGGGACCCATTCCGAGCTTCTTCCATAGCATCAGCCTGTGAGTGCTTTTTACTGAATAAATGCCATCCTGGTTGTTGTGCCAAATCAATTTATCAGTTGGTTTATTCCTTGCTAGTGGAATGCTACAGATTGCATTAACTTCATCAAGGTTAAAAACATTCCTAACAAGGTCCTCATTCCAATCCCCCGTATCTTCATCCATTAGTAAGTCCACTGTAGAGTTTATATCCATCACCCCATTGTCCGAGTTAATAGAGAAAGAGCCATTTAAAGGAAGCCAATTATCACCCCATATTTTTATTGATTTGCAATTACCTACGCTCCATCTGGTTCTTTCCTTCAATATCTCTTTTGCCTCACAGATGCTCCTCCAGATATACGAAGGCCGTGACCCAATAGTCACCTCAAGGAAATTCCCTGATGAAAAATATTTCGCCTTTAGGACCTTGTAGCATAGAGAGTTTATGTTATTTAGTAACCTCCACCCTTGTTTACCCAGTAAGGCCTTATTGAAAAGTTGTATGTCCCTAAAACCTATGCCTCCCATATACTTTGGTGAACACAGCAACTCCCATTTAAGCCAACAGATTCCTTTTCCAGTGCTTTTCCCATTCCACCATTATCGTCTAATCATGCTCGTGATTTCATCACACAATGTTTTAGGTAAGAGGAAGCAATTCATAACATAGGCAGGCAGTGATTGAAGAACAGCCTTAATGAAAATTTCTTTGCCTCCAAAAGACAATAAGCGTCTACTCCAGCATTGAATTTTTGCTTGAACTCTACCTAAAATTTCTTTAAAAGCTTCCTTCTTCCCTCTTCCTACCAAAGTAGGCATTCCTAAATACTTCTCGGGATTTGTAGCCACTTGGATTCCGAACAGCTTTTGCAACTCAGTCTTCTGGATCATAGAAGTATTTGAACTAGAAAATAAGACTGATTTTAAAATAAAAGGTATAAATTTTTTATTTTAAAAAATTAAATAACACTTTTATTTTTCTTTAAATTTTGTTTCTATATTATAATTTAATTTTTTTGGAGTTTTTATATTTGGTATTTTTTTTTTTTTTTTTATAGTTTGATAATGATGGTTGAATTAAAAAAAGTTATTGTATTGGTAGATTTTTTTAGTTTTAATCTTCATGGACCTTTAGATCTTGATCTTTATAGGTGCAATTTTTATGTTAATTTTATTTTAATATTAGTGTTAGATAAGCATTAAGATTCGTATTTGTTTTGAAAATGTTTATATTTGGTATTTTTTAAAAATTAATAATAATTGTTAAAAAAAAAAAAATAGTGTATTGATAAAAAAAAATGGTAAAAGTTAAAATATCAATAGTAGTATGATTTATTAATGTATGTAGTTTTTTTTTTTTTTAGTTTTAAGTGATGAAGCAAAGAAAAATATTATAATAATTAAATGATAAAAAATAAATTAATTAATGATGTTTTATTTATGAGTTAGTATATAATAGTATTGATAGGATTCAATATTTGGTAACTTCAAATACCAAAAAATATAATAGTTATTGAATTTATGTTTTATTATTTTTTTTTTCATAACTCTCAATAAATATGGTCTAAATAAATTATATTTGATATTCAATCATTATTTTATTTTTACATATACCTTACAAATTTTTTGTACATACTAAAATATAAAATGCATTTAGACATCCAATATCAATAATTATTAAGTGTATTATAATTTTTAAGTTTATATCTTTATAATTTATTAGTATATAATTATTTTTTAAAATTTTTAATCTACTCATAACCCCAACCCTATCTATTAATATATAATTTTATTTGAAATTTTTAATCTACTCATAACCTCAATCCTATTTAATTAACTCACTTGAGGAAAAACTTACACATCTAAACTCTTTCAAACCAGTAACCTTTAAAAATTTATCTATAATATGCATATCATCTAATCTAATATTCAATTTTCTATTAATATATAAAAATTAAACCAAGCAAAGTGAACTGAAAACCTTTGCGTGGGCCGAGCGCTAGTTAAATTAAAAACAAAATTTTAGTAATACTGACGTATTAAATTACAGCCTCCAAGTATATATAATTATAAATTGGAAACCCAAAAAGAGTCATAGGATAATTTTAGGTCATATAAGAGAGATACATAAAAATAGGATTTTGGTAACAGTGTTTGTACTATCTCAAGTTATCAAGAAAGTTTTTTTTTTTTTAATATATTAAAATTATAACATCAACTATTAATTATTGTAATTTAATATATAAAAATATATTAATTAAACACTCTTTAACGAAATCTATAAAATATTTTTCAGAAAAAAATAAATAAAAGAGAAGTAGAATTTACGAATAAAAAACTGTAAAAAAGAAAAAATAATGGGAAATCAAATTGAAAAAGAAATCAATACTCAATATAGATGGATGGGTCCCAAAAAAACGATATAAGGAGGGGCAGATCCGTAGAAAGGCCCTCCTAAAAGCTGAGGCCGTTATATTCCCGCTTAGAAACACTTTCTCTCTTTCTCTCACACACCGCCTTTCCATTCCTCCGTCAAGTAACTAAAATAGTTAGTTTAATGGCGTCAATTTCAGCAGCTGGATCTCTACCGCAATCCCTTACTTTATCCGCTGGAAGATCTTCAACCAGGGTACGTACGTCCTCTCCTTGGTCAATGCTTCATCATCAATTTCGTCTTACACCCAATTTTCTCTATGGTAAAAGTGATGAAATGTGATTACTAGTTGATTATTTTGTTTCAGAGACATTACGGATCCATCGCATCTCTTTCAGTGCATCAACAGCCGCAGAAACAACAATCTCAGCTGATTGAGCGAAGAAAAGTAATGGTGATAGCTGCGGTTGGGTTAGTTGCTGAAGCTCTCTGGGATTCTTCCAAGGAAGAAAATGGAACGGCAATGGCTGACTCATCTGGATTTACGGACAGTAATTTTCTTTTCCAATTAGTTTTAATTCCATTTGAATTTAATTTTTATGCATTTCATTCTCACCCCGTTAAATATACTTCTTTTTTCACTATATTAAAGTAATAAAATATACCTACTTCATTGATAAACACAAAATGGTTGGGAATTTGGAAAAAACAGTGCCAGCACTTAGGGGAAAAGATTATGGGAAGACCAAAATGCGGTTTCCAGACTACACAGAAACAGAATCAGGTCTTCAGTACAAGGTCACTTGTTAGGAACAAAAAAAATTAAATCCCCTTGTTACCTGTTCAAAAATTGTGTTTAATTGGTGTGTGCTCTTATTAAAAGTTTGATGAGAATGTAGGACTTGCGGGTGGGGGATGGCCCTACACCGAAGATGGGAGAGACAATTGTGGTAAGCAACAATTTTTAAATGCTTGTTAAAGCATATTAACAGTAAATTGTTTATGTCAGCCAAATTTTTGGATACAATAAGCATCCAGTTGAAACCGTGATGATTTCAGACTGAATAAAATTTGTTGTCCTCACTTAAAATATTGGGAACTCATGTAATTTTAGTAGTTGTTTAGCTAGTTTCATTTACTGTGATTAACGTTTGGACAATGTAAAGATGGAAGCTCTGAGAAACATTGGGGAAAAATATATAGCATGATATTATGCTAGCAAAACATAGATCTTTCCAGACAGCCTACTTCCTTTATGCTATTATACAATAAAGTCTCAAGTGAACCATTAAAACAATGAAATGGGTTCTCTTCAAGACTTATTGAGGTCTGGAGTTTGGCAGATTTGGAAGGACTTCATTTCAATTAGTTAACATGAAAATATATCGAATACCCACAAATTTAATGCACAACTATTTATCATATATTTGTCCAAGCTAGTTGTCGCAACCTAAAAAATAACGAGTCTCATCGTAAGATTTTATTATTCGTTAAGCGTGACATTAAAAAAAACCGAGGAAAAGTCGACTTAATTCCTCTAGAAAAATGAAGGTTTTGAAAATGACCTTAAAAAAGACATGGAGTCGCCACCAATCTTTTTTAGCTAGGTGTGATCAGCCACCTATTAAAACCAGTTTTATAAAATATTTTAAAAATTAATTAAAACATTTTAAAAACCAATTCCAAGTCTGCGTTTAAACCAGAGAAATCAAAGAAGCGGGTTCGGGAGTCGGTTACGTGTGGGGAAGGATTAGCACCCCCACAACGCTTGTATAAATCGGTACCTTATTAATCGTGTGTTATCTCAAGTCTCGGTAAAAATTGGTTTTAAATTTAGTATTTCAAGTTAATTCTCAATTTAAAGAAAAATAATTCCATTTTTTATTGAAAATGATCCGGAATTTATAAATTCAAAATTTTCCTATATTCCCCAACAAACGTGGCAAAATATAGAAATTTTTATTAATTTTGGAAAATTTTTCGAATCATTCTCTTTTTAAAGAAGATATTTCGTTATTAATAATAATTGATGATATCCTCCCCAGCAAACCCGGCAGAGAACTCATGAATTATTTTAACTCGGGAATATCTTTATTTTATTGAAAACCATTATCTTTTTTTGAAAACATTTAAAATAAATGAATATGTATATGCATGACATAAATAAAATGACATAGCAAAGTCTAAATAATATAATGCAACCTAAATGACATGACATGATTTGAATGCCTTAGCATATTCTAAATGAAATGGAATATCCTAAGTTATATAATATATTCTAAATAAAATGAAATGACCTAGGTAACATAGTATATTCTATATGAGATGCAATATTCTAAGTCATATGATATAATCTAAATGAAATAGAATAACCTAAGTAACATAACATATTCTATATGAAATGAAATAACCTAAGTTGTATGATATTTTCTAAATGAAATAAAATATTCTAGATGACATAATATATCCTAAATGAAATGAAATGACCTAGGTAATATAATATATTCTACATGAAATGCAATATTCTAAGTCATATGATATAATCTAAATGAAAAAAAATATTCTAGATGACATAATATATCCTATATGAAATGAAATGATTTAAATGACATGACAAATATGAATGGTATGGCATATAATTTAAATGACATGGAATAGAATAATGCTATCATATAATATGCATGAAAATAAAAAATAATAATGCATGAACATAGTATATGCTAAATAAAAATAACTAAATAAAAGCATAGGATATCATGAAATATTCAAAACCATATAATAAACCATGTAACATCAAAAAATATAAATCAAAATAACAACAATATCATAGAAATTATTATAGCAAGAATCACATATTATATAAAATGCATGAATATAAAAATGCAATGCATGAAATGTATTTTTTCATTTAATTAAGGAAATCCGTATATCTAAATAGATATCCGGCTACCTTAGGAAAATATGTCAAATTAAATATTCTAAAACCAAAATACTTTGTGATTGTTTGAAAACAATTTTGAAAAACTTGAATTAAAAATAAAAACTGGGCTAAATCTTTTAAATGGCTCTAATTTCCTAAGTTTAAAAATCCAGACTTGACTACCCTTAATCCGAGACTTGAAAAACCATTTTTAAAGTTTAAAAAGGCTTAGAAACTACCCTAAGTCAGTAGCTAACCCTCCTAATCAGCCCACTCTAAGTAAATTAACCAAAACAGAAAAATGATTTTTCTTTAAATTCAATTCTGACTCCACTGTCCAGTTTTAATCCATGATTTTTTACCCTATTTTTAAAAATTCAAAAAATTCTGAAACAAATACTGGAGACTCAGGACATGTAAAACTACACGGAAAAAAATCGTCTTAATTTTCTGATTAAAGATGAATTCCCAGAAAAATCAGAGATGTACGAGTTTTGGAAGAAAAAAAAAAACTGTTTTGCCAACACATTTTTGCCTTTGATAAAATTATTTAAAAATCAAAGTAAAAATATTTGAAACTCCTAAAATGACTTAAAAACAGTAGCTAGGACTTTTTGAAAGTTAGATAAAAATTGGCTAAGTAAAAAAAATCACAAAGGTAGAATAATCAACTGGACAAACTTAATTTTCCACAAGTGTGCTCAAGAGAGCATGACTTTGAACCATTAATTGGCTCAAGTCATTATTCAAGTGACATGAACATGAAATGCATGAAACAATACAACAAACATAATGCATGAAATGCATGGATTTAAACCTAAATGTCATGAAAAAATGCATGGCATTCATAAAGTGACCTAGACCTAAATGAACTTGCATGACATTTAATGCAACCTATACCTAAAATGAATGATCATGCATGGCAAATAAACCTAGCTTAATAACTAAAATATGCATGGCATTTTCACAAACACAAAGCATGCTTAATCCAAAAACTCAATCAAATATCATGCAAATGCTAACCTATCAACTAACATGGCAAGAATGCACAAAAAATGCAAAAAAAAAAATCCAAGAGGGCCGAATATCATAATGTCACAAGCAAACATGGCATTTTCACAAACACTTGGCATACTAGCATGCAAAAACTAAATCAAATGACATGCAAATGTAAAAACCTACCAAGTAACATGACAAAAATGCAATCACACAATGCAAAACACATGAAGTAGCCAAATGGCCTCAAGCTCCAACAAGCATGGCATTTTCACAAACACTTGGTATACTAACATGCTCAACTAAAATATAACACTTAAATCATGCAAAAATCACACAAGCATTTTCACAAACACTTAATATACTAAATCTAAAACATGCTCAACTAAGATATAAAACAAAAATCATGCAAAGACCACACAAGCATTTTCACAAACACTTGATATACTAAATCTAAAACATGCTCAAATTTAAACAACATGAAAACATAAAATTAAAAATGCAAAACCATAATATCTAAAACATAAATGGCAACAAACAAAGCAACCAAAATAAAATATAACTCAAGAATATGAAGTAACATAACAATTAAAACATCAAAATCAAAGAAAATAACATAAATAATATGGTAAAATGAACCCAAAACAGCAACTTAAAATAAATAATGTAGGCCATTTGGCCATGGTGAGTTTATTGTAAAAATAAAATGTAAAAAATATACTTAAGAAAGAGATGAAGTAAGAACTTAAAAGAACAATAAAATAAACATTTATTTAAAATGGAAACTCACCAAATAGAAATCAAAATAGCAAAAACAAGAATAGAAAATGAAGAAAGTGCAAGAGTTGGTGCTCAAGAGCAACCTCAAGAAGCTAATATTTCAAGCTTTTCTCTTCAAACTTTCCTTTTTTTTTCTAAACTTTTCTTTTTTGCTCTCAACCAAGAAGAGAAAAACTAACTAATAACTCTAAGAACTCAGCAAAATGAAGAAGAAAAAATGAAAATCTGCCCTCTCACAAAGGGCTGGCCGAATGGGACTTAATATGGCTCAAGGATGTTGTCATTTTTTTGTAACCAATTTTCCATCAAATGGCTAATAATTCAAGGTGAAAAATCATGAAATTACCACCTTTAGATTAGCATCTCAGCTCTCTCAAATTACAGCTGTTAAAGAATAATGTTGACATCTTTCTTGGCCTATGTGGCTTAATCACCATGGCTTGATCAAAGAGAATCTCTAACTAACTCTTGATTTCTAGCCATTTGATTGAAAAATCAGAAGCTTCCTCCTTCCTTTGGGCTTGGGCAGGCCAGCACTTCTCTTTTCCAGCCCAACTCTGATTTTTTGAAAGGCCCAAAGAAGCCCTTTTCGGTTGCTTGGATGAAATGACCGTTTTGCCCCCGGATTCAAATAAATAGCAAACGGACTCCAAATTCAATTTTTATTTTTTTAATACTTCCAAAATAATAAAATATTGAGTTCTGGAAGTTTTCAAAATTATCCGAGTCCGTTTGCTATTTATTTGGATTTTTGCTTCCAAAAATGCCCTTTTATGCCCCTACATTTTACCATTTTTTAAACGAGCTCCAAATCAAGATTTTTCTTCACCAATATCTTCAAAATAATTAAAAAGTGTTATCTGGAAGTTTTCATAATTTTTGGAGCTCATTTGGTATTTTTTTCAGGATTTATCGGCTTGAATTACTGCATAGGAGGCCCGGGATTTGGCCATTTTGCAAACGAACTCCGAATCAAGATTTTATTTCGCCAATATATTCAAAATAATTTAAAAATGATATTTGCCAAATTTCAGAATTTTTGGATTCCATTTGCTATTTTTCCGGGATTTATCTTTTTGAATTATTGCATAGGAGGCCCGGGATTTGGCCATTTTGCAAACGAACTCCGAATCAAGATTTTATTTCGCCAATATCTTTCAAATAATTTAAAAATGATATTTGCAAAATTTCAAAATATTTGGAGCTCATTTGCTATTTTTCGGGATTTTCCTTTTTGAATTACTACATAAGAGGCCCGGGATTTGGCCATTTTGCAAACGAACTCCGAATCAAGATTTTCTTTCGCCAATCTCTTCCAAATAATTTAAAAATGAGATCTGAAAAATTTCAAAATATTTGGAGCTCATTTGCTATTTTTCCGGGATTTTCCTTTTTGAATTACTACATAAGAAGCCCGGGATTTGGCCATTTGGCAAACGAACTCCGAATCAAGATTTTCTTTCGCCAATCTCTTTCAAATGATTTAAGAATGAGATTGACAAAATTTTAGAATTTTTGGAGTCCATTTTCTATTTTTCCCAAATTTTCCATTTTTGCCCTTTTGCCTCCGAAACCCGGTTTTGCTCAAAACAAGTCCGATTTTCAGATTTTCTTCAATCTGAGCCTTGGGCTATCCTTTTTAATCATTCTTCATCCATTGGGGGCTTTGTTCTTACCAAGTCGGGCCATTTCTGTGATTCTTCCCGATTTCACCGAAATCCACTTAAAACCCTAATTCTCGGTTTTCTCCCGGATTGACTTTTCTCTCAGTTTTTCTTGCAAGTGACTTCTCCATTACCCGTAGTCAGTGCTTATCTTTCATTTAGAACCTTCAATTTCGACCAATTTGATCGTTTAAGCACTTTTCCCCAAATTTCTCGGATTAGGGTTTCCTTTCTACTGAATCTCCAAATGCCAACTTCCGAACTCCATATCTTTCAATGTAGACCTCGGATTATCAAAATTCTTTCGCCATTTTTCAATTGAACTTAAAATTTTGATTTTGAAAGTGGGTTAACTTTTTCTGTAGTTGACTTTCTGGGGTTGACTTTTTCGGGGTTGACTTTTTTCAAGTTTGACTTTTTGTGCTCGCCCTCTTAAACTAAGTCTCGGAGTACCACCTGCATGATGAAAACAGTCTTTTTACAGTCGGAAACATCAATATAGGAAGAAAACATACCTGTTTAGTGGTCCAGACAAAATTAGGTGTCTACAGCTGCCCCTCTTTGGCTATTGCTGAGAATCAGGAATCAGGCAAAGATAAACCAACACTAATTTTGTACGGTCAGTGAAATCACATGTGAAGGAAAGGGAAATGGGTTTTCTTCTTCATTCTTCTATCATTTTTCATTTTTTTTTTGAAAATAAACTGTAAATTGAAGATTTGTTCTTAAATTGAATTCCTTGACTAATCAAGGCTCGATCCGTCTTAAGAAAACGAATTCGATTTTCAAAAGAAAAAATTATACCCGAAGGTCTTTAAAGATGGTGCCCGGAGGTCTTTAAAATGGTACCCGGAGGTCTTTAAAATTGGTGCCCGATATCTTGACGACGGTCTCAGGGTTCGACTCATTTGATAAAACATAATGAATTCGATTTAAAACAGAAAGGAATACCTCGACGGAGGTCTCAAGGCTCGACTCATTTGATAAAACAAAATGAATTCGATTTAAAACAAAAGGAAATACCTCGACGGTGGTCTCAAGGCTCGACTCATTTGATGGAACAGAATGAATTCTATTTAAAACAAAAGGAAATACCTCGACGGTGGTCTCAAGGCTCGACTCATTTGATGGAACATAATGAATTCGATTTAAAACAAAAGGAAATACCTCGACGATAGTCTCAAGGCTCGACTCATTTGATAAAACAAAATGAATTCGATTTAAAACAAAAGGAAATACCTCGACGGTGGTCTCAAGGCTCGACTCATTTGATAAAACAGAATGAATTCGATTTAAAACAAAAGAAAATACCTTGACGATGATCTCAAGGCTCGACTCATTTGATAAAACAGAATGAATTCGATTTAAAACAAAAGGAAATACCTCGACGGTGGTCTCAAGGCTCGACTCATTTGATAAAACAGAATGAATTCGATTTAAAACAAAAAAATACCTCGACGGTGGTCTCAAGGCTCTGAATCTTTTGAGAAACAAAACGAGTTCCTTTTGGGGAAGTCCAAGCTTTCCTGATTTCTGCACTGTTAGCTAAATGCAATGATGAGAATGCCATGCTTTTGCAAATGCTTGTATACTTCCTAAAATAAATGCAATCAAATGATTGTGCCATAATTTCTAATCCATGGTTTCTTTGAGGTTCACAGATTATATGACTTCAGGACAGAGTCTTCAACTGTTCATTGATGCCCCACTTGAGGAATCCTTTACTCAAGATATCTTGTCAAACAGTCTCAGCTTCTGTCTCTCGCTGAAGTTCACAGATTTTCTGACTTCGCGACGGAGTCTCCACCACGTTCACTGTTTTCTTTTCTTGGTGAACTTTCCAAACCTCCCCAAGATTTAAATCTATTCCTTAGTAATACTTTGAAACCCCTTTATTTAAAGATTTTTATTACTAAACATCATTCAATTTAATAACAACCATAATGCATCTTAAAAGTATATGAAAGAGAATATGAATCAATAAAAAAATTGTCATGAAAAGGATTACAAGAATTTATTGCAAGAAATGTTTTAAAATGGTAAAAATAAATATCAAGGATATAAGAAACAAATACAAGGTTATAGGCTGTAGATGCCCCGGATGCGGAATATCTTGGACCCCTCCTTTTTCAAACCATCTGAAATTTCTCTTGAATGAGCAATTCACTTGGGTAACCTCTTAACTTCTGTAGTTACATCAGACTGCATTGTTCCCTTTTTCACTGATTGTCAGATACTTTCTCCCCCATTACACGGAGCATTGATTGAAGCTTTGATTAGTACTTGAGCCGCCTTTTACAGGTTTTCAACTCAAGTTTCCTCCGTTCGGTATTAAGTCGCCCTTTGCAGGTTTTCGGCTTAAACCTCTCCTTTTCATTCTTTTTTTTTTTTTAATATTCTACCATGCATCTGAGAATTCTAAATGCTTCCAAGGTAAAAATATCAATTCAAAAGATGGGATGGATTCTGAGAATAACCTTTCAAATTAAATATCCATGCTTGATCAAAATGGGCTTTTAAAGCATGTAATGTAGGCCAAGGTTTAGGTTTAGAAAGAAAGGATAAATAGGCCCAAAATGAGTTTTAAGGGTGATTGGATCAAGGATCACTTCCTGAGGAGAACTCATTCTTGAAAAATTTGTCCCTTTTTGGACTTTCTTTTCTGTTTTGCTTTGTTGGCTTTCATTTGCCACATTTTCCGATGGCTTTCTTTTTTTTTTTTTTTGATTATCTTTCCTCGCATTTGCCCTCCAGTGTAGAGGGTGATCCTTGATCAAGGTTTAAAGAAAAAAATAATTCTTAAGGCTCAAAGGGGTGACTAAGGATAATTTCTTCTTAGTGGAAGGAGTATGAAAAACGGCCATTCATCATATCAAGCATAAATATTCTCTTTGAAAAGCAATTCTCAGGGAAAATAGATATATAGAATTTCAATTTTTACACTTGGAATCATTCGAATTTTCATGTGCACAGCATCACACTTTTTTTTTTAAGCATAATACTTCTTCAATTCATCAGCATTCACGGGATGTCGAAAATCATCTCCGTCCATCCAAGTTAGAATCAATGCTCCTCCAGAAAAAGCTCTATTTACCACATAAGGTCCTTCCCAATTTGGAGCCCATTTTCCTCTCAGGTCCTTCACTATAGGGAGAATTTTCCTCAATACCAACTCCCCCTCTCGGAACTGTCTGGGACGAACTTTCTTGTTGTGGGCTCGAATCATCCTTTTCTGATACAACTGCCCGTGACAAATTGCTTTCAATCTTTTCTCCTCGATGAGATTCAACTGTTCATAACGAGCTCTAACCCATTCTGCTTCCTCTAGGCAAACTTCCATCAGAACCCGGAGTGAAGGGATCTCAACTTCAATAGGTAGCACTGCTTCCATCCCGTATACCAGAGAAAATGGTGTTGCCCCTGTAGATGTGCGGACCGAAGTACGATATGCATGAAGAGCGAAAGGCAGGATCTCATGCCAATCTTTGTACACATTGGTCATCTTCTCAACAATCCTCTTGATATTCTTATTAGCTGCTTCTACTGCGCCATTCATCTTCGGACGATAAGGTGCCGAATTATGATGTGTGATTTTGAATTGAGTACACACTTCTCTCATCATTTTATTGTTCAAATTGAGAGCATTATCCGAAATAATTCTTGCTGGCAACCCATAACGGCATATGATTTCTTTCTTGACGAATCTGCATACCACCGACTTTGTTACATTTGCATAAGACGCGGCTTCTACCCACTTTGTGAAATAATCTATGGCCACCAAGATGAAACGATGTACATTTGAAGCTTTTGGGGTAATAGGCCCGATCATATCCATTCCCCACATTGAAAAAGGCCATGGTGCAGTCATGACATGTAAAGGTGATGGCGACACATGAATCTTATCTGCATAAATCTGGCATTTATGACATTTCCGGGAATAACTGATACAATCTCCTTCCATGGTCAGCCAATAGTACCCTGCCCTCATAATCTGTTTAGCAAGCATGTGACCATTAGCATGGGTGCCACATATCCCTTCATGGACCTCTTCTATGATTCTTCGAGCTTCGGCAGACCTGACACATCTCAACAAGACTTGATCTTTCCCTTTCTTGTAGAGAATCTCGCCATCTAGAACAAAACCCATTGCTAACCTTCTCAGAGTCCTCTTGTCATTCTTTGTTGCTTGTTCTGGATACTGTTGACTCTTGATGTACTGCAAGATGTCATTATACCAAGGGAGACCATCTACTTCTTCTTCGATACTCAAACAGTGGGCAGGAGACTCATATATGCTCATCTTGATCGGCACAACTTCTGCCCCTTCATTCACTTTAAACATTAATGACAAAGTAGCCAGAGCATCCGCCATTCGATTTTCTTCTCGAGGAAAGTAATTGAAATTCACTTCTTCGAACTCCTCTAATAAACTCAGTATGAGTTCTCGGTATCGGATTAGCTTTGTATCTCGGGTTTCCCATTCTCCTCGTAACTGGTAAATTACCAAGGCTGAGTCTCCGTAAACTTCCAATACTTTGATCTTTCTATCCACTGCGGCACGAAGGCCCATAGTACATGCTTCATACTCGGCAGTATTGTTTGTACAATCAAAATCCAATCTAGCAGTGAAAGGATAACAGTCTTCTTCTGGGGATATAAGCACTGCTCCGATCCCATGCCCCATGGCATTAGATGCGCCATCGAAATACATTTTCCATACTTTCTTCTTTAGGGGAATCTCATCTACTTGCGACACATACATCAAATCCTCATCTAGGAAGTCAAAGTTCAACGGCTCATAATCTTCCACTGCCCGACTTGCTAAGAATTCATCCACTGCACTGCCCTTGATAGCTTTTTGACTTACATATACACTGTCGTACTCTGACAATAAAACCTGCCATCTTGCCGTCCTCCCTGACAGAGAAGGTGCTTCCAACATGTACTTGATTGGATCCAGCTTGGCAATCAACCACATTGTGTGGTACAACATATACTGTCTGAGTCTTCGAGCAGTCCAAGCTAAGGCGCAACACAACTTTTCTACCGACGAATATTTCAACTCATAATCTGTGAACTTCTTGTTGAGGTAGTAAACTGCCTGTTCTTTCTTTCCAGTTTCATCAAGCTGCCCCAAAACACAACCCATGGATCTTTCAAATACTGATAAATACAGTATCATTGGTTTATCCGGGATAGGTGGCATTGATACTGGTGAGTTTGATAAATAATGCTTAACCTTTTCGAAAGCAACCTGACACCCTTCATCCCATTCTCCTGGATCACGTTTTCGAAGTAACTTAAATATTGGATCACATTTGTCGGTTAACTGTGAAATAAACCGAGCAATGTAATTCAATCTCCCTAGAAAGATTCTTACTTCCTTTTGAGTGCAATGTGGTGGCAAATTCTGAATGGCCTTCACTTTATCCGGGTCAATCTCAATTCCTCTTTTGCTGACGACAAAACCCAACAACTTCCTCGAGGTGACTCCAAAAGTGCATTTTGTCGGATTTAGCTTGAGTCTAAATTTCCTTAATCGTTCAAAGAGCTTCTTAAGATTCACAATATGCTCCTCTTCTCCTTGCGACTTTGCGATCATATCATCAACGTAGACCTCAATTCCCTTATGCATCATATCATGAAACAAGGTCACTATGGCTCTCTAGTATGTTGCCCCAGCATTCTTCAACCCAAATGGCATTACTTTGTAGCAGAAGGTGCCCCACATTGTAACAAATGTGGTTTTCTCCATATCTTCCGGTGCCATCTTGATCTGATTGTATCCTGAGAATCCGTCCATAAAAGAAAATAAAGAACTTTTCGCTGTATTATCCACCAGAGTATCAATATGGGGCAAAGGGAAATTATCTTTAGGGCTGGCCTTGTTCAAATCTCGATAATCAACGCACATCCGCACCTTGCCATCCTTCTTCGGTACTAGAACAATATTTGCCACTCATTCTGGATATTTTGCCACCTCTAGGAATCCAGCATCAAATTGTTTCTTCACATCCTCTTTTATCTTTAACAACATATCAGGCCTCATTCTTCTCAACTTTTGCTGAATTGCCTTGCACTCTGGCCTCAAAGGGAGCTTATGAACCACAATATCCGGATCTAACCCTGGCATATCTTGGTAAGACCATGCAAATACATCCACATACTCCTGGAGCAAAGCTATCAATTCACCTTTTATTAATGGTGACAATGAAGTTCCAATTTTGACTTCTTTTATCTCTTCACCATTTCCCAAATTTATTGTTTCCAATAATTCCTTATGAGGAAGTACTTGTTTCTCTTCTTGTTCTATTTTCCTCAATAGATCAGGAGGTAGACCATAATCCTCAGTATCTTCATTAGCCTCAAAATCACCCGTGCAAATTGGTCTTTCAAAATCAATTTCAGAATTACTGACAGGAGGGTCCTCATATTCCGCCTCCGTACACCTGTAAATAGGTGGAGAAAATACAATATAGGAAAATATATATAGAAAACAAAATGAATAACAAAAATGAAAGAATATGGACACAACAATATGGATAATGCATTGTGCTTGTTATTTATTGAATGAAAATGTTTAGAAAGCCCATTACAGAAAAAACTCTTAATATCTCTGGGTAAAGATAATTAAGATTGCTTTTTAAAAGTATTACTTTGGAATAGACTTAAAGACTATGGGCAACTCAGTCGCACTCCAGTTGGTTAGTCTATATCCTGGTGGACAAGGTCGCACCATCCAGCTAGTACTCTCTTTTTCAATTCTGTCTTTCTCGGTCGTGCAGATCTCCACATCATACATCTGCTCATCACTATTCACCTGGAATCTCTTGAAGGCTTTCTCTATCATTACAAGCACATCATCAGAATTCTTTTCTCCGAACAGAGAACCGACTGAGCGGAAGTTGTGAAGGATAGGTGGGAATGTCATAGGCTCCCACTCCATATCCGTACCCGTGAGACGGGCCATCATCCTTTGTCGGTTCTTTTCAACTTGTCTTCTTTTCTCATGGGCCTTCGGAAGATATCCTAGGCCAAATCGGTCCTTCTTTCCTTTTACCTCTATGGCTCGAGCCATCCCCTAAAGATATCTCCCGAGACCCTTTCCAGCTCTACAGCCTTTTCCTACGGTGGTTCTTACCCCCAGCCTTGTGTTCTTGGACAGCTTCGGTTTTGGAATTTTCTGTCCTTCAGCGACAAAAATTGCATTTACAAATTCCAAAGACCGAAAAGAACACTCCACGGCCTCTTCAATCGGCTCCACATAAGGAGATTCAGTGGATGCGGAAGCTATTATGTCTTCCTCCCCTGATACCGTGATCAACCGGCCCTCCATCACAAATTTTAGTTTCTGGTGAAGAGACGAGGGTACAACCCCAGCTGAATGTATCCATGGTCTTCCCAACAAACAGTTATAAGATAGATTGATATCCATAACCTGGAAATTCACTGTATATGTGCACGAGCCTATTTCCAGAGGAACTTCAATGGTTCCCATAACCTCCCTCCTGGTTCCGTCAAAAGCTCTGACCACCGTGCAACTTGGTATCATATAGGATAAATCCACTGGTAACTTGGATAAGGTTGCTAAAGGCATCACATTTAGTGAAGAACCGTTATATAGAAGGACCCATGGTAATATGTGCCCCTTACAAGTGGTGGTTATATGGAGAGCTTTTGTTGATCCAATACCATTGGATGGTATTTCCTCATAGCTGAAAAATATGTAGTTATCAGCTGCGATGTTTCCCACCAACCTATCCAGCTTTTCCACTAATATATTATTGGCCACGTATGCTTGGTTTAATACTCTTAATAAAGCATTTCTGTGTGGTTCTGAATTTAAAAGAAAGGATAAGATTGAGATCCTAGCTGGTTGACGTTGCAGTTGTTCAACCACGCTATATTCACTATGCTTTATAAATTTCAAGAACTCACAAGCTTCTTTCTCACATACTGGCTCCTTGATTCGGTTAACCGGGGCTGATCCCCTCTCTGTTTCCTCTGGCAAATCCATCTCAATATGGATTGGCTCGACGACCTTCTTCCCTTTGTCAATTCCTCTGTCTTTCCCTGCTACCCCTTGTTCAACGACCTCCGGAGCATAACACCTCCCACTTCGGGTTAAATGCCCCACACCTGTAATATCCTGCTGGCCTGAAGACCCAGGCATAACCATGCTGCAGTCATACTTCCATGGTGTAGCCTTGTTTTCCTTGTATGGAAAGGAAACAGGTAAATCAATGATTAATTTGGGCGCATTTTCTTCCATGGCTGGCATAACTTTTTCCTCTGGTTCATCATAGTATATGATTAGGGGTCTTCCTATCCCATAGCCACCTGTATTTTCAATGACTTTTATTTCCCCTTCTATCTCTTCATAGAACTGGGCTACCCCATTATCCATCATTTTTTGGACTTTAACCTGGAAGTCCCCTCAGTTCTGTATATCATGGCCTTCAACTTTATGGAACGGGCACCAATTATGCACCCTTCTTGCAACTATTTTCAGACCTTCCATACCTTCCACCAATCCTGTCTTGACCATTTAGCCCATACTGTCATCATTGGAGTCTTAACCTCCCCAATATCCCTTTTTAACCTTCTGTCCCCTCCGGTCAATATTGCATTCACCTGATTCCCAGCATGATTGGGCAATGGATTTCCAGCTACGTTCGGCCCATTTTTTGATCCAAACTTCACAACCCCAGCATTAATCAAGCTTTGGACTTTCTTTTTGAAGGCCAGACAATCTTCAATTGAATGTCCTTGGATTCTCGCATGGCATGCACAGTTAGTGTTTGCATTGTACCATCTTGGATATAGAGGTGTCAAAGGTTTTAGGTACACGGGTGCAACCAGTTGACCTTGCAACAGTTTTGGATATAGATCACCGTAGGTAGTGGGAATCGGATCAAATTGGGCTTTTTGATCGTTCCTTGGTGAACGTTGGTCATTACGCGCAGGCCCTTGTGTGTTCGGAACAACATTTCTAGGAAGGGTGATTTGAGGGGAAATGCCAGTTGGGAATGGCTTTGTGGTATATTGGTGTAGGGGAACGGGTTTTGGGTAAGGTGGTTGATATTGGGGTAATAAGGATTATACCCCGGGTATGGTGTGTATGGTGTAGGAGGTGTATAAGGTGTGGTAGGGGTATAAGGCCTCGGTGGTGTGTATGGTGTAGGAGGTGTATGAGGGTATTGGTTGAAGCTTACTGCATGGGTTTCCTCCTTTTTCTTTGTAGGAAAAGCTCTCTTTGGGGTAGCAGACTCACCCCCTTCCATCTTTCCACTCTTAATGGCTGACTCAATCATTTCTCCAGATATTACCATATCCGCAAAATCTTTGGTAGCATTTCCCACCAATCTGTCATAATAAGGTGCTTTCCATGTGTTGATGAAAAGCACCATGGTTTCTTTGTTGGTTAAAGGGGGTTGCACTTGTATTGGCAGATCCCTCCACCTCTGTGAATACTCCTTGAAGGTCTCATTGGACCTCTTTTCCATGTTCTGTAATGACAGCCTATCTGGTACCATATCAGAAACGTGCTTATAATACTCCATAAAAGCCCTGGCCAAATCCGTCCATGAACGAATCTTGGTACGACTGAGTTGGTTATACCATCGGGTGGCTGACCCTGCTAAGCTGTCCTGGAAGCAATGAATAAGCAATTTTTCATTATCCTCATGCCCTGTCATCCTTCTACAGTACATAGTCAGATGAGCCGATGGGTTGGTGGTCCCATTATACTTTTCAAAATCTGGTACTTTGAACTTCGGTGGAATTATTAGATCATGTACCAGGCTCATCTCTTTGGCATCTAGACTGCCAAACAACTCTGCTCCTTCCACTGCTCTTAGCCTTTCTTCCAACAACTGATATTTCTTCTTAGATTCAGCAGTTTCGACCCTTTTCAGTTCAGTCATTTTGGCCCTTTCCTTCTCTGCTATTTCTTTGAAGTCTGGAACCTCAACCTCAATTGGATCAACTCCGATGTTACCCCTTTTTGGACCGAAATTCTGTGCTTCGGCCGCCGGCTGGATGTAGATGTAGGATGCTGCCCCAGTTGGGATTTCATTTCCCACAGGTTGGGATGTCTGGCCATTTCTCTGTACCACTTCTGGTCTATCCTCCTGATTTACTGCCCCCATTCCAGCAGCTGAATTCTCTCCGGGCCACTTCTGCTTCATCATATTGCTCATCATCTCCATGAGCTTTGTCATCTGTTCTCGTGTCTCCTCCTGAGACTTAGTCAACTGTTCTTGTAATTCTTTCTGGATTATTTCCATTCTCTCAATTCTGGCAAGCTGATCGTTTTCCATGGCTTTTGTTCGAGACTGAGTATTGTAAGAGTGTTGGAAATCTGGTTCATTCTGAGTGCGACCAATTGTACCTTTATTTTTTGAAAACCATGGATTAGAAATTATTGACACATTTCTTATTTTATTTTATAAAAAAAAAATGAATAAATGAATGAATGAATAAATGAATCAGTGTTAATGCATGAACAACTAGGTAAATGACTAAGTGTATGAACTTAGATGACTAATTATGAATGAACAAATAAATAAATGGCTAAGTGTATGAACAAATTATAATGAATAAATGAAAATATATAAAAGAAAAAAAAACTAGTGACTGATGAATGTATTTAAAGTATTGGCCCCGGGATAATTCCAACCAAACGGTCTTTCATTGATTTCCTAGAACTAAATACATCAAACAAAAGATCCCTGTTTAAGACAACATGATAATCTGTCTCTCCTAAAAAACTATTACAAGATACTAGTCCTATAATAACTCCCTCGGATCCTGGACCTTTCTTCAATGTCCTCCCTTAACTGCCTTGCTCTTCCATCTGATCCCTACTTGTTCACGGCCCTTCGACGTGTCAGCAGAAGCATCGCCCTGTAAGCTCTCCCTAGCTTGTTTCTCAAGTTGATTTGCTCGGGCTTTCTCGTGTTTTGCCTTTTCTGCCCAATAGTTCTTCTCCTTTTCGAGGTTTCTGACTTCTTGTTCCCATTCCCCGGAAGTCTTGAGAGTCCCCTCAAATTTGAGCTCGAAACGGTACCTCTTGTTCTCCAAGTGTAATTCCTGAAGATCGCTTTGAACCGTGTCCCGCTCTCTCTTGATCTTTTCCTTTTCTTTTTCTCGGGCTACCTCCCAATTTTTCATGTCCTCAAGCTCTTCTTGCAGTCGAGCAATCTCCTTGTTCATCCAAGCCTTTTCTTTTTCAAATTCCGCCCTTGCGATTTCTAACTCTGATGGTGCTTCCTTGGGAGGCGAGCTCAAATGCCAAACTTTTTCCCCATCCGATGTCAACAACCTATCATTAACCCTTGATTCTCTCCATGTCAAGTAGTCAGGTGTGACGATATCAGCATATCTAGCTACCTCAACCCGATGAGTTTCCTTCCATGCCACCACAATCTCACGGACCTTACCCGAATATCCATCTTCTCCATAAGCAAATTCCAAATTTCCAAGATCATGGGTCATTGGAGTAAACTGACGAGATTCTGATTGCCTCAGTACTAGCAGTGGTGCATAGCTCACTCCTCCCCATACTCCCAATAATGGAACAGAGGCTTTGTCTCCGCATTTATACAATGTCGGTATAGGAGCTATCCAGGGAGCTCTCCAAACTATCATCTCAGCCCTGATATTCCGAAATATATTGATCCATTGCTCCTTAGTCCTATTCTCAAGCCAATCCCTTTTAAGAAATTCGCCAATTGGTGCAAAAGATTTCCAGTACGAACGAAGAGGGAAATTCTCCTGTTTACAGAAATGGCTCTGAACCCATATGTAGAGGAGCTGTATACATCCTAGAAAACGACCTTTGCCTTCCCGTCTACAGAAATTCAGGGATTGGATTGTTTCTGCTATAATTGTCGGGGCTGGGTTTATACTTTGCTCAAGCCTCTCGAAAACATCAAATATCGCCACATCCACATACCCTAGTGTTTTCGGGAAGATAACTAAACCATAGATAGCCAAAGCAAAAATATTTCTAACTGTCTCCTTACTTGAATGGCTATGGATTAAAGCCCGTAAAATGCCCCATGATATGCAATAGCTTTCTCCTTTTCGGACAACATGGCTTTCTACCCAATTTCTTTCCACTCCCAAAATCTTCGACATCTTTTTCTTGAAACCCGGTGTCTTTGTATCCTTCAAATAAATACGATCGGGAATAACATCCTCAATATGCAGCAAAGTCGAATACTCCTCTATGGTTGGAGTCATATCCTCTCGGTTGAAAATAAAACACCGATAAGCGGGACCACAGCCGAATCACCTCATCACTGACCTTAACCTGAGCTAACAGAGCTATGTCCCCATATGTCTGAGTGAATGCTTCTTTTTCCGATATATTCCACTGATTCCATATATCAATCAAATCCCGGAGATCATTTTGCTTGATAGTAAGATCAACCTCGGCTGGCAATGCTGACACATATCCCATCTTTAAACAATCCCCATTATCCTGTTGAAATTTCTCGGACTGTTTCCTAACCTCTAAATGTTTCTCGATCACTGAGACACTTTGACCCTCCATGAAAGCCCTTTTGGTTGAATAATATCCCGAGACCAATAACCTTCAAATGTGCAAAAATGATGTCAAGATGCAAAAGAAACACAAAAAAAAAAAAAAACAACAACAAAAAGAAAATGAATTAGTAACGGGAATAAATATGAATAATACAAAAACATATAATTCAAAGCAATAATTATCCCTGAGGATGCCAACAAAATTTCAGCATTATAACCCCCCCGGTGATGAAATATCAACATTTTATTACGGACATTGTGATGTACGTTCATCATTGTCCGAAAAATAAACTTATTTGGAAAGTAGAATAGAAGGTAAAAGGATTGGAAATATTTCTCCATGTGTTCTTAGCTTCGGGATATCTAATTGGAAATCCGTCATGGCTTCGCCTAGGTTCACTATATGAGGGTGAATCGGTTCTAAAGGCCCCGAATTGTTCCTCACTGTCGCCGGTGAAGGCTAGTAAGGCACCCCGATAAAAGCGGGTTCAATTCGTTAGAGTCTATTTCCCTAGCCCATGCGGATTGTTAATCACGGAGGCTTAGGTAATTTAGTACTCCGGAAGTGTTTCACTAGCCCATGCGGATTGTTAATCACGAAGGCTTAGTTACTTTGCTCCCACTTAAAAGGACGAAACCCGGGTATAGGATTCATGATATGCAAATGCACGTGTAGTGTGTGAGGAGAAATAACAAACCTTTCACCACCTATTCTATATCCCTTATTCTAAATGCCCCAACAAAATTAAACAACATAAATCATCAATTAATCAATCAATAAATAAATATATGCACCAAAATAACCAGAGAACAATTATAATATGTATGCACATAAATATGGACATATTTAAAAATATTTTATTATTTTTTGAAATTATTCTTATTTTTTAAAATGTGGGAATTAAAATTAAATACCAATTAAACCAACAAAACCGAGACTTTGATAACACACGACTAATTCTAGGCCTGACTCTCTAATATGTCCCCAGTGGAGTCGCCAAGCTGTCGCAACCTAAAAAATAACGAGTCTCATCGCAAGACTTTATTATTCGTTAAGCGTGACATTAAAAAAAAAAACGAGGAAAAGTCGACTTAATTCCTCTAGAAAAATGAAGGTTTTGAAAATGACCTTAAAAAAGACATGGAGTCGCCACCAATCTTTTTTAGCTAGGTGTGATCAACCACCTATTAAAACCGGTTTTATAAAATATTTTAAAAATTAATTAAAACATTTTAAAAACCAATTCCAAGTCTGCGTTTAAACCAGAGAAATCAAAGAAGCGGGTTCGGGAGTCGGTTACGTGTGGGGAAGGATTAGCACCCCCACAACGCCCGTATAAATCGGTACCTTATTAATCGTGTGTTATCTCAAGTCTCGGTAAAAATTGGTTTTAAATTTAGTATTTCAAGTTAATTCCCAATTTAAAGAAAAATAATTCCATTTTTTATTGAAAATGATCCGGAATTTATAAATTCAAAATTTTCTTATATTCCCCAACAAACGTGGCAAAATATAGAAATTTTTATTAATTTTGGAAAATTTTCCGAATCATTCTCTTTTTAAAGAAGATATTCCGTTATTAATAATAATTGATGATATCCTCCCCAGCAAACCCGGCAGAGAACTCATGAATTATTTTAACTCGGGAATATCTTTATTTTATTGAAAACCATTATCTTTTTTTGAAAACATTTAAAATAAATGAATATGCATATGCATGACATAAATAAAATGACATAGCAAAGTCTAAATAATATAATGCAACCTAAATGACATGACATGATTTGAATGCCTTAGCATATTCTAAATGAAATGGAATATCCTAAGTTATATAATATATTCTAAATAAAATGAAATGACCTAGGTAACATAGTATATTCTATATGAGATGCAATATTCTAAGTCATATGATATAATCTAAATGAAATAGAATAACCTAAGTAACATAACATATTCTATATGAAATGAAATAACCTAAGTAACATGATATTTTCTAAATGAAATAAAATATTCTAGATGACATAATATATCCTAAATGAAATGAAATGACCTAGGTAATATAATATATTCTACATGAAATGCAATATTCTAAGTCATATGATATAATCTAAATGAAATAAAATATTCTAGATGACATAATATATCCTAAATGAAATGAAATGATTTAAATGACATGACAAATATGAATGGTATGGCATATAATTTAAATGACATGGAATAGAATAATGCTATCATATAATATGCATGAAAATAAAAAATAATAATGCATGAACATAATATATGCTAAATAAAAATAACTAAATAAAAGCATAGGATATCATGAAATATTCAAAACCATATAATAAACCATGTAACATCAAAAAATATAAATCAAAATAACAACAATATCATAGAAATTATTATAGCAAGAATCACATATTATATAAAATGCATGAATATAAAAACATAATGCATGAAATGTATTTTTTCCTTTAATTAAGGAAATCCGTATATCTAAAAAGATATCCGGCTCCCTTAGGAAAATATGTCAAATTAAATATTCTAAAACCAAAATACTTTGTGATTGTTTGAAAACAATTTTGAAAAACTTGAATTAAAAATAAAAACTGGGCTAAATCTTTTAAATGGCTCTAATTTCCTAAGTTTAAAAATCCGGACTTGACTACCCTTAATCCGAGACTTGAAAAACCATTTTTAAAGTTTAAAAAGGCTTAGAAACTACCCTAAGTCAGTAGCTAACCCTCCTAATCAGCCCACTCTAAGTAAAATAACCAAAAAAGAAAAATGATTTTTCTTTAAATTCAATTCTGACCCCACTGTCCAGTTTTAATCCACGATTTTTTACCCTATTTTTCAAAATTCAAAAAATTCTGAAAAACTGGAGACTCAGGACATGTAAAAATACATGAAAAAAAATCGTCTTAATTTTCTGATTAAATATGAATTCCCAGAAAAATCAGAGATGTACGAGTTTTGGAAGAAAAAAAAAACTGCTTTGCCAACACATTTTTGCCTTTGATAAAATCATTTAGAAATCAAAGTAAAAATATTTGAAACTCCTAAAATGACTTACAAACAGTAGCTATGACTTTTTGAAACTTAGATAAAAATTGGCTAAGTAAAAAAAATCACAAAGGTAGAATAATCAACTTGACAAACTTAATTTTCCACAAGTGTGCTCAAGAGAGCATGACTTTGAACCATTAATTGGCTCAAGTCATTATTCAAGTGGCATGAACATGAAACGCATGAAACAATACAACAAACATAATGCATGAAATGCATGGATTTAAACCTAAATGTCATGAAAAAATGCACGGCATTCATAAAGTGACCTAGACCTAAATGAACTTGCATGGCATTTAATGCAACCTAGACCTAAAATGCATGATCATGCATGGCAAATAAACCTAGCTTAATAACTAAAATATGCATGGCATTTTCACAAACACAAAGCATGCTTAATCCAAAAACTCAATCAAATATCATGCAAATGCTAACCTATCAACTAACATGGCAAGAATGCACAAAAAATGCAAAAAAAATCCAAGAGGGCCGAATATCATAATGTCACAAGCAAACATGGCATTTTCACAAACACTTGGCATACTAGCATGCAAAAACTAAATCAAATGACATGCAAATGTAAAAACCTACCAACTAACATGACAAAAATGCAATCACACAATGCAAAACACATGGAGTAGCCAAATGGCCTCAAGCTCCAACAAGCATGGCATTTTCACAAACACTTGGTATACTAACATGCTCAACTAAAATATAACACTTAAATCATGCAAAAATCACACAAGCATTTTCACAAACACTTAATATACTAAATCTAAAATATGCTCAACTAAGATATAAAACAAAAATCATGCAAAGACCACACAAGCATTTTCACAAACACTTGATATACTAAATCTAAAACATGCTCAAATTTAAACAACATGAAAACAGAAAATTAAAAATGCAAAAACATAATATCTAAAACATAAATGGCAACAAACAAAGCAACCAAATTAAAATATAACTCAAGAATATGAAGTAACATAACAATTAAAACATCAAAATCAAAGAAAATAACATAAATAATATGGTAAAATGAACCCAAAACAGCAACTTAAAATAAATAATGTAGGCCATTTGGCCATGGTGAGTTTATTGTAAAAATAAAATGTAAAAAAATATACTTAAGAAAGAGATGAAGTAAGAACCTAAAAGAACAATAAAATAAACATTTATTTATAATGGAAACTCACCAAATAGAAATTAAAATAGCAAAAAACAAGAATAGAAAATGAAGAAAGTGCAAGAGTTGGTGCTCAAGAGCAACCTCAAGAAGCTAATATTTCAAGCTTTTCTCTTCAAACTTTCCTTTTTTTTCTAAACTTTTCTTTTTTGCTCTCAACCAAGAAGAGAAAAACTAAGTAAAAACTCTAAGAACTCAGCAAAATGAAGAAGAAAAAATGAAAATCTGCCCTCTCACAAAGGGCTGGCCGAATGGGACTCAATATGGCTCAAGGATGTTGTCATTTTTTTGTAACCAAATTTCCATCAAATGGCTAATAATTCAAGGTGAAAAATCATGAAATTACCACCTTTAGATTAGCATCTCAGCTCTCTCAAATTACAGCTGTTAAAGAATAATGTTGACATCTTTCTTGGCCTATGTGGCTTAATCACCATGGCTTGATCAAAGAGAATCTCTAACTAACTCTTGATTTCTAGCCATTTGATTGAAAACTCAGAAGCTTCCTCCTTCCTTTGGGCTTGGGCAGGCCAGCACTTCTCTTTTCCAGCCCAACTCTGATTTTTTGAAAGGCCCAAAGAAGCCCTTTTCGGTTGCTTGGGTGAAATGACCGTTTTGCCCCCCGGATGCAAATAAATACCAAACGGACTCCAAATTAAATTTTTATTTTTTTAATACTTCCAAAATAATAAAATATTGAGTTCTGGAAGTTTTCAAAATTATCCGAGTCCGTTTGCTATTTATTTGGATTTTTTCTTCCAAAAATGCCCTTTTATGCCCCTACATTTTACCATTTTTTAAACGAGCTCCAAATCAAGATTTTTCTTCACCAATCTCTTCAAAATAATTAAAAAGTGTGATCTGGAAGTTTTCATAATTTTTGGAGCTCATTTGGTATTTTTTCGGGATTTATCGACTTGAATTACTACATATGAGGCCCGGGATTTGGCCATTTTGCAAACGAACTCCGAATCAAGATTTTATTTCGCCAATCTCTTCCAAATAATTTAAAAATGATATTTTCCAAATATCAGAATTTTTGGAGTCCATTTGCTATTTTTCCGAGATTTATCTTTTTGAATTATTGCATAGGAGGCCCGGGATTTGGCCATTTTGCAAACGAACTCCGAATCAAGATTTTCTTTCACCAACCTCTTTCAAATAATCTAAAAATGAGATTTGCAAAATTTCAAAAGATTTGGAGCTCATTTGCTATTTTTTCGGGATTTTCCTTTTTGAATTACTGCATAGGAGGCCCAGGATTTGGCCAAATTGCAAACGAACTCCGAATCAAGATTTTATTTCGCCAATCTCTTCCAAATAATTTAAAAATGAGATCTGCAAAATTTCAAAAGATTTGGAGCTCATTTGCTATTTTTCCGGGATTTTCCTTTTTGAATTACTACATAAGAAGCCCGGGATTTGGTCATTTGGCAACGAACTCCGAATCAAGATTTTCTTCCGCCAATCTCTTTAAAATGATTTAAGAATGAGATTGACAAATTTTCAGAATTTTCGGAGTCCATTTGCTATTTTTCCCAAATTTTCCATTTTTGCCCTTTTTTCCTCCGAAACCCGGTTTTGCTCAAAACAAGTCCGATTTTCAGATTTTCTTCAATCTGAGCCTTGGGCTATCCTTTTTAATCATTCTTCATCCATTGGGGGCTTTGGTCTTACCAAGTCGGGCCATTTCTGTGATTCTTCCCGATTTCACCGAAATCCACTTAAAACCCTAATTCTCGGTTTTCTCCCGGATTGACTTTTATTTCGGTTTTTCTTGCAAGTGACTTCTCCGTTACCCGTAGTCAGTGCTTATCTTTCATTTAGAACCTTCAATTTCGACTAATTTGATCGTTTAAGCACTTTTCCCCAAATTTCTCGGATTAGGGTTTCCTTTCTAGTGAATCTCCAAATGCCAACTTCCGAACTCCATATCTTTCAATGTAGACCTCGGATTATCAAAATTCTTTCTCCATTTTTCAATTGAACTTAAAATTTTGATTTTGAAAGTGGGTTGACTTTTTTAGTAGTTGACTTTTTTCAAGTTTGACTTTTTGTGCTCGCCCTCTTAAACTAAGTCTCGGAGTACCACCTGCATGATGAAAACAATCTTTTTACACTCGGAAACATCAATATAGGAAGAAAACATACCTGTTTAGTGGTCCAGACAAAATTAGGTGTCTACACTAGTTCAAGTAGTTTGTGAGATACGAACTGTGTTGTAGGTTGATTGGGATGGTTACACTATAGGATATTATGGCCGCATATTTGAAGCTCGAAACAAGACCAAAGGTGGTTCCTTTGTGGTACGTAATGCTTCTCATGGTAATATATACTGGACATCATCGATTATTAGTTGATTATTTCATGATTGTCTGGTTTAATACATGCAGGGAGATGACAAAGACTTTTTCACATTTAGACTTGGATCACAAGAAGTGAGTAGTTGTTTTTGCCTAAACAGATTGAATAGTGTTTTTGTTACAACTTAGGAGTGTAGAACATACTTCTAATTCACCTTGTTCTAGTTTTTGTGATTTAAAACAAAATTTTATTGTCATACGGCGAGTTTTTAGGATTTATGCTTGTCTATGGTCTCACATGTTCCTCAAGTAGTTACTTTTTTGTCCCTTTTTTAAATTTATGAGCTACTTTCAAAGATCATAAATAAATTTCCTGCTATGTAGTTCAACTGGATATTGAGATTTAGATGGATATTTAGGACAATTCAGTGATTCAAATATCAAAATGGAAACTTTGAATGAGTTTTTCTCGTTACCAATTATTCAGGTAATTCCAGCTTTTGAGGAAGCAGTTTCAGGAATGGCTCCGGGTGGCATTAGAAGGTGCTTGTTCTGCTTTTCTGATACATAACTTTGTTTAGCTCTATTCAGACATTGCAAACTCTTCTATATAATCTCCTGTGGCTACCAACATTAAGTGCGACAAATAAATCCTCTGATTACCAGAGAAAAGCATACTGTAAGATAGATGGATGCTTGATCAATGCTTTCAAGTGCATAACACTGCTTCTACTCAACCTGAGCTAAGAATTTAGGGTAGTCCAAGCTATAAAACTTCTGGGACCTTTTGATGCCAGATACTAGACACTTTTTTCCTTGATCATGAAAAAAAGAAAACCAGGATTAAGTAATTTCTTTTCTATGAGCATAGTTTATGCAAATTTCTCAGTTTACTTCACAGTGATGCAGGATCATAGTGCCACCAGAACTGGGATATCCCGAAAATGACTTTAACAAAAGTGGCCCCAGACCAACAACCTTCTCGGTAAAATTCAAGTCTTTTTGGTGATATCTTGTGTTATTGTCTTTTTGTCCATATGATGAAGTTTTTTTTTGGTGTCTTCCACAGGGTCAACGAGCGTTGGATTTCGTGCTCAGGAACCAAGGGCTTATAGACAAGACTATACTGTTTGATGTTGAGCTCCTTAAGATCATTCCAAATTGATTTCTACTCAAAGTTCATCATGTCTCACTGGACAACATTTAGAGACAGGAAATACATTCAGGTTAGAACTTGTGTATATTTTATCTTTTTAGCTGGTAATCGGTTCATCATGACAATGAATCACGACTCACCTTTTTGTTCCAGGGAGGTTTTCTGAAACTGTCAAAACTGGGAGCTGAAGTCATCCATGGGTCAAAAGCATTGGAAAACATTGAGCAGAGAACGCGAAGGATCTCTTTCATGAAACTAGAGATGTCTCATTCACTAAATTCTAGCTATTCTTGAAATAAAGGATAACTCTGCTAATTGGTTTTTGACATTTCTTTATCTTGCGAACTATGATGGTCTAAAGAAAGGTCTGGTTGGTCATTCTGTCAGTGCCAAAAGTTTTGTAACATTCATGTGTATAAAAGATGAGTTTATACTGTTGCTTTTTCTGGTAATGCTAAACGACTGGTTCTCTGCTATGTTATTCGGACTCAGGGTAAGTGTCGGATACGGATATGTATCTCACACGAGTATGCTCAATTTTTTTTAAAAAATTCATATACTTGAAGGATCGTATCCCCATACCCATGTCCGAATATGTGTCGGACACGAGTATTTAAAAAAAAAAATGGAGTCGGAATAAGATAAATTCTTTATACACATTTCGCTAGATAAACTTTGTTATTCCTAGAATATTTTTTTCTGTTGCAGAGTCCTATCTCTCAAGTCGGAAGTTTTTTGCATATGGATCCTTAACTAATGATGCATTTTCAATTTGCTGCCTCAACTGTCTTGTTTGGCAGATGAAATTTTTAGGGTAAATTTGAAAAATATCCATTCTACGGTAGAAGAATTGTTCAATGATATAATAAGCAAGAATAATTTAAAGAAAGGAAATGAAGAAAAAAAAATTGTTAAAAAAAAAATTGTAAAGATAAAATTATCTCAATAAAATAAACCAATTAAAGATTTCCATCAGATTTTCATTCCCCATTCTCCCATTCCCCATTCTTCATCCTGTCCATTATCTTCCTCCCGACCATTTTTTATTCCCAATGAAATAAACCAATTAAAGGTGAAGACTACAATGCAAATTATTATAATGAGAATCTATGAGAATCCCTTCTTTATTTTCGAAAAACATATAAAAAACAAAAGTAACATGTTAGTTAAAAAAAATTATAAAAAAAGGTAAAAAAATATATATTTTTATTCATAATAAAGGTAATGAAAAAATATATATATATATTTTTACATGATGAATTGATAATAGTAAATATATAAAAAAATAATAATAATTAAAAAATAATTAAATTTGTGATTAGATTTGTTCACGAATTACACCACTTGTCAAATTTATTAGTATAGATATAGTTGATTCAACCCATAATATTATTTTATAAATAAATAAATAATTATTTTATTTTAATTTAATTTTAAAATATCAATATAAAATATTTTAATTAAATAAAATTTGAATGAACTATTGAGCCAAATTCGATTTCAAATTTAAATTTTAGAGATATCGAACGAGTGTGATGCGACTCGATCTATAGACATATTCAAACAGTCAATGTCTATATTAAAAAAAAAAAAAATTTACTTTTTATGTTTGTTAAGACAATATCTAACGTCTAACTTTTTCTCTCTTTATACGCTTGAGAGTTCATTGAAACTCTTAGAAGGTTCGTTTTATCAAATAAAACTCTCGAGCGTATAAAGTGAGAAAAAATTAAGACAATTAGATATTGTTTTAACAAACATAAAAGTAAGAATTTTTTTTTTTTGATATAGACATTAAATGTTTAAAGATGTCTATAGATCGAGTCGTATCACACTCGTTCGATACCTCTAATTTAAAATCGAATTTGGCTCAATAGTTCATTCAAATTTTATTTAATTAAAAATATTTTATATTGATATTTTAAAATTAAAATAAAATAATTATTATTTATTTATAAAATAATATTATAAGTTGAATCGATTATATTTATACTAATAAGTTTGACAAGTGATGTAATTCGTGAACAAATCTAATCACAAATTTAATTATTTTTTATTTTTATATTTTTTTAATATTTATTATTATTAATTTATTATGTAAAAATATATAATTTTGTTATTACTTTTGTTATGAATAAAAATCTTTCTTTTACCTTTTTTTATAATTTTTTTTAACTAATTTTATGCTTTTGCTTTTTTTACACACTTTTCAAAAATAAAGTAAGGATTCTCATAGATTTTCACTACAATAGTTTGCAGTGTAGTTTTCACCCCAATTAAAAACTATTTTATTCTTGTATTTAATAGAAAGAAGAGTTTTGCTAGGGCACTCGTTAAGGTTAGTCAATATGCTATTTATAATAATAACATTGTATTAAATGCAGAAGTTGTCAATTTTATTCATCATTTTTAATGCATTGATTGAAGATATTACTATATCTAATAACCTTAAAAAGTACCTTTAAGGCATTTGTTAGCAAAATCCTAGAAAGAAAATGAAAACTTTTCCTTGGAGACAACAGGGTTAATAAGAAGTGAATCTTCTAGTTCAAAATCAAGTGGATCATCAATGTCCATCATCTCCGATTCTCTGTATCTCAAAAAACAAAAACAAACCCTAAGTGGGTGTCTAAGTAGCGCCAAAACCGGAAGCAAGTAAGCACTTTGAAAGATGTAATGGTTCATTAAAAGAGTTCAGCAGTTACTGCCCAGTATTTTTGGGACTTTTTGGGTTAATTTTGGGTCAAATTCTAGCCTCAAAGCCTGCAAATTGAAAGCAAATGCTTGGGGTTTGAGAAGGGCCGCTGAACCCATTCGGAGATTATGGGTATCTAAAATAGTGTCATTGAAGAGCTTCAACTACAAATGTCAGCAATGCAAGTATTCTCATATATGTCGTTGAAGAACTAGAAGGGTCGAGATTGGGGATAAAGAATGGTCGGGAGGAAGAGAATGGACAGGATGAAGAATGGGGAATGGGAGAATGGGAAGGAAAATCTGATGGAAACCTTTAATTGGTTTATTTATTGGGAATAATTTTATCTTTATAATTTTTTTTTAATAATTTTTTTTATAGATGTTTTTCAAATTAATCAAATTAATCCATGTCTACAATTTTAATCTCCATCATTATTGAAGAATGGACAACCTTCTTTGAACTCGTGTCAGCATGTGCAGCGAGAAGTAGGCCACGGATAGAGGTGGCAATTGGGCGGGTTCGGGCGGGTTCGGGTTGGGTTCATTCGGGTTCAGGTTCATTCGGGTTCGGGCTTATTAGGGTTCGGGTCCATCCGGGTTCGGGTCCATTCGGGTTCGGGCTCATTCGGGTTCGGGCCCATTCGGGTTCGGGCTCATTCGGGTTCGGGCCCACTCGGGTTCGGGTTCGGTCTGGGTTCGGGTTCGATCTGGGTTCGGGTATGTTTTACATCATTTTATTTTATATTAGATGTAATCATTTTTACGTAATTTAAATATTTATATCTAAAAACAAATTATTAATTTATTATTATTTTTATACTTTTGCTATTATATGGTATTTTTAATTATATTTATTTTTTAAAATTAATATTTGTTAGCACCAAAAGAATAAGAAATTAATTTGTTATATAAAATCAAATTTTGAAATAATTTATTATAAAAAATATGATAAATTATAAATTAATCATATTGATATTTAAAATAATTGATTTGATGAACTCGAATTTCAAAATATAAATATATTATAATTTATATTCACTATAAAATAAAAAACTTTTAAAAATAAATACTGGCCTTCATCTATTCGTTTATATACTTATAAAATGCAAAAAATTTATGCTTATAGTCAAGATATATATATATATCTATCGAGTACTTATATTTTTTTCATCAATATAAAGTATAAATTATAAAGTAGTACTAAAAAAATATAATTTATATTTAAATTATATGTAATAAATATATAATTAATATGATTATTTATTAATATATAATAAATATACCCAAAACCAAAAGGCCATAAAACCCAAAACCCCATTAAACCCACCCGCTAAAATAAAATCACATGAAAACCATAATCCAATTGAACTCACCCTAACCTAACCGTATAAGTATAACCCAAAAGGCCAAAATAATTGAATTATTGTCAAATTTTTTTACCCTTAAAGATTAATTGAATTATTGTCAAATTTTTTTTCACATCTCTAAAATTTTCAAGAATTTAAAATATTTAGATTGTAAATTCATCATGATATGAGACGTTAAAGTTATAACTTATAAGTACAAAATATAATTTACTTTTTGATAAAATTATTATTTCATCATCATCATCATATATATATATAATATATTAATTTTAATTAAATTATTAAAAAAATTAGAATAAAATTAATAATTAAAGTTATTGCTTTGTAAAAAAAAAAAAATTAATTGCAATTTGATTATTTTTATTTTTAGTATTAAATTCGGGTTCGGGTTCGGGCCGGTCTCGGGTTCGGGTCCATTCGGGTTCGGGCTCATTCGGGTTCGGGCTCACTCGGGTTCGGGCCCATTCGGGTTCGGGTCCATTCGGGTTCGGGCCCATTCGGGTTCGGACCCATTCGGGTTCGGGCTTTTTCGGTTTCGGGTTTTTGACTTTTTGGTCAAATCGGGTTTGGGCGGGTTCGGTTTCGGGTTTTCCTGGGCGGGTTTTCGGGTTCGGGTTCATTTTGCCACCTCTAGCCACGGATGAATGTGAACAGTGAACTGACTCAACTCTTGCACCCATTATTCTACGAAAATTAAAATTTAAATGTCAATTTTGATCTTAATCCAAAAAATTCGTTCAATTTGGTTGAATCAAACCCTTCTCTAACTTAGTTTGACCATAAAAAATCAACAACTTGAACTCGTCCAACCAAAACTCGAAAACACAATCCAAACCCAAAAATGACTCGGACCCAAAATAATCCAGACATAAAATGATCCAAATCCAAATGACCCAGAATATTAACCCCAATTTAAATTAAGTATAATTTTATTTTAATAAAATATTAATTTAATAAAATAAATACAACATAAATTATTAATTTATTTTAATTTTATAACCTATTTTTTTTCTTTTTTTCTTTCCTATTATAATTTTATTTTTTTTAGTATTATTTTTCTTAATTATAATAATTCTATAAAATTATACGTTATATTACTTATGATAATCTTATAATATGATTTAATTTAATTTTAAACAAATTAATATATGTTATATTACTTATGATAATCTTATAATATGATATAATATAAATTATATATTTTAATTCTCATCGATATATATATCTATATATATGATTTATAATAAATTATATAATATTTTATCATTATACATATTATTTAAAATAAATGTATTATTTTTAATTTTAAAAGTATAATCTCTTCTCATGAAATTTAGAATAAAATACATAAAATAGGTTATTGATAATGATATGTATATTTTATCTTAATGATTGATATGTTACAATATAATAATATCTTATCATGTGATTTAAATTATATTATATAATTTCTTATCGTTATACATGTTTTCTGAAATAAATGTGCTATTTTTAATTTTAAATTTATAACTTTTTAAGTTTTATCATTTGATTTTTTAAAAATATATAAAATATGTCATTGATATATATATATATATATCTTATTATAATAATTTGTACCTTATGTTATAATAATACATTATCATGTGATATATAATTAATTAATCTCTTATCATTATACATGTTATATAGAATAAATATGTTGTTTTTAATTTTAAATTTATAATCTCTTCTCATATGATTTAGATTAGCTTGATCAATGATCATAATATTTATTCTTTGGACGATATTTGCTATTAAGTTCATAAAGAATAGATAATTTTTTATTCTATTGTAAAGAGTTACAATATATATATATATATATATATATATATATACTGTTGGAGTATTTTAATAAAATAAAAAAAAAAACATCTTCTTGTTAACAAAAAGAAACTTTCAAAACCATTTATTATTGTAAGTTTACAAAAACTTACAATTATTGTCATTTTAATTGCTTAAGTTATGAAAAAAAAAAATAATGGTTAAAAGTTAATGTTTCATTCGTTTTTCTTTTTCTCTTATCCTAGTGAAGTCATTCTTCACTTCAGAGTATCCCATTTTTAAAAAGCAAATTCACTCCTTTAATTGTTTCCTTTAACATCTATTTAAAGATCTTCCTAAATCTTTTAAGAGTGCTAATAAATAAGGTGAAGAAAGTGTCAATTTTGGTGGAGTTTCTACCTTCTAACTTGTGCAGGTTAGCAAGGTGTACAGTGGATGGCTGGGCTTGTTGTATCCTGGGGGACGGCATGTAATACAACCTCTTTGTATCGGTTCTTATCACCGAGAGGACGCGTATCGTCTCAAGAGAGCGACCTAGTCCGCCTCTCAATCTCCGTCACCCTATTTCAACTAATAGATTGTGACATTTTGGTAGCAGCAAATTGATCCTCTACTCCTTTTTTGAAGAATCATTGTGCAACATTCTCCAACAATTTTGAGATGAAATTCCTTATGGAGAATGTTGTTGAAAGTTTGCTCAAGACTACTTAAGCCAGTGACCTGAACTGTTCTTTCCGCTTTCATGGTGCAAATTATAAGAGATGGAAGGAAAATACTTTTTTCTACTTGACTCTTTTGAATGTCTCCTACATTTTGGTGGAAAATAGTCCTAAGATAAAAAATACTGAAGCTATGACTGAAGAAAAATATGAGCATGAAAAGAATGTGAAGAAATGGGAGAAGGATCACGACTACTGCAAAAATTATTTACTTAATTGCCTTTCTGACAATCTGTATGATTATTATGACCAAACTTATTCTTCAGCAAAGAAAATTTGGAAGGCACTGCAACAAAAATATGACACGGAAGAAGCTAGATCCAAAAACTATGCTTGTAGCTTTATTTCAGATTCCAAATGGTGGAAAAATAAGTCTGTGATAGAACAAGCCCATGATATCCAGATGTTTGCACATGATGTTCGACGTGAAGGAATAAATGTTAATGAACAAATGGAAGTCTCTATCATTATTGACAAATTTCTTGACTCTTGGAAAGAATTTGAGAAGGTCTTACGCCACAAATAAAAAGAGCTATCCATTGAATCTCTTATCATACGCTTAAGAGTAGAAGAAGAGCACAGAAATCAAGACGATTCACCTGACTTCAATGGCACAGGTAATTCAAAGGTAAATCTTGTCACTTCTAATGAGAACATGCCTAGGACTTATAATAATACAAAATTGAAACAGAAAAAGAAAAATCATAAAAATAAATCCTATGGAAAACAACTTCAGGGTCAATTTAATCAGAGAAAAAACCAAGAACCTCCTTCAAGAGAAGAACCAAATAGTAAAAGAAATGATGGATGCTATGTATGTGGGAAATCTGGACATATAGCAAGCGTATGTCATTTCCAAAAACATGGACCTTCTAATCAGGTTAATGTAACCGAAGAGCCATTTATGGCTATGATATCTGAGATCAACACTGTTGATTCTTCTGAAGGATGGTGGGTAGACTCTGGTGCCTCTAGGCATGTATGTTATGTTTAAACTTTGTTCAAAACCTATTCTCTGTTTGAGACAGAGAATAAAATCTTGCTTGGTGACTCCCACACCACTAATGCCCTGGGTTATGGTGATATTGAACTCAATTTTACTTCTGAAAAAAAAAAATTGATCCTTAAGGATGTTTGGCATGTTTCTAAAATTAGAACAATTTTGGTTTCTATTTTTCTTTTAAATAAAGCCGGATTCAAACAAGTTATTGAATCTGATCAATTCACCCTTATGAAAAAGGGCATGTTTGTTGGGAAAGGTTATGCCTGTGAAGGCATGTTTAAACTGAATATTGAAATGAATGAAATTTCAGTTGTTTCCGCTTATATCGTTTATTGTGTAAATGTTTGGCATGCTAGATTGTGTCTGTTAATGACAGATATGTGAAAAACATGAGTAGTTTAGGTTTGATTCCTAAACTAAATAATCAAATTGAAAAATGTGAATCATGTAGCATGGCCAGAATCACAAGAAAACCATTCAGAAGTGTGGTAAGAAATTCTGAATTGTTAGACTTAATTCACACTAACATTTGTGAATTTGAAGGCATTCTAACACAAGGTGGAAAAAAAGTATTTTTTAACCTTTATTGATGATTTTTAGATATACATATGTTTATGTTTTGAAAAATAAAAGTGGAGCTTTTGAAAAAAAAAATTCTACCTTTATAAAAGAGATAGAAAATCTTTTTGGGAGAAAAATCAAAAGATTCAGGAGTGACAGAGGATGTGAGTATGATCATCTTGGATTAAATGCTTTTATTTAATCCTTGGGTATTGTTCATGAAACTATTCCCCCTTATTCTCCTGCATCAAATGGAGTGGCAGAACGAAAAAAATAGAACTCTGATAGATTTGACTAATGCTATGTTAGTGAGCTCTGGTGCTTCTAAAAATTTATGGGGAGAAGCAATTCTTATTTTTAATTATGTCCTTAATAGAGTACCACATAAACACTCTTTAAAAACTCCTTATGAACTTTGGAAAAGTTATAAGCTAAATTTGAGTTATTTTAGAGTGTGAGATTGTCTTGCCTTTGTGAGGCTTCCAGGTCCTAAAAGACCAAAACTTAGGATAAAGGCCTCTAGATGTGCATTTATGGATTATGCCTTAACCAGTAAAGCGTATAGGTTTTTAGACCTAGATAACAATGTTATAATTGAGTCCTTAGATGCCATCTATCATGAACACGTTTCCTTTTAAAACTAGAAATAATGGGGATGTTGAACCTGGACCAATAATTATCCCTGAACCTAAAGATAATCCACAAGCTCTAGAAAAATTTACTTCTCAACCCACAAAAAGAGATGAACTTGTGAGTGGACCTAGACGAAGTAAAAGAGGAAGAACAATAAATGACTTTGGCCTTGATTATCATGTGTTCAACATTCAAGATGATCCTACCACTTTAGACGAGGCATTATCTTCCCTTGATTCAGACATTTGGAAAGAAGCCATTAATGATGAGATGGACTCGTTGATAACTAACAAAACATGGAAATTAGTAAACCTACCACAAGGCTGTAAACCTATAGAGTGTAAATGGGTACTAAAAAAAAAAAATTGAAGCCTGATGCTCAATTGATAAATATAAAGTCAGGCTTGTAGTCAAAGGCTTTAGGCAAAAATAGGACAGATTTCTTTGATACATTTTCTCCCATGAGCAAAATAACATCAATAAGAGTTCTAATTGCAATTGCTGTTATCTATGATTTGATAATCCATCAAATGGATTTAAAAACAGCTTTCTTAAATGGAGAGTTGGAAAAAGAAAATTATATGGAGCAACCTGAAGGCTTTGTTATGCCAGGTAATGAAAATAAAATGTGTAAATTGTTAAAATCATTATATGGTTTAAAACAAGCCCCCAGACAGTGGCATGAGAAATTTGACATGTGTTTAATTTCTAATAGTTTCAAAACCAATGAAAGTGATAAATGCATATATTACAAATCATATTGTAATTCACATGTCATAATTTGTTTATATGTTGACTATCTATTGATTTTTGGTACAAATCTAAAGATTATAAATGCTACCAAAATGCTACTTACTAATCATTTTGACATGAAAGATTTAAGGGAAGCAAATGTAATTCTTGGCATGAGGATCACAAGGACTTCAAATGGTATTTTTCTAGACTAGTCTCATTATATTGAAAAAGTTTTGAAAAAATATAAGTTTTTCAATTGCAAACCCTTTGCTCTCCTTTTGATCCAAATTTACATTTATTTCCCACGGTGAATGATCAAATGTATGTAACCAAAAAGAGTATGCTAATATTATTGGCAGCTTGAGGTATGCCAACTGATTGCACCTGACCTGACATTGCTAATGCTATAGGGTGCTGGCTAGATTTACAAGTAAACCAAACTTAGAGCACTGGAATGCAATTAATCATGTAATGAGATATTTAAAAAAGTCTCTTAAGTTATGGTATACTTTATCAAAAGTATCCTGCTGTACTTTAAGGATACAGTGATGCTAACTGGAATACCTTGGATGGTGACTTTTTGTCTACCACTGGCTATGTGTTTACCTTAGGAGGTGGAGCAATTTGTTGGAAATCTAAAAAACAACAAATCATAGCAAACTACACCATGGAGGCTGAACTTATAACATTGGCCTCAGCCAGTGAAAAAACAGGTTGGTTACGAGATCTTTTATTTGAAATTCCAATATGGGAAAAACCAATAACACCTGTCTTAATCCATTGTGATAGTACTACAGCTATTGGGAGAGTTAATAATAAATATTACAATGGAAAATCCAGATCTATAAGAAGAAAACATAGCTATGTGAGATCTCATATAACTAACGGTACCATTAATGCTAATTATATTCAAAATGGTGATAATCTTGTAGATCCTTTGACAAAAGCTCTAGCTAGAGAAAAGATCTGGATAGCATCGAGAGGGATGGGATTAAAGCCCAAACAAGAACAAAAATCAACTATAAGGATACCATACCTAGTGATTGGAGATCCCAAGAATTAGGTTCAAAGGGAAAAACGAATCATAGTGTGATTTGAATGACATGCACATTTAATAATAATAATAATATCTCTCCCTATGATGCAGTGTATGTATCCTATAACAATAATGGAGGTTGAGTATGTTTATACTCTTAATGAGGTCTATAGCTCGTTTGAGTGGGATGTAAAGTTATAGGAGCATCCTTGATAGCCTCACCTATATGAGTGGAAGCAAGGCCGCTTCCTATGATAAATTAGGTTCATTCTCTAGAACGCTCATTATAACCGAGATAAACAAATGGCCATAATGTGCTGGCTAAATAAGCTCATGGTAAGACACTGGAAATCTATGTGTGTGGCGCAATACTTTGTTTCCCTAAAGCAGCCTTAGTTCAAGACTTAGTTCACTATTGGCTCTGGAGCAGAGATTGTTGAAACACTAAGTGGAGGTTCAAGCCATTGGCACTTACATTATGCATAGTTTTCTATCTTCACCTAAAAAATTAGTACTTAATATTTTTATTAAAATAAGTGGGGGATTGTTGGAATATTTTAATAAAAAAAAAAAAAAAGAAAACGTCTTCTTGTTAACAAAAATAAACTTTCAAAACCATTTATTATTGTAAGTTTACAAAAACTTACAATTACTGTCATTTTAATTGCTTAAGTTATGAAAAAAAAATTAATGGTTAAAAGTTAATGTTTCATTCTTTTTTTTTTCTCTTATAGTATAAATAGTGAAGTCATTCTTCACTTTAGAGTATCCCATTTTTGAAAAGCAAATTCACTCCTTTAATTGTTTCCTTTAACATCTATTTAAAGATCTTCTTAAGTCTTTTAAGAGTGCTAATTAATCGGGTGAAGAAAGTGTCAATTTTGGTGGAGTATCTACCTTCTAACTTGTGCAGGTTAGCAAGGTGTACAGTGGTGACTGGGCTTGTTGTATCCTGGGGGACGGCGTGCAATACAAACTCTTTGCATCGGTTCTTATCATCGAGAGGGCGCATGTCGTCTCAAGAGAGCAACCTAGTCTGCGCCTCAATCTCCATCACCCTATTTCAACTAACAGATTTGTGATATTTTGGTAGTAGTAAATTGATCCTCTACTCCTATTTTGAAGAATCATTGTGCAACATTCTCCAACAGACATGCATATGATCATATATGTATACATTAATATGATAACTTTTATATATTATATAAAATATCATGTATGTCAGCATGTCAATATGTTAAGAATTGCATCTTTTACTATAAAATTTTTAATTAATTTAATTTCATACATTGTGTTTAGAATTTAGAAATATTAAGCATAATTAACTAATTTAATTTCATAATTAATTTATTATATTTTTTATTTTGAATAAATATTTATTATTATATTTTATTACATTTGATAATTAAACTTTTAAGTAAAATTCTTAAAAATAATTTAATTTTAGTAGCAAAATATTTCAAGTTCTAAAATTGGTTCATTTGATAAAACTCTTAAGGGCTGCTTGTCAATGTTTGAACCTTTTAACAACCATAAAATTTTATATATTTTACAAATATGTAAATTGATTCAAGTAACAGTTTCAGATACACGATAATACTAATTTATATTCAGATATTATTTTTTTATAATTGAATAAAATTTTAATAAAATTTACTCGATCAAATAATTTGTTTAAATTTAATCTGAGTTGATTCTAAAAATAATAAATTGAATACGAAATGATTCAAATCTAAATATCCTAAGTGTCAAACCCGAAATGACTCAAACCGAAATGATCCAAACCAAAAGCAACCCGAAACTGACCCTACCCGAGACTCGACCCAAACCTGAATAATCAAGTGTCAAAACCAAATTACCCAAACCTGATATAACTTGAACCTAAAATGATACGGATAAAAAATGATCCAAATCCAAAATTGACCCGACCCAAACTCATCCTGGCCAGACCAATTGATAGGTTTATGTTCATATCGAGAGTCACTCGTAGAAAGATCAACCATTCTCCGCATTCTGCCATTAACATTGGTTTAAAACTTTTAAATGCTTGCTTGTATTTCAGTTTCACTGTAATGGAACTAGTTGATTCACGTGGTTTGCTCTAGAAGAGAATGAATCTCAATGGAGTAGAATGCCAAAGCAACATTCAGGCTCTCTAACTTACTCTCTTAACTACTACAAGCAAGAACTTGAGGAGTTCATATTCTTGACTGGTAAGCAGAGATCCTACTAAACAAAACCCGTAGTTGATAGTTGAGACTAGCTTCGGAGATTGGTGGTTATGTAAATATATCAACTATGGTGATAAGCAATCAAGATAGCCCCCGGGATGGTCACTTGGCCATTTAAATTATAATAAGGTTGAAAGCTGAAAACTTACAACCTTCACACCAAAGTATTAAGTACAAGGAATAGAGATAATGATAATTTAGACAAGGCATCTTGCTAATCATGTTGCTATCCATATGAAAACTCTTCATTTAGATAGCCCGACCTAGGATGGTCATTTATTTGGTTGCCTAATTCGGTTAAGTATGAATGCTAAAAAATTACAACCCTTATTCTAGGGTATTAGTTACTAAACGATGATAATAATGGCCTTTTTTCTCCTACCTAATCTAGTCAGGCTAAAATAGAATTATGAAAGGCTGTGATAAATAGAAAAGCACACGCTAGAAAACGCTCTCGGCACATAGTAATAGGTCTCTTAGGTGTTGAGGCTTTTCACGTTTTCCTTCATTTTCTCGCCATTTTGATCGGTTTTCTTACAGATTTCAGTAAATTTTCTTGCTTTTTTCTTCTTCATCTAGTGAACTTCACACCTATTCTTGTGATCTCGATTTGGTTTGGAATTCTCCTGAGGAAATGAGCTCGAGGGGAGTCTCTGTTTCACCACTTTCTCTAATGAACTCGAGCATGAGGGAAGGCTTGGTTAAGGATTCAGAACATGTTTCAAATGCCTTCAATGGTGAGTTCGAAACTCAAAACCAGATCAGGAATGCTCAAGCGATTTCCTCCCCAGATCACCAATGGATCCATCACTATAAAACCTCCTTGTGAGGTCTTCGAAGAGGGGATTCAAGTTTGGAATAATTCTTTACTAGCTCAGTTCATTGGTAAGGTTCCTAATTTCAGTTCTTTTCAAAGGATGGTTAATCTGCTTTGGGGGAAAATGGCTCAATTGAGGTCAAACCAACTGGATTGAACTTGTTCATAATCCAGTTTTCAAGCCTAAATGCTAGGGATTGGGTTTTGGAGCATGATCCTTGTCATATACAAAACAAACCAGTTATATTGAGAAAATGAGAACCCAATATGAAGACATTAGAGTTTAACTTGAAAAGGTTGCCTGTTTGGATTCACCTGGGACAAATTCCATTGGAATTATACACCAAAAAGGGTCTCAGCTATATAGAAAGTGCTACAGGAACCCTTTTATATATGGATAACATTACTGCTAGCCAAACAAGACTAGCTTATGCAAAAGTCTATGTGGAAATAGAAGCTGATGCATAAATTCCAAGGTTTATCAATATGGAGCAGAGGGATGGCTCCATGGTACCAATATTGGTGGAAATTCCTTAGCTTCCCCAAAGGTGCACTCACTGTTGTATTTTTGGAAACATGGATAAAAATTGTCCAAAGAAACCAGCAGAGCCAGTGAAGATTTGGGTTCCTAAGGGAAGATCTCTTAATTCCAGAGAACTGGAGGCAGTCTCAAAGAGTTCTGGTTCATGAACTGCACCTAAAGGTGGAAAAATGGTAAATGAGGAACAACAAAGGCAGATCAATTTTACTAAGACTGGTCAAGGTAGTAATAAGGTAGGTAAGGAGAACAAGGTAGGAACAGACCGTGGAAGGGGAAGTTAATCTTAGTTGGATCCTCAATTAGATTTGCAGTCCTAAATTTAGTTTCTCCTAATGACATAAGTCAATTTGATCAGATTTCAGATGAGCAGAGTGCTATCAATGCTGACCAATCTACTGAGCAGGTTAGAAAGGAGCTTGATTCTATTAAGCAGCTAAATGATGTCTTATCAAAAAAGCCTAGAGTAGTATCTGCAAAGGTGGCAGATTTGATGAAAGCCTTAAAGAACAAGAAGAAAGAGTAGCTGGATAAGGGGAAAAAACATATTAAGGTGCTATTAACTACCTCAGGAGGTAATTCTTCCACTTCAAACTCATGTGCTGCCTTTTTTGGAATATGAGATGGATCAATAACCCTCTAAAACAAAAAAGTGTTAGTAATAGAGTAATAAAATTAAACGTGGAGATTGTTTGTTTGCTAGAAACAAGAGTGAAGCGACATAAGATGCGAGCAATTTTGAATAAGCATTTTCAGGGATGGAAAATGCATAATAATTACTCCGATGCCTATAATGGGAGAGTATGATTGATGACTTTCTATGGAAGGATCATGTCCAGGTTGACTTAGTTATAGTCATAGATCAAAGTATAACCTGCTGTGTTCAACTTAACTCAGAAAATCTATGTAATTGTTGTATATGGGAGTAATGATGGCAATGAAAGAAAGAGACTTTGGAAGCTCCTTGGGGATCTTCAACAAACTGTGAATGAGAACCCTTGGTTGCTGGTGACTTCATATCACACACCCTTCTAAGAGTTTTGATTTTTGTGGCTCCTAAGTTCTTAATGGTGACATTAAGGATTTTCAGAAATGCCTCCATCGGTTATCTGTTTATGACCATGCCTGTACAGGTCCAATTTTTACATGGTCAAATCATCAATCAGATGGATTCCTAGCCAGGAAACTTGATAGAGTCTTGGTGAATCAGACTTGGCATGCACATTTTGCTCATTCATGGGTGGAGTTCATGCCCCCAAAAGTTTCAGATCATAGTTTAGCCTTTATAAGACTGAACAAGAATGTGTTTTCCCCCTAAAGACCTTTAAAATTTTCAATTAATGGACTGGAAATCCAGACTTAATGAATCTAGTTGCAAACTTTTGGAAGAAACTAGTTACAGGTAATCCAATGTCCAGGCTGTTTCAAAAGCTGAAAAGCCTAAAGCAAGGCTTGAGACAATTTAATCTTTCTTATTACGGAAATATCACTAACAAGGTTCAGGATAAGAGGAAGGAATTAGAGGCTATTCAAGTTTTAAACCTCTCTCATATGCCTTCTGCAATAATGGTGGAGAAGGAAATGCAACTACATTATGAACTAGAAGAGTTGCTCAAGGCAGAAAAAAGCTACTATAGACAAAAATCCAAGATTAGATGGATTTAGGAAGGTGGTCAGAATACAAAATTCTTCCACAACATGGTTTCTGCCAAACAAAGTAGGAATTCTATTAGGACTCTGATAGATAATGAGGGGAAAAGACTAGAGTCCTTTTATCAGATTTCAGGTGAGGTTGTTGGATTCTTCCAGAAGCTGATAAGCACTGCTAACAACCAAGTGATGGGATGTTCAAAAGAATTCCTAAAGGAACTACTCCAAGTTTCCTTGCCTGTTGAAGCTTAAAGGGAACTTCTCAAGCCAGTAACAACATAAGAAGTAAGAGATTCAATGTTTGGACAAAATAGTGAAAAGACCTCAAGGCCAGATGGTTACACAGCACACTTCTTCGATTTTGCAGGGTCAATAGTGGAAGATGAGGTGATTGAAGCTATCTTGTATTTCTTTCAATCCAGGAACATGCTGACAGCCTTCAACTACACCATAGTTGCTTTGGTGCCTAAAAGCCAGAGTCCAATTAGCATTAAGGACTATAGACCTATCTCCTGCTGTTATGTAGTCTACAAATGCATCCCCAGGATAATGGTCAATAGGATGATCAAGCATCTAACCTCATTTGATCACCAGGAACCAAAGTGCCTTTGTGCAGGGAAGAAGTATCACTGAGTAATATCTTAATGGCCCAAGAGCTGGTTAGGGGATATGGTCGAACCACTTTATCTTCTAGATATGCTATGGAAATTGATCTTCAGAAGGTTTTTGAATCATTAAGTTGGGATTTCATATTCACTGTCCTAACAACTATGGGGTTTCCCAATCAACTTTATAGGATGGACTTAGAGCTGTATTGCTTCTCCTAGGTTCTCCATTTCACTCAATGGAGGGTTGGTTGGTTATTTTAAAAGGGCCAAAGGAATTGGGCAAGGGGATCCTTTATCTCCTTACATGTTTGTGATTGCTATGATTATGCTCTCAAAGTTGCTGGATGCTGGTGCTAACCATGGTTTCTTCAATGTTCATCCTATGTTTCATAAAATAAAACTAATTCGTCTATGCTTTGCAGATGACCTACTACTATTTACCAAAGGGAGCTTGGATTCTATAATTGGTTTACAGTGCATTTTGCATCAGTTCTACCTCTTCTCAGGGTTGCAACTCAACATCTCAAAAAGAGATCTTTTCCTCATGCATTTCCACTACTAGGCTCCAGGATATACAACTGATGACTAGGTTTAAACTAGGGGTGTGCATATCTCGGTTCTAGCCGAGATAACCGACCGACCGAACTCATTTCGGTTAAAATGGATCGGTTAGGTCGGTTAATCGGGTAAATCGGTTATTGAGGTCGATTTGTTTGGTTAATTTGGTCGGTCTTCGGTTAGTAATTTCAGTAATCGAACCGATCGAATTAACCGAACTTTAATATTATATTTATTTATATATTTTTAAATGATGAGGGATCCACTTACATTAGTGTAAAACTACATTAGTTTTACACACTTTCATAACCTTTTATACGATTTATATTTTAACAAACCGACCATTGGATTTAACAATATAATTCTACTCGTCGTGCACGTAAAGTTTCAAATCGATCTGATATCTCTACCATATCGGTCAAGAATACTGTCTTTTTCAATATATATTTAACGGTGGAAAGTTTTTTACATCGAACAAATAGTTAGACATTTTTAATTTACTGGAAACTCAACGTGCATGATCTACTTGAATAGAACATGAAATACAACGGTCGGATTAAACAAATATAAATTGTATAAAAAGTTATGAAAGTATGCAAATCTAATATAGTTTTATACTAGTGTAAGTTGATCCCTCCTCTTTTTGAATATATTTATAATATATAATTATATATATATATTAATTAATTAAACCCAACCCAATAAATATAATACCCAACCCAATAATACCCAACCCATTAATTATCCAAACCCAACCCAATAATACACAAACACAAAATTAAACCCAACCCATTAATTAAACGTAAATTAAGGTTTCTGAAAAAAAAAATTGAAATCTTACTCTCTGAGTTTCTGACCCTCTTTGCCTCTCCGTCTCGACTCTGCCTCTCGCCCGACTCTCCCCTCTCGACTTTTCCGACTCTGCCGATCTGCCCAGTCTCCCCTCTCGCCTTCTCCGACTCTACCCAGTCGCCTTCTCCAGTCTCCCCTCTCAGCCTCTCGCCCCTCTCCCGACTCGTCTCTCTCGACAATAAACTCCATAATTTTGATACTTTGATAAAATTAAACAACAAAAGAACATTATATCAACAAAAGAACATTATATCTGTAAAGATTTTCTATTTGTTATACTTACTCTTAAGGAATTCATATCCTCCATTTAGAATTGTTCTTTTAGCTACTTTAAGCAAATCAGTAAAGATTTGCTATATTTGCACTGATGCTTATATGTTTATAATTCTTTCCTCCTTCACCCTTGTGGCAGACAGGCTCTAGTTAAATTATAGCTCAATATTATCAGCTTATCCGGCTTAGCTTTGAGGTAAATTCTGCTAAAATTTTCAATTTAATTGTGACCTGGTTTACCCTTTGATTTCCCTGCTAAAATTTAATTGCTACTGACTTTTGAGTTTTTACCCGAAATAACCTACAAAATCGACCGAATTCAATCGGTTCGGTTAAGTCGGTTCTACAATAAAGTCGGTTCAATTATCGGTTATGTTTTTAATTGAAGTCGATTAAATCGATTTTCGATTTTATTGAACCGAACCGACCGACTGCTGTGTCCTTGTTTAAACTGGGTCATCTCACAGTTAAACACATGGGAGTTCCTTTATTCACAAGAAGGTTGACTGAAAAGGACTGCTCCCCTCTATTTGAGAAAATATCAGCAAGAATCAACAGTTGGTTAGCCAAACAACTTTCTTATACTAGTAGAGTGCAATTGATACAATCTATTTTGTTCCAAGTACAAAACTTCTGGTGCAGACACTTTAGACTTTCAAAATATGTCATTAGGAGAATAAATCAATTATGTTCTGGTTTCTTTTGGATAGGGCATGAAGGAACAGCAAGGGGAGTAAGAATTAGTTGGAGTTGAATATAATGCCCTAAGACAGAATTAGGATTGGGCTTGAGGGACCTAATCACTTGGAATCATGCTTGTATAATGCAACGTATATGGTCTATCCTAGTTCAACCAGGTTCTTTGTGGATTGCCTGGATTCAAGTCTATGTGTTTAAAGGAAGATCTATATGGCCGGTTCATATAAAGCAAGGAAGCAGTTGGAACTGTAAGAAACTGTTGCAAATGCAAAACCTGGCATCGCAATTTGTCACTCAACAAAACAACTCACTAGTCTGGAAGTTGCCTGGATACAAATACTTAGTGACTAAAGTCTACAATGAGCTAAGGACTAAGCATGAAAAGGTGGGATGGGATAGACTTATATGGTACCTTTTTCATGTACCTAAGCACTGCTTGATTTTTTGGATGACAATCCTAAATAGACTGCCAACCAAAGATAGGTTGAGAGTTGTGTTCTCTATCATACTAAGCAGAAAACTAGGAATCACTTGTTCTTTAAGTGTGAATTCACCAAGGAAGTCTGGAGAGAGGTACTCCAGCTCTGTCAATTGCAAAGAGCAGTGGGGGATTGGCAGACATAATTCCACTAAGCAGCTAGTAGGTTGAAGTGAAAGGCCTTAATCACCATCATCATATGCTTGGCTTGGAATGCATACATTTACTTAATCCGGAGAGAAAGGAATGGAAGGCAATTCAGTCAGAAGCAATCCACTAAGCTAGAGATAATTGGCAGCATTAAGGCCTCGTTTAGCATTGCTTCTGGCACAGCTTTTGAAGTCAAAAGCTGTTTTTCACCGCAAACGCAATGCGAAACAGATAAAAAAATTTGGCTTCTGTGGTTGAAACTATAGTTTAAAAAGCCAAACCAAAAGGCAAAAAAATATAACTTTTGGGCTTTAAAAGCTGGCTTTTGAATAAAATGACTTTATTATCCTCACATCTCTACACTTTTATTATTTTAAACATATCTTTTTTTGACATTTCAATTTCCTACAACACTTTTTCACACCAATACTAAACACTTAAAAGTTTTTAAACCACACTTTTTCATCACACTTTTTTCAACTTAAATTTTTTTTTTTCAACCTAAATCTTTTTCAACCCAAAATTTTTCCAATAATAATGCTAAACTAGTCCTAAAGGGATAATGAGGATGAGACGTTCAGAAGCAAGGAAAGTGGTGGCTGATCCAATTAACACGAGATTGTGTGGTGCGTGGGGATTAACTTAGTTCCAGGCAATAGATTGTAGCCTTTTGATTCTTTTATAATTGTTTGTTAGCAACAATTGTAAATATGTTGGCTACTGCCAACTGATAATAGTATTCTAGTAGCATTCTAATAGCAGGATTCAGCTTCTTGGATAATAAAATCAAATTTATCCCAAAAAAAAATAGATTTATGATATGCTTTCTTTGACATCAAGATTACAAAAACTTCATTGCTTCAAAAAGGAATCCGACACAAGTACAGAACACCGAAACCAAACTTTGCTCATGAACCGATCATAAATATTATAGCAATAGACAAAAGTCAAAAACCATTAGAAAATAGAATCCAGAGAATGCTCTAGTTTAACACAAATAAACCAAAGTTTGAAAACAAAACCAAAAAAAAAAAAGGCCAACATTTTAAAGAAAATAATTGAAACTGCTAGTTACCCACGAACATTATCTTGCTAATTAACAGAAAGCTGTCGCCGCTTGTAACGAACCATCACCTTTCCTTTCACGCCAACCACCATAGCGTTCCAGTCAATCTCAGGAAAAGGTGACACAAGCTCCAACTCGAAGTTCCTCAACAAATGGCTCCATATAGCCTTTATCTGAAGGTAAGCAAACGGTTCACCAAGGCAACCATGCCTGCCGCCACCGAAGGAAATATATGAGAAAGTCCCTGCCGCCTTGTCTTCTTCCCTCCCAACACAGAATCTATCAGGATCATATGTGTCTGGATCCTTGTAAATGTAAGGAAGCCTGTTTGCAAATGCTGGTGATGTTGCGACGATGTGACCCTTCGGGATGTCATACTCTTTCCCATCTCGGGCTTTTACACTAAAATCACTGTGTGAGCTGCGTAGAAGCATAATCAGTGGAGGGTGAAGTCTCAGGGCTTCCTTAATGCACCGATACAAAGTGTCCATCTCAGATAAAATATCATGATCAACATTGCTTCCATGCTTTTGCATTAGTTGTTTCTGCTCCTCGACCACAGCTGATAGGAACTCCTTGTGACGGAGGAGATAGGCACCGGTCCAAGTAGAGGTAATGGAACTGGTATGCTGCCCAGCAAAGAGAGCAGCAATGAGCAAACCGGTTACTTCAGCCTCAGTAGTTGGGCGACCATCTTTGTACTTAGATTCAATGAAACATTGCAATATGTCGTTCTCTGAGTTGCCAGCACTTTTACGGCAAGAAATGATATTTGCAAAGATTTCTGCAAGCTTCTTTCGAGCTCGGTCGCGCCGGCGATGAGCAGGGATAGGCAGGTAAGGGAAGATAACACTGATAGGGAGCATGCCGTTGTCAAGATCATGGAAGAGTGCAGACACATCATCAAAAAGCTTATCACGTACTTCTCGACCCAAGAGACACCTACTAGCAGTCAAGATGATGAGATGCTCCAGCTCATATTTGAGGTCCACCTCACCACTATCCCCCCATTTCGAGAAGTAGTCCTGCGCAATTCCATAATTATGATTAGACAACAAAATCACAACTACGGAGTTACAACATTGTGAACATATGTAACATTGAACCATACAACGAACATCAATTTCGGTACAAAAGTCACAATTTTCTCTTCAATAACATGTCGTCCGACCACCCAAACCAAATGTACCAAGTGTTTATTATCCTTTATTCCTTTTTATTCATCAGAGTAGTCCAAGGAGTAAACTTCAGCGGGTTATGCACAAGAAATCATCAAGTAATAACAAGCCACTAATGCGTATTCCTATTCACTCATCAAGGAAAAAGAAGGGGAAAGATATCTTTTATGCACGAACCACAACAACTTGAAATATAATGCTAGAATTGATTTTAAAGAAAGCAATATCAATATTCAAAACAACTTTATTAGCATACGCTGACTCCTAAGAAGTCTCCTAACTATCTCCAAGTCCACATGATCCAAAATGAAATAAACAAAATACTTGCATTCAACTGGGTTCATTTATTATCCACCAAACTTCAATTTACTCGAAAACAGAAATGCAAACTCCATGTTAGTTAAAACTTCATTTTCCCTTGTCAGATACTCCAACACTAATAAGTGTCGCTTCTTTATTAGGGTCAGATACGGGGTCATAAAATAATATACAATATATAAACAAAAAGAAAAGTGTAGTAACACAAACCAAATTTCTAGCAAATCACTCACCTCAGCTTCAGTAACCATCTGATCCACATAACCCTTAAGTTTATTAACTCTAAGGGCCTCCGTAAAGAACCGGAACTGCTCTTGCCTTACTGAGTAATCCACATCAAACACCACACCGGGACCGAAAGTTGGCACATTGAACTGATAAACTTCCTGTTGGCTGAGGTCTGATTCTGAAGCCTTAAAGAAGTGAGCTGAAACCTCAGGCCCAATCAAGAAAGTTATCTTCTTGTTAAACAAGTTCAACGTGAAAACACTGCCAAGCTTTGGGTACTCCTCCCGGAGCATCACGATGGGCCCTTTCATGAATCGAAGGAGCCCACCAATTACCGGCCAGGTTTTGATTACTGGCGGCACCTGCTTCTCAGATCTGGGCATTATGAGGAAAGATATGAGCTTGGCCACTACTAGCGTGGCTACTATGAGAATACCCATGTTCAAAAACTTGTCGACTGCTTCCATGGTGCCTCGGATTTGATAATTTTCTATCAGTTCTCAGCTGAAAATCAAAGAAAAGGAAGAATTATAAAACTTAAGAAGAAAATTAAGCTACGAAGAAGAATCTTTAATCAACAGTGTTAGTCAAAAGTTTGACTAAATTGAGTCCAGCATTCCACTACTCAAAAGGAAAAATAGCAGAAAAAGCCCAAATCGTCGGGAAAGAAAAGGCGAAAATTGTTTATGCTTTTCTAGCAATCTTTCGTTATATAAAAACAAAAAAAATAAAAAATTGCAGGAAAATCAACAAGAATGTGGCGGAGAACCCAAAGACAAGAAGTCAAGCAAATATGTAAATTAATAAACCCAATAATAATGTAAAAACCCAAGAAATTAAAGATAAAAAATGGAGATTAAGAACCTGATTTGAGATTCAGAATGCAGGAGATTGGAAAAGAAAAGAGAGAGAGAGAGAGAGAGTCACGTGGATTAAAGAGAAATGCAGCAAACTGAGAGAATCATTTTTTCTGATTTTCTCACCACAGATAAAAAGAAACAAAAAAGTTTAGAAATTAAAAAGTTAAGCAAAGGGGGGAGTGTGGACATAAACTATCGGAGTTGGTTTTAAAGGCAGATTAGTAAAAGTAAGCACTGTTTTATAATCGAACCGAGGCGTGATTATCAGAGCTTGACTCGTAGCCGGTTTGGAGGGCCGAGTTGGATTGGCGCTCGTTGGATCTGGTAGAAACTGTGGGTCACCAAAGGGGTTGTTTTGATGTTGACGTGTCGTCTTATAATCGGATGAGGGGACTTTCGTTGCGAAAATTATAATCCTGCTATTTTGTTTCGTAGCATAGGATAACACATGGGAAGTCGGGATGAAAGAAATTTGAAAATTATTAAGAGGAAAGGAACAAATCTAGGCTAAAATTTATACTGCTCATAAATGGATGTTATGCACGTTGACACAAATTTTTTTATTTTCTCATCTTTATCTTTTAATTTAGAATGATATATTTTTGTTCTAATTTAAAATATATTTTTGTAAATAAAGATAAAAAATGATTATTATTATTTTATATACATGCATGTTATAGATTAATGCATGTGATGGATGACTAGACTAGGATAAATGGATATGATGAATGAATTAGATTAATGATTATGTACATAATAATTATGGTACATTATAATAAGAAATATATTTTCTCTTCTCTAATGATTTTTGAAGTCTTATATAAAGACAGATTTGTATCCAAAAAAAAGTAATAGAAAAAAGCCTCAGTGACATAGTTCCTGAAGAACTAGACTTTGAAAGTACATATTTTCTTTGTCTTGATCTCTATTTATTTATTTTTTTTATTTTATTTATAACATGTTATCAGCACGATCAAGTCTCTAACGGTAGTAAAGTCTCTCAAGTTTCCTTTCATTATATCAAGATAAGAATTTTGCTTTCTCTAACATGTGTTATCTAGAAATCTAATATATCTTCTTATTTACAAAAATATACATCTTTACATGTTCTATTATATGTTATATGTGAGATGAGTAATTTTTTTAGATTCTTAATGTCCACCTGACTTTGGACTTTATATTTATTATATCAAGTACGTCTTTACAATGACAAATCTTACGAATTTTGAATTCGTTACTCTTGATATTTCTGGAATACATTATTTGCCATGATATTGAGATTCATCTTGAAGTACTATTGAAGAAGGAAATCAAGAATCCCTGCAGGATAGCATAAAAGTAATGATTTTCCTTCGATACCATTTACACAAAGAATTATAAACTTAGTACCTTACTATTAAAAATCCATTAGCCATTTGGAATAACTTAAAGAATAGTTATGAACACCAAAAAATGGTGATTCTTCCAAAAGCTCGATATGAGTGGGTACACTTACGGCTACAAGATTACAAAACCGTAAGTGAATATAATTCAGTCTCGTTTAAGATTAGCTCTCAATTGAAATTATGTGGAGAGAATAGGTATGTTGGAAAAAAACATATTCAACTTTTCATGCCTTGAATGTGCTCTTACAGAAGCAATATCGAGTGCGTAGATTCACAAAATATTCTGAGCTAATTTCTTGTTTACTTGTGGCTGAACAAAACAATGAGCTTTTGATGAAAAACTACCAATCTCGTCCTATTGACTCAACACCATTTCCTGAAGTGAATGTGACATTTTCTCAAAGTCGTGGACGAGACTGTTATTTTAAAAGGGGTCGTGGTAGAAAAAATTATAGAACCCGTGATAATCATCATTTAAGTTCTGAAAGCAAAAGTGCTAAATGGAATCAAAAGAAATGGGTCAAAATGAAGAAATTTCGGAAGAAAAAAAAAAAGTAATAAAGTGCAAAACAATGACAATGAATTTTTACAAAACATCTAGTTGATCTTTATAAAGCATCACTAAGAAAATGCTGAAGTAAATTCATTTGAACCTGTTTATCCTACTTATGATAATGAATCTTCTCTAAATATTGATTTTGATGTTTATGATTTTTTCAAAAACCTTAATGGCAAAATTGGTCATTTGATCGGGAATGAAAAATATCTACTAATAAGATATATTTATGTTTATGTTATTTATCATATGTAAGTTTTACTTGATATCATGGAGGATGACATATGTTTAGTGGATAGTGGTATAACTCACACAATTCTTCGTGATAGAAAATATTTCTTACAATTAACATTAGCTGAAATCAGTGTTAATCTAATATGTGGTTTTGCAAATGTAATTGATGGCTCTGGAAGAGTTCACATTATGTTTCCAAATGGAACAAAATTATATATTGATGATGCGTTATATTCTAATAGGTCCCGAAGAAATCTACTAAGTTTCAAAGATGTACGTCGCATTGGGTATCATGTTGAAACAAAAAATGAGGGAGATGTGAAATATCTTTATATTACCTCCACAGTTTCGAACCATAAGTTCATATTAGAGAAACTTTCGATTTTTTCATCTAGCTTATATTTCACAAAAATAAGGATGGTTGAGTCAAATTTTATGCACCAGAAGTGCTCAGATCCTAAAACTTTTATACTTTGGCATGACCGTCTTGGCCATCTAGGTTCAACCATGATGCGACGTATCATTGAAAATACACATGGACACTCATTAAAGGATCCGAAAATCTTTTTGCTTGATATATATTTTTTGTTCTTCTTGTGCTCAAGGTAAATTAATTATTAAACATTCTCCATCTATAATATCTTTTGAGTCTCCCATTTTTCTACAAAGAATACAAGGAGATATTTGTGGCCCAATTCATCCATCATAAGGACCATTCCGGTATTTTATGATTTTAATTGATACTTCCTCACGATGGTCACATATTTCTTTGCTTTCAACTCGTAATATTGCTTTTGGTAAATTCCTTGCTCAAATTATAAACTTAAGACCAAGTTTTCCTGACCATTATATTAAGACGGTTCTTTTAGATAATGCAGGAGAGTTTACTTCAAAACTTTTTATGATTATTGCATATCTATTGGAATTAGTGTTGAATATTCCCTTTCACATATTCATACTCAAAATGATTTAGCAGAATCTTTCATTAAATGTTTACATTTGATTGCTAAACCTATGCTTATGAGATCAAAACTTTATGTATCTGCTTGGGGACATGTTATAATACATGCTGCATCTTTAGTTTGTATCTGACCATCTGTATATCACAATCTTAGAATTTTTTATTGTGCTGTATATGTCCCTATTGCACTCACTCAACGAACTAAGCTAGGCCCCCAACGACGTCTTGAAATTTATATTGGTTTTGATCATTAGATATCTTGAACCTTTAACATGTGATCTTCTTATAACAAGATTTTTAGATTGTCAATTTGATAAATCAGTTTTCTCATTATTAAGGCAAGAAGAAGGTAAAAGATCTAAAGCACAAGAAATTTGTTGGTATACACAAACATTGTCCAATCTTGATAAACGCATAAATCAATGTGAACTTGAAGTTCAAAGAATAATTCATTTGCATAATGTTGCAAATCAATTACCATATATTTTTACTAACACCCAACAGGTCACTAAATCACATGTACCAGCTGCAAATATTCATGCACGTTTAATTGTCGCTGCAGGACATCCTGTGGGTATGGCAGCAAATGAATCTAAAGTACGCCGGAAGCGTGGTAGACCTTTTGGTGCAAAGGATTATGTTCCTCGAAAGAAAAAGAAAATGAAGACACTTCAAAATGACTCTCGAGAAGAGGTCAAAAATAATATAGATCAACAACCTCATATTTCTAGACAAACAATCCCAGAAGTGGTTCCGATACCGGTAATTTATGATATCTCAATAAAATCTGAAAAATATGTGGAAAAGAAATGAAGTTGTTGTTGATAATGTGTTTACATATACAATTGCTTCTAATATTGATTGGACAAAATGGAAAGAAGCAATAAAGGCTGAGCTAGACTCATTAACCAAATGTAAAGTATTTGGACCAATAGTCCAGACACTTGAAGATGTCAAACCAGTTAAGTATAAATGAGTTTTTGTACGTAAAAAAAATGAGTTCACAAAAACCTAGTATAGATTATGAAGAGACATATTATCATGTTATGAATGTAATTTCTTTTAAATTTTTTATTAATTTGATAGTCTCTGAAATACTTGACATATGTCTAATGGAAGTAGTGACAGCTTACTAATATGGTCATTAGATAATGCATATACATGAAAATTCTTGAAGGATTTAAGATGCCTGGAGCATATTAAACTACAAAGATCCTCGTATGGGTTAAAGCAGTCTGGACGTATGTAGTACAATAGTCTAAGTGAATATTTATTGAAAAAATGGATATGAAAATAATGCCATTTGTCCTTGTGTTTTCATCAAAAAAATAAATTCTGGATTTGCTATAGTCGCAATGTATGTTGATGACTTAAACACAGTAGGGACTCTAGAATAGATCTAAAAAACTACTGACTACTCAAAGAATGAATTTGAAATGAAAGATCTTGGGAAGACAAAATTTTGTCTTGGATTTCAAGTTGAACATTTGAGAAATGGGATTCTTATTCATCAATCATCTTATATAGAAAAGATTTTGAAACAATTCCATATGGATAAATCTTATTCATTAAGCTCTCCAATGGTTGTTCGTCTACTTAATGTAAAAAGAGATCTTTTTCATCTACGAAAAGATGATGAAGAAATTCTTGGTCCTGAAGTACCATATCTTAGTGCAATATGAGCACTTTTGTATCTGACAAATTGCACTAGACCAGACATAACTTTTGCAATCAATTTACTAGCAAGGTTTAGTTCTACACCACTCGAAGATATTGGAATGGAGTTAAAAATGTTTTTCATTATCTCCGTGACACGACTGATATGAGTTTGTTTTACCCAAATAGAATAAAGTCAGAATTAATGGGATATGTTGATGCTGGATATCTTTCTGGTCCTCACAAAGCTCGATCACAAACAAGTTATGTCTTCACATGTGGTGATACTGTTATCTCATGGCACTCTGTTAAACAAACAAACACTGCTACCTCATCAAACCATTCAAAAATATTGGTTATTCATGAAGCGAGTCATGAATACGTGTGTTTAAGAACTATGATTCAACATATTAGAAGAGCATGTGGATTGTTCGTAGAAAATGACAAGCCAACTATATTGCATGAGGATAATGTAGCATGTATTATACAAATCCAAGGTGGCTACATAAAAGGTGATAGAACTAAATATATTTCACCAAAGTTCTTTTATACACATGAACTCTTGAAGAAAGGTGATGTTGATATTTGCAAAATTCGACCAAGTGATAACCCAACAGATCTATTCACAAAGACAACTTCAATTTTCAAGAAGTACGTACATAACATTGGAATGCGCCAGCTTAAAGACATTAAATAATTGATTTTATTTTTGAGGGGGAAATAAGTTTCCTATGAATCTTGTACTCTTTTTCCTTCGTTAAGTTTTTCTCCCACTGGGTTTTTCTTAGCAAGGTTTTAACGAGGCATATTCATAGTGAATAATCATCCAAGGGGAAGTGTTATAATGCATGTGATAGATTAATGCATGTGGTGGATGACTAGATTAGGATGAATGGATATGGTGAATGAATTAGCTTAATTATTATGTACATAATAATTATGGTACATTGTATTGAGAAATGTATTCTCCCCTCCCTAATGATTCTTGAAGTTCTATATAAGGACGAGTTTATATCCAAGAAGAAGAATAGAAAAAAGTCTCGATGATATAGCTAGTTCCTGAAGAACTAGATTTTGAAAGTTTATATCTCCTTATCTTGATCTCTCTTTATTTATTCTTTTTATTTTATTTATAACATTTTTTTCTTTTTTTTCATAATACATTTAAATTTTAATTTCTATCCATTTTTTACTTTTTTTAAGTTACCAAACAAACTTTTTAGTTATAAAAAATAGGGTCAAAGGCACTTACCCTCGTCAGGTTTCATAAAAAATCAACTTACCCCCTTTTAGTTTGAAAAACACCAACTTACCCCCTAAGGTTTGGCATAAAATACATTAACCCCCTAAGATATTATTTATAGGTTAATTTTAAATGAAAAGAAAAAAAAATACCTATTTTAAATGTTAACCATTTGTTTTTATTTTTTTTTTACTCAAAACCTTTTTTAATTACAAAATAATAAAAATTTATTTAGTTATAAAATTATCTTTAATTATTATTAAACTAAATTCTAATTAAGTTATATTCTAATTCAAGTGTATGTTAAATGTTTTAAATTTATCTTTAATTAAATTATATATTAACTTTGA